>JARHVA010001216.1:2525000-2607500 GCA_037957365.1 Torreya grandis | reverse complement strand
AATATATTGAGCAATTTTTTTATTTTATTTTAGTTTATAGCTTTATATTTCCCAAACATTCTCATGAATTTCATATTAGTGTCATGATTTGTGTTCCAGTAAATAGAATGAAACACAAATCTTCCTATATTCTAAAATGGTATGATAATAACATGTCTCTACATATTATAGTTTATGAATATAATTAAAAACATGCCTTTTTGTATCATTCTACATAATCTAACATAAAATTATAACTTCTTTCCCTAGATTTTATTAATAAAATTGTCAAAAAAATGCCAAGGGGGAGCATTTATATTCAAACAAACCAAAAAATTATAACATTTTACAACTTGTTTCCTCTTATGTATAAATTTATGCATGAATTCATAAATAATAAGGTTATGTATTTATATAAGGCATAAGGATTACCATGTTCTCTTCCTTTTGTTTTTATTTATGCTCAATTGTCACTATCATTAGTTATCCATGTCAGCTCATCCCCTACCCCCACCTCTACAAAATTGGCAATATCTATCTCTATATGGGGAAATGGAATTAACATGAGACATGAATCTAATTTTTTAAGGAATAATAGAGATAAATCTAATAATTCTAAGGGTTGGGTTACTATTTTCCCCATATGTGAGTGTTAAAATTTTGCTATCACTATCGTTATATACTCTACTGGATATAAAAAACTACTTCCTTCGATATAGATTCTCACTATAACTAGGGCACTTTCATGCACTTTTCCCATACTAGCACTATGTGTGGTTGTGTAATAATGAAATTAGGTTTATATACTAAAACTAAATATGTATAGAATCTTAGTCTTATACATTTGACAAATATCAATCATAGATCTAATTTTTAGTTATAGACCTCCCTATTGCCGAAAGGCTCATATTTTATATCTCACTTTGCCTAAATGCTTATGTTTTAGTATTATCCATATCATTATGATGACCCAAGTATCCTATAATACATAGAAAGATAAAAACCTAATAAACATCCTTCACTGTTAGTTTCATATCCATACATGTTTTATAGCCTTCTTGACACTATTGGCCACATAGGGACACTACCATCGATGTTAGTGTCCAAATACTTATCTAGTGTCTAGTTTTAAAAATTCATCCAAATTTTAAATTATTTAAAGCATATGGGTTGGCCTATTTATCTTATTAAACCCTACTGTGAGATATTTTCAAAAAATATGGTATAACTACAAGTCTAAATCCTTCTCATTACTCATCCAAAAAATACTAAAAAAAACACATACCAAAGATAAATCAATCAAATCAACAATCATTATATTATACCCTATTTACCATTATTTTCATATCAATCATAGGAGAAGCCATCTTACAATTCTGAAGCATTTAAAGAATCCATGAGAGATATTTATCAAATTACAATATAGATCACCACATGCATTTTCATATAGTATTACACCCTTGTGCACAAAAAATTTCCCACACATAGGAGATAAATACATATTTATGATTCCCTCCTTGGATTATTATCTATATAGGTAGTGCCCATTGATAGAGGGGTCTTTGGGGAAGCTCGATACCATGAGCCCACTAACCCATTTTTCAAAAAAACTCATTCAAAGGATGAAGAAGGGTGAAGATCTAAGGTTTGATCAATTAGTGAAGATTGAAAAAATGTATCTAAAATATAAATACATAAATATAAATGTTAAAAAAAACTAGAATAATGAAGTTGGTCACATCCAAATCTAGTCATTATTTTATATTAGACACCTGTATCACAGTTAGATACAATTTGTAGTACCATATTTTTCCAATAGTTAGTACATAATATTGATTATTTAAATTGATCTCCACTACTAAAATAATATCTTGGGTATATTATACTACCCATATCATATGTACCAAAGGTAGTTCATACCATCATATGGGTAATAAATACAAAACTGAACTTAACATTTCATCTCAAGTAACATTGATTACCCAATATAAATGATACAGTGAATACTAAAAATATGTGCCTCACTTTCTAGTTTTAAGATAAAAAAATTTATTTCCCACATAATTGATACAATTATAGGCATACATCAATAACTGTTGGCACCAAATTACCATAAAACATTGAAACACTAGCAATGGAAAAACATAAACAATGGTGGCAAGAAAAAGAGCCACGAGGATCACTATATAATCCTTTATCTTAAAAATGGGAGAACTAGAATCCTTTCATTTTGATCAAGATTAAAGGGTCTTAAAAAGTACCAAAATTTTAAATATTCCAAAAATCTAAAAAAATCAAATATTCAAGAAAATAAAAAACATTCAAATAAATGCAAAAATACAAAAATATTTAACATTCTAGATCTTATTATCTCCTTAGAATCTATGTTATTTCCTTGATATTAGTATATATCATATAATTTAATTCCTATATATACATATTTTTCACCTATCTTTAAGTGTGATATAGGCATACCTAGACACATGATCTATGCATTTCCAGATGTTGGCCCTCTCCTCTACCCACATCATATAGTAACTTGGGGGCATATGAATTATTTGATCACAATTTATACAAGTTACATATATTTTATGATTATTTATAAATTATCATTTTTGAGCTTATCTATTAACTCTTACACATGTCTATATCCATGCTTATATATTTCATAGTGTTCTTTATATGTTCTACTATGTAATGTTTTTGCTAACACATATATGCAGGGACTAGTATAATATGCTTATGTTGGTTGCCTATTCTTAATATATTTTTAAATTCCTTGAGTGTATTCAATTTATTGATATTGTCTTGATTGTGAAACATTTGAATCTATTCCTTACTTGTTGGATCATATTCCATTGTATGTTTTTTGGAGATTTCAATATGTCATTCTGTATTGATTGGATATTTAAATATGTCATTCCCATTTGATTGTGTGGTATTTTAACATGCCCCTTATATGAGGTATCCTTGGATAATTCATTTTCATTACACTGATTACCCTATTGTGTGTGTTTGATTATTTTTTGTTCTTGTATTGTTACTCTCTATACATTGCCATGATCTATATCATGCATCTTCGTGACTTGATGTGATTATATACTATGAACCTAATTGATATATCTACTTGGACATGTTATCCATATATGTTAAATGAATAATGCATATATTATACAACCACCTTATTATTTTGAGGTAAGGTAACTACCATATTATATTTACCTCACATCAAAATGAGTCATATCAGTGAGGGCATGCCATAGAAGCATTGCCTCCACATTTTCATAGTTTTTATATTTTAGTGGTGGCATGTCATAAAGACATAACCTCCACACTTATATACCTTATTAGTATTTTTATATTTCAATGGGGGCATGTCATAAAAATATGACCTACATACTTACACATTTACTTAATATCTCTAAATTTTAGTGGGGGCATGTAAAAAATACATGACCTCCACATTTACACAATCTCTAGTTTAGTTTCATGATTTTAATATACACTTGGGTCAGAATCTTATACATTGCACCAATTTTGTATAGATTTTAAATATATTTTTTCATATTTAGGACACATATAATCTAATTTACACATATTAGAGGTGCATATACCATGTTATTATACCAAAAATTGTAAACTTTAATAATTATATTACTCACCAAGATGCACCAATTACTCCAAGATGTATTGTTATCAAGCCTTTTCTATTGCAGTAGTTAGTTAAATTTATAGGTGGAAGTGATTAAATCATTAATTATCACTATATCTATATATTAGAGTGATAATATCATCAAATATCATTATATTTATTGGATGAGTTGATTAAATCACTCACCCTCACCAAATTATATATATTCACACTTGAGTTGTGTGACTGAGATATAATGATCTCAATGGCCATGTCACACTCCTTCCTTGCTCTCTTTATTTTCAATCAATTTAATTATTTCAAATTTTAAATCATATGCACAGATTTATACTATAACATGCTCTCGGTTATAGGTTATAAACCATAAAATCACTCAAAGTGGGATCAATCAAAGGCAATGTGTGCCATACACACTTAGGTACACATTTATTTCCTTTAACATAGTAATTTCATTCTTGTACATTACTATATTTAAGGGGGGATGTAGATAATTAAATTGAATATTTATAGCATCTCAGTCTTGTACATTTGACAAATATCAGTTAAAGATCTACCCTTTAGTTATAGATCTCTTTGTTATTGAAAGGCTCATGTTTGCCATCTCATTATGCCTAAATGCTTATATTTTAGTTTGATCCATACCATTTTAATGACCTAATATCGTGTACTACATAGAAATCTTAAAACCTAATTAACATAGTTCACTATCACTTTCAAATCGATACATGTTTTCTATCCTTCTGGACACTACCAACCACAAAGGGGCATAATCATTGATGGTAGTGTACATATCCATATTTAGTGTCTAATTTCCAAAATTCATATAATTTATAAATTATTCAAAACTTATGGGTCAACCTATTTATCTTATTGAACCCTATCATGAGATATTTTCAAAATATGTGATATAAATACAAGTCTAAGCCTTCTCATTAATCATCTAAAAATTACCAAGAACACACCTAAAACTAAATCAATCAACTACACAAGAATTTTATTCTACCCTAGTCATCCTTATTTTCATATTAAGCATAAGAGAAATTATATTATAGGTCTGAAGCATTCAAATAATATCCCTTGAGTGATATTTTTAAAATTACAAGATAGATCACTGTATGCATATTCAAATAGTATATTTCACCCTTGTACACACATAATTTCCCACATAGGGGAGAAATACATAAGTCTGAGGCCCTCCTTAGAGTATTGGAAATGTAGGTAGTGTTGATGTAGTGGATTGCACCCAAGGCAAGGAGGTTGAGCTCCTGCCTTCCACACATAATAATGGAAACTCCCCTCTCACCTATGGGACTAGTGAAGCTAGAGGGGAGAGTCTCTAGGTAAGGGCTAGCTCCCTTTGATGCATCTAATTTGTTCCAGTAAGTGCTAACACACACACACACACACACAGATATATATATATGTATATATATATATATATGTATATATATATATATATGTATATATATATATATGTATATATATATGTATATATATATATGTATATATGTATATATATATATATATATGTAATGGGGGGATGAAAAGGGAGAAAGATTGCAGGAAAACAAACTACTCTAAAGGAGGTGATGCACCAAAATGATCCGACCTTCTCACACTCACACTTAAAATTAAACAAACACATACATACACTTCAAACTAGCAGAAGGACTAGGTTGCAAGAAGCTTGGCAGGGAGGCTTTAATGGAAAATATAGAAAATAGAGATTCACCAAAGGTGTTGTGAAAGGCACACTGTATAGTAGTTTCTTCTACTTTTGCACTTCTAAATATAGCTCTCCTTGTCAGCTGTAGAAATGGCACCTTATAGACACCAAGTATGTTAGTGTTGAACTTGTGGAAGCATCAAGAAGCAATGACTAAACACAAACTAACACTCAGATGTACATAGAGATATCTAACCAGGATAGAGGTAAAAAATGCATTTATTGATTCAGATGAAAATTTTCCAGGGCTATGCCTTACAAATGTGGAAGATCCTTTCTCAAATGACAAGTTTCCATTATATAGAGGAAGAAAAGAGGCCCTTTGGCACCCCTTTTAACAAGTGACCCATGCACCTTTCGAGCATTGGGATGAGGAAGCCATCTAAATCTAACACTGTGTCAGATCCTATCAGGATTTGAATAAATGAGCCATGCCATTTGACTGTGCTTCGATGCATATTGAAGAAAACTAGTTGCATCGACCACTGTTTGTGCCTCTTTGATGATCACATGGTAGGCACTGTGTCAACCATTGAAATAACTTCTTGAATCAACACCTTCTTGCTTCACTTGGATCACTTTGTCTACTTCTACGTGATGGCCATTCTACTATTAGGATTTGAATTTATGAGCTGCACTATTTTCCTATTCTTTGTTCTCTGGGATCTTTATCCTTTTCTGCTCCTTCAGCCCTCAAGAGTGATCTTCTGGTAGGTCACTGCATTCTTTGGGCTCATTCCATGGTTGGCGCTCAGGAATTTAAAAACCAATAGCTTTTTTATTGGCTTAAATTTGACATTCATGCACTCATCACCCTTGGACTCTCCTTCAGATTCTTTCTTTGCCCTTTTTGCTAAGAGCACATCTGCCCTTGACATGTGTCATAATCCGTTGCTTAGGCACTTAAAAGACACTTTGAAATGTAGACGTTGACACGTGGTGGCTTTCACTAAGATGATAATGGGACATGGCAGTGTCTACTTCCATTAAAGGGTCTTTTGAGAGTCAGGTGGATGTTGACACATGGTTACTTTGGTAGAGCTCTTGGCAACTCATTTGGGCCCACCATAGTCTTCTTTGAAGCCAACAAGAGAAACCCACAGATGTTGACACTTGTCAGCTTCCATCAAGCCCTATAAGGGACACGTGGCACATTTTGTTGCTCCTAAAAAAGCATGTTGAAGTCCTCCATGGTTGCCACTTGGTGCTTAATTTGATAGTTTTTGGGACGTCACCGTCCTTGGCAAAGTTCATCAAGCCTTTTTTGTGGCTTTTTTATTTTAGGCCCTTTTGTTTCAGGCTTTTTTCCCATGGACAAAAGTTTGCAAGAATTGGCCACTCTTTGTCCTTTTCTTCAGGCTCTCTTTGAAACATTATCTGCCCTTCACAAGGGCTTTTAGATCTTGAACTACCCTCTGGTTATAGGGCACACCCTTGAACCAACCCATTGAACCCAAATTGTTTCAACGGTTCAATCGGTTCAATAGTTCAATCACTGCATGCTGAGCCCATTGAACTAAGCCTTTAAACTAATTTGTTGAACCAAAAAATGGTTCAACACTGTGCACTAAGCCTGTTGATCTGAATCGATGATCTGTCCATTTGAATCATTTGTTGAACCCATCCATTGAACTGTTCACTTGAACCCATCCATTGAACTGTTCGTTGAACCCATCCATTGAACCATTCGTTGAACCAATTCAATTGTTTAAAGCTACACATCAAGCCCATTGAACCAAGTTGTTGAACTCTTCTCACTCACCTCAGCCATTGAACTTACACGTTGAACTAGAGGCGTTTAAACCAAGTGATTGAACCAAGCGATTGAATCAGTTCAATGATTCAATGCTGCATGCTGATAAACTTGCTGAAGTGTTGAGCTAAGTCAAAGCATTAAACTAAGTGATGGACCAAGGCATTTGAACTTTGCTGATGAACCAAGGCATTAAATTGAAGCCTTTAAACCAAAACATTGAACCACCCCGTTGAACCGGTTCAATGGTTCAAGTGACTATTTAGACAAGGACATTGAACTCTTTGTTAAACCAAGAGATGAACTTGAAGATTGAACTAAGGCCTGAAAATGAAGTGATGAACCTAAAATGATGAGCCAAGGCTTGAACTAAGGCCGATTAAACTGCTGATTTAACTAAAACATTGAACCAGTCTATTGAACCAAACCATTGAACCAATCTATTGAACCAGTTCAACGGTTCAACACTACATGCCGAGCCAAGTCCTTGAACTAAATGCTGAACCTGAAGTTGCTTGAACTTTTGTTTAACTTTTTTGATGAACTAAGTGCTGAACTTAGCTGATTGAACCAAAGCTGATTGAACTTTTGCATTGAACCAAAGTGTTGTACTGAAGTGTTGAACTGGTTCAATGGTTCAATGGTTCAAAGACGCCAACTTTATTTGTGAATTTATTTAGATGAATATCCAAAGAAGATTTGTAAAATATTGCCCCTTTTGATTGGTTCTTCAACTGCCAAAAGAAAATCTACAAAGTCTATAGAAGTCCTTGTGAAGCCCATAGAAACCTGCAGAGTCCGTAGAAATGGACCTGCAGAGTCTGTAGAAATGGACCTGCAGAGTCCATAGAAATTCTTGGACTTGTGCAAAAAATCACAAATGCATTGGCCTTGATCTATAGGGGAAGAAGGGGACTGATTTTTTTGCCCTGTTGAATAAAAAGTGGTCAACATGTAGTGCCCATTGATAGAGGGTTCTTTGTGGCATCTCAACAGCATGAGTCCACTAACCCATTTTTTAGCAAACTCATTCCAAGGGTGAAAAAGGGTGAAGAGATAGGGTTTGATCAATCAGTGAAAAGTGACAACTTGTATCCCATATCTAAATAAATAAGCATAAATTCAATAGAAAACCTAGAATAATGAAGTTGATTGCATCCGAATCCAATAATTATTTTATATTGGACATCTATGTCACAATTAGACACTAGCAATGATGGTAGTATCCAAATCTAATAGTAATGTCTACAACCATTGAAATACCATTTTCGTAATATGATGATCAATCTAGAATACTGATCCTTCATATTCTACACTTGTTTCTAATCTAGATCTATTTACACATAGTAAACTAGCTAACTACTATTATTTTTTATTTATTGTAATATCTTTTAATAACTATACTTTACTATTTTTAAAAATCTCAATTGTATAAATTTAGAATATTTTTTATTTGAGTTTTATATTAGTTGACCTATTATATATTAGTTTATCACCCTTATTTAGAACTATTTATATATTCTTAGCCCTATTAACCACATTTTAAACTTAGGGTTAAATAATAGGGTTGAGAGAAAGAATCCTCTTCTCTCATCATATTCATAAATCTCATCACCACCACTATCCAGATCCAGATTGACTCAAAATGGTTGATAGAGGGTGATTAGATCAAGGAGAGGATCGATTAATATTATTCCATGGAAGGCTAGTATGAGAAAGAGTTTTATCAAGTTGAGATAAGCTGACTTGTAAGGTAAGAATTGTATGCTCAAGAGTACTATCTATAGAGGTGTTTGGAGGAGTATAAGTAGCATGAGTATGTATATGCATAGACACTTTTTGGAAACCAAGTGATGTTCCAGAACTAAGGGATGATGTTATAGAAGTAACTAGTGTATAAATAGCCATGGATACAATAGTAAAAGTGGCCAAATTAGAGAGACTATTTTAGGGACCTTTATTTTTCATCTCTAGGAACATACAAGAGTGAGTTAAATTTTTATAGATGTGCACAAATATATTCCATAAATTTTGTTTCATCAATTTCACTAGAATTTTATTGAGTATTAGGTTCTAAAATGAGAACCATAATTCACCTTTGAAGAGGATGTGGAATAAGAAATGGAGAATCCTTTGAAGTTTTAGATTTGATACAATGTATAATATATGCTTCCTCTTGTTCCCAGGTCATTTCAAATTTGAATAGATATTTCAGATAAGAATAATGACATGATATAGTAGTTCAACCACTTAAAATAAGAAGGCCATGAGATTTGACATTATTTAGAAGACTTTTTTCTATTAATTTGAAATTTAATCCACATAAAAACATAATGAATAACATTCTAAAAATTAATACAATATGTAACAATGAATTGCATAATGTTATGTAACATATGAAATGAATATTCACTCATTGATCCTATTATGAATATAATACAAGAAAAAATCAAGGTGTAAAGGGACATGGGCAAGGGTTTAAATGATTTTATGCAATCTCAAATATACTTGCCTATTTGTAGAGTATTACCAACCCAATGTTCTAGAGCATTAACTACATAGGCAAAGTCATGCATGTAGCCTAATATCTCATTTATAAGGGTATGATGAAAGTAAATTCCCTTAATAATATGATCCTCTCAGGTGTACCAAAAATAAAATGGTTAAAATATGCTTCATATGGTATAAACAAGGTATCCTAGGTATTTCTAATATATTATGAGGTAGGACACCCATTAATCTTTTTCAAGCCTCACATATGTTTATTATGTGTCACTGCCAATAATGGATCCTAAATCAGAATTAATGAAGCTTGCTTACCATCATCTTTACTTTCTCATAGATCCATTCCAATATTCGAACTCATGTGATTGAGCTTGAAGACTTGATTGCTAGATTACTTATAGTTGTTTGACAATGGCTTCCAAGAAGACTATGGATATGGACAATGGCTTTGTAAATGCTTGAATGCTAGTATTGATGCTTGATGAGAGTGCTAAATGGCTTTCTTAGAGGATTTCATTAACTTCTTCATTAGTCTTGATCATGGATAAGTGGTTTGGTTTTATAGGCATATGAGGGGGAATATCTATGGTATAAGTTTAAATTTGGTCCATCAAGATATATGGTTGAGGAATTAATTCCATGGAAATCTCTAGAATAAGAGAATTCTAGAGAAATGGGGCTAAATTGGAGAGATTTATAGAATCCTCCAATTCTAGAAATATCCCCATAGGTTTTAGGGGTTTAGGTAAGGCTAGTGTAGGGTGGTGGGTGGGTAGGTAGATTATTTTGGAATTTAAAATTGGCTATTGGGCTTAAGGAGTGGGTTAATAGGTAATAGGGTCTATTAGGGGTTTAATGAGACAATTAATTAGTTTTAGGATGAGTTAAAGGTTATATGGGATATAAGAATGGGTATGGGAATCATGCCAAGGGTTAATATGACTATAAAATAGGGTAATTAAGCCAAATTAGTAGGAATTATTAAAATTAGTATGGTGAGCATATTTTAATGCATATATTTTCCCCCTCTTTGAAAGGGTGTTACGAGTAGAAAGCGTAATGGTATTTCAAATAAAAATTGTGGTATATATGATGTTAGTAAGATATGATTCCCCTTAGAAGGAGCATGTAGGGAGGTGAACCAACTTAGATGGTGATTTGATCAGAAATCATAGGGTGGGTATGCCTTAAAGTGGATTGAACAGATGCCCCAGTATTGAGAAAGAAGGGCTCAAGTGATGGGTCTAGATAATAGACAATTTATCTAGGAGGTGATATTGTGATAAAAGAGTTCATTAAGTTTGAAAAATGTGATGGGTTTGAGTGAAGGATAGGTATAGTAGCAAGGATACATGCTATGGGAGGATTGAAAAGAGATAACAGGGGTTGCAGTTGAGTAGTAATGATAAAGAGCCACTTTCCACAAAATGCAAGATTTTAAAATGAGGAATAAAAAAAATCCACTTGTGGGATAGTGATAAGGGATAAATGATCTTGAGATAGTGATAATGGATCCCATTGATCTTTTTGGGGGCCAAATAAGGGACCTGGGCTAGTATGATTTAGGATCAAATATTTTAATGAAGATGGGTAGGGCATGCCCCAGGATGTGAATAAAGAGTTGGGCAAAATTGATTGAGTTAGTTTTGATGGAGGAATGGAAAAGGAGTGTTAACAGGGATTTGGGTGGTGGGGGGGCAGGGATAAATGCCAAAGGGGCCATTAGAAGGCTCATTTACACCCTTGGCTATTAGATATTAGAGCTCTTGGAGAGAAAATATGGATCAGATTCCTCAAGCTTCACATCATGGTGAGAGAGTATGGGAGCACCAGAGGGAGCCTAAGGCTGGACCACCAATGAGTAAACAACCCTATACTTTGTTTTGTTGTGATTTTATAGAATTAAGGATTTTAGATATGGATTTTAGGAGAAAAAAATATTATCCATTATGGCATGGCAATCCCATGAATAGGGATTATGCCCATAGTCACAAGGTTGTTGATGCAATTGGTGGGAATGTGAGAAGGTGTGGTGGGATTGCAATCTCATACCATGAAAAAGGTAGGATTGCAATCTCATTGGTGGGCAATAACATGATTACAATCCAATTAGAAGGGAATCATGGGATTATTATCCCATGAGTAGGGGAATGGTGGGATTATCAATCTCATGACTAGAAGTCATGGGATTGACATCCCATCGAGAGGGGTCATGGTATTGTGATCCTATGAGTATAAAATCATGGGATTTCAATATCGATAGTAGGTATTAGTGGGATTATAAGAATTTTATTAGGATTTTAGAGATAGGCATGAAGGTGAGGATGAGAGGATGAAATTAGGTACTTGGATAAGATAGGGGATTAGATGAGAGGGGATAAGTGGAGGGGGGATCTAGCTAGTTGGGATTGATTTTAGGGATTTAAAAGGATTTTTGGCTTGGTATAGTTAGATAGGATGATAGATGGGGATTGATTTTTTAGGATCATTAATGGATAGGCTAGATGGTTGGGTTAGTGAGTATATCGATAGGGTATGGGCAAGGATTGGGTAGGTAAGTGATAGAATAAAGGATGTAGGTAATAGAGGTGATAACAGGTTATGAGTGTTTGGTGAAGGAGTGTTTGGGGATTTTGGCATCATGGTCACGATACCCAAAAATTTTACATGAGATGTGGTGGGTGACACTAGAGGATTATGGTGTCATATAATTAGTGGGCATTCATGATGTGGTGATGATGCCACTAATCTAGATTGATTGAGCTCTTATTACAACACTGGTAGAGAGATGGAACATGGAGATGATTGCTTTCCATTTTGTGATGGTTGAGATTATAGTTACATTAGAGGACGTCTATAGGATCTTCCATTTACCAATGAGGGGTATGAGGATCTATTAGAGATTTTGGACATTGATGCAAACATTGTAATGACTAGGTAGTAGCTTACAGATAGGGATTCAAGATGGTTGCATTGATTTGGACCAGTGTTGGTGGGAGGGGACCCTAGATTGATTGACATTAGTGATGATGGTTCTTGTGTCTAGCATCCTATTGATTGACAAGAGTGAGACATGGTTTCATTTGGGTCTTGGAGATGTAGTGGTAGACATGGTTCATGACCATAGATTTTTTTCTTAGGGACCCATAGTTTTGCCACATTTGTATAGATAGCTTCATTTAGGTGCATACAAGAGAGATTTCAAATTTTTACCCTCATTATAATTACAAATATAGATTTGGGTGCATATTTATATTCAATATCCATTAGGTACACTATCAGGATTGAAACTTAGGTAGCTGATGGTGTATAGGTGGCAAGTGGTTATGGGTGTATCTCTGGGACATACAGGAGATATGATGTACTATAGGGAGGATTTTGATAGTTTATAGCCTGATCATATCACATGGATTCCTTATAAAGGGAGTAGATTTAGATAGGGGGATGAGGCATGTACATAATTCATGTTGATTCTATGCTACATTATCGATAATAGAGATTATATTATAGAGAGATATAGGTTAGATCAAGCACAATTCCAATTTGGATTTATACAGGATGTGCCTACCTTGAAGCATATATTTGCATGTAGTGAGTGTGAGAGACCTTATTGGGGAAGGTATATGATTATAATAGATGCCATTTTTTATTATGCTAAGGTAGCACCCTAGTAGTAATATTTTGTTATAGTGATACCTTATCCTGGGGTGACAGCAACATATACAACATGGTGGCAGACATGGGTTCCTAACTGGTTGACTTAACCATGTGTAGTGGTGAGACCTATAGTGTGGTGCATTTTTGGTAGCATAGGCATAAATCTAGTATAGAGCTCGTAGCTTGGGAATAGATCAGGGATAAGTGTCAGCTCAAGGGGTAAAGGATGGAGGAGGAGGGGATGATGCCATAGATGTGGATGTCTATGATGGCTATAGATAGGGATAGGTAGTAACATAGACTATGCCTTAGGTGGTGATTCCATAGGTACTAATATAACTAGTGTTTTTAAGAGCTCTTTATGTTCCAAAAGTTTAGTCAAGAAGTGGATCTAGATCATCTCATCCTCCAAGATCTACTAAGCATGATGCCCTAGTGGCTAGTTTATAGGTAGAGATATAGGCATGAGCTATGGAGATCATGGGTATTACTTGAGAGAGGGATCAACTACATGCTTGTCTATAGAGTTTGAGGGCTCATGAGGATGGATGAGTGACATAGGCATGGGGTGAGATTGTAATCTTATAGGCTCTTGTTACTTAGAGAGATAAGGAGGTGACCCAACTATATGCACAAATATTAACACTTCAAGAATAGGTGCATCATAAGGACACCTGGATTACTACCTTTTAGGCCTAAGTTAGTTAGAGGGATTTATAGCTAGCATAGGCACAAATATTGCTATGATTTAGGGTTAGGTTGATGATTTTTCAAGTTAAATTACATAACTTTAGTCACAGATCTAGGACTTGTAGAGTTAGCTAGTGATATCTAAGAGAGCACATGATGTAACTGATGAGGGATTATAGGGGTAGTGTATGATGGACATGATGATCCAGATTATGTTACTTACTTGAGAGGCTCAATATTATTATACATTGTATGAGGATGCCATGTTAGCAAAGTGATGAACAAGATCTTTCTAGGTGAGCCAGCCATCGGTTAGACATCCCTCGAGGAGTAATTCATCGAGACCACCTCCCTTTCCATAGCTATGACTATTGTTTGGGTTATTCTTTTTGTATATGTATAGGATATTTATTTGTATTATAACTTATTCTTTCCCCATGGGTTCATGTAACTATACCATATGTTTTGGCATGGATCCCATGTGGATATTATACATTGTTATTTTTTAATAAGGATGATGGACACACACACACACACACACACACACACACACACACACACACACACACACACACACACACACACACACACACACACACACACACACACACACACACATATTATAACTCATTCTTTCCCCATGGGTTCATGTAACTGTACCATATGTTTTGGCATGGATCCCATGTGGATATTGTACATTGTTATTTTTTGATGAGGATGATGATGATATATATATATATATATATATATATATATATGTATGTATACATCCAATTATATATATATATATATATATATATATATCCAATTCCTAACACCATTTGTGTGGAAATTGTCAATCTTACCTGAATTGCACTCAAATGCACATTTTAGGTCAAAAGCCATAAAACACACTAAATGGTTTGAACTTGTCATTTAGAAGTGCCAATTTAGGCTAATGTATCCCTAAATGTGGAAATTCAATTTATGAAGCATCTAACTTCGATCAATTCATTTTAAGCCAAAATGATGATTTTGCCTTTTTGTGCTTTGGATCACTCTTTTCTTCTAATTCATTGGTACACATCACATACCTTTGTTCTTTTGTGTTAAAAACATCCTAAATGGGAATATAGTTCCAACACATCTAACATCACCTTCCAATTCTTCTCGAGTCAAATTATGACTCAATAATATGACTTTTTGACCATTTTGATTAATTGAGGGCCAATTTCCAAATAATTACACGAATGTTGATTAACCTTGTTTAAGGATAATTAATCCAAATCAAGATCTTATGTATTTTTTTCATGAGATTTGTTTAATATTTCTTTTTGTAAATTCATTTATATTAACTACATCATCAGGTGACATCATTTTTTGGGAAGACATCCCTAGGCCATAAATGCCACACATATCAGGATTATTGGTCACCCATGCCTCTTCAATGTACCTTTTTCTAAGGTTATGATGAAGATAATTATGGATTTAATTCTAAATATTGAATTAGTCCATGACCACACATCTCAATCTTGAGATGGATGGTCATGGTTGATTCTGATCATTCTTGAAAATCTATATATAGAGAGGCCATGGACATCATTTTTAATATTGAATATTGTAAAGTTATAATGTTAAATTGTTTCCATAATCTTTTGCATTTGATCAATAATTTTTTTTCAAGCTTCATTGATAGGTTAGTTTAGTGATTCCAAATCATGAGCCTAGGTTTTATGGAGTGTTCTTGAGACATTGGAGGAGTTTGCCACCATTGTTGATAAAGACAAGGATGTTTGATCAAGGGAGAACATGCTTTTGAACTAATTTTGGAGAATGGATTCACTTGTGAAGGTATATATTTCTTACTTTCTTTCATTTGTCTTTCATTATCATTAGTAATTCCCACATGAATAGATAGGCTTAATTTGGTTTGTTCTTATGCATTCTTCCTTTGGTTTATTGGACTAATATTTGATAAATCATGTTATGTAATCCTCTATATAATATATATGCACACACACACACACACATGGATGATGATCTTGTTGTAGACACATGTGTTATATGTTATGCATTTATTTCTTTATGGGCATATGTTATGATCATATTTTGTGATGGATATTAACATATGATGTGATGATGGTTATGTAGTATGGACATATTATGGATATGTGAGGTAGAGTTATAGGCATGTACGGATATATGTGATGGTTTAGATGTTATGAACATATTAGTGATATATGTTATGGATGTTATGATGATGAAGGACAAGTATTTATGTGATTGATCTTAGATGGTTCGCAAGGTAGATACACTGATGTAGTGATAGATATGTTATGTGTATTTTATGTTTTTATTCATGGTATTATATGTTAGGATTATGCATTGTGATGTGACATTATTTACAATATTATCCATGATAGAGATTAATCCTTGAGTTAGGTTAGTAAAGACCCAAAAGAGGAACCCTCCTGCACCATGGAGGTAGGGTGGGTAGGTTGAATAGACTAGTTGTTGTCTTAGGATATGGGTAAGTTATTATAGGATGGGATTGTTATATTTGGAATAATATCAAGCTATGAATTCAAGAAATCCTTTTTACTATTGCATCTTCATGTAGGGTGGCAAGGTCATGACAGGGTCTTGTCACCATAGTAAAGATGCATGGGGGAACTCCATTTTAAGGGATGACCCTCTCTAGAAAGGAACTTCCAAATTTCATCCAAGCCATCCTCATTATTATAAGAGATTATATAAATGCAAAAATTAGACATACACATACAAATAAAATGCTATAATTATATACATGCACATGCAACACACACATACACATACATGAATATACAAAACCAAATGGGATTGAGATAGAATTAATAGGTACAATGATGATGTTAATATCAAGGGGATAGGATGATGATGATAGTGGTTGAGCTATCTTTAAGTGTAAAAAGTAGCCAAGTGATGCCTACATAGTCTGAAAAGAACTCAGGGTAATGTAGTTCTAGCTAGTGGATAGAGGATGATGATGATGATGGTGATGATGAGGACAACCAGATTAGTGATTAGGAAATAATGATGTATTAGACAAGAAGACTTAGTGGATATGTATAAATATTATATGATAGGGGGACTATTTACAAGATATATGATACTTGAGAACTTTATTCATGGTATAAACTTGAGGCAAGTTAAAAACATAGGGGTTACAATGATTCTTCATGAATCAATACCATAATGATTACTGGAAACCTTGGATAGAGAATGATATTATTTTTAGGATGACCCTCCATAATGATAGTGGGAAGGGATGGACTCATGGATTAATAATAGGAAGGAATGATAAAAGGCAAGCATGGACTAGCTAAGGCTAAGGAGAGACACATTTATCAAAGAATATTGGTAGTGGGATGATAGGGATAATGTGGATATTGATGGGATTTGGGGACATATAATTTCTCCAAGTTGTGGTCAAATGATTCAAGAGGTGATCTTAAGAAAATGGTCCTTGATTATGCCACCTTCTCCTCTTGATAAAATAGTGATGCTGCCTTGTTGATGATATTTTTGATATGATTCCCACTTTGAGACCAGGGTTAGGATGTTTCTATCATAGTGCTAAAACTAGTTTTCACCATGATACTTTCCCAAGGTGCCAACAAGCTAGTTTTCACCATTGAAAGATTTTTTTTTAATTAATTGGGAGAGATGGATGAGGATGGATATATGACATCTTATATATGAAGGATCTTGATATCAAGACTAGGCATAAAAGTGCTTGAGGTGCATGATATTCATGGGATCATCTAACTCTTCCCCTTCAAGTGTGGCCAACTTATAAGCTCCTAAACCAAACTTGGAAATAGTAACATAAGGGCCTAGCTAATTTGCTTCAAATTTTCCCTTCTTATCTCTATCTACATTAGTATTCTTCTAATTTTATTTGAGGAACATGTCGCCTACTTCAAACTCTCAGGCCTAAATCTTTTTGTGATACTAATTTTTGAGGTTATTTTGATATGCTCAAAGGTGATTTAAGGCCTTTTGTCTCTTTTCATCCAGGAGTTCTAATTCTTGTAGGCACTCTTATTGGAGATTATGATCAATGATTATTCTATATAATGAGAGATTAAGAGAAGGGATTTAAACTTCCATTGGTAAAATAGCTTCAACTCCATAAACCAAGGTGTATGGAGTAACTCATGTTGGTGTGTTGACACTAGTGTGGTAAGACCATAAGGCTAGATATAGATGAGTATGCCAATTGCATCCAACTTGATTAATAGTTTTCTTCAAAATTTTGACCAGAGTCTTATTTGTTACTTCTACCTATCCATTACCTTAGGGGTAATATGGAGAAGAGAAATGCTACATGATATGGTATTTCTGACATAAGGCCTCAACATCTTGATTATTAAAGGACTTGTCATTATCAAAAATTATATTGGCTGGGATACCAAAATGGAAAATGATTTGATTAAGGATGAATTTTTATATTTGGAGACATATTGTATAAGTCAACAACATTACCTCTACCCATTTGGTGAAATATTCCATAGCCATGATGATAAAATTATGTCCATTAGAGGAAGTAGGATTAATATTTCTAATTAGATCAAGGCCCCATATAAAAAAGGCCATGGATTCATGATAGGTTATAATTCTTACATAGGTGCATGGATAAGATTTGCATGTTTTTGATAGTCCACACATTTTTACATGTATTGACAAGCATCTTATTTCATAGTTGGCTATTAGTATCATGTTTATAGGAGCTTCTTGGCTAAGGCCATCCCACTGATATGCCCTCCATAAATACCATCATGGACCTCCCTGATGGCTTGAGTCACCTCATATGATGTTAAACATCTCAATAGGTTTCCATCATAACCCTATAAATAGAGCATGCTACCAAGGATGGTGTAATGGATGGTATGATGGATGAAGGCTTTGTGTTGGTGGTGGTTAAGGTTTTGGGGAAGGATATTGTCATGGAGGTACTGATATATATCATGCTACCATGGAAGATTGGGATTATTAATTGCACAAATTTGAAGAGGAGATAATGACTAAATGGTCAAGATAAGTATTTTTTCAATTAGAAAATTACCCTCTAAGATAGCTTTAGAAAGGTCAATGAGTGAGCCTAGAGTGGCCATAGAGTCAGCTGCCTTATTGCTTCTATGTGTAACCTAGTCAAATGTGATGGATTGAAAATTTGACTTTAATTGATCCACTAATTGTTTATATGGAAGAAATTTTTCATCCTTCATTTGTAATTCCTCATTGACATTTTTGATTATTAGTTATGAGTCCCCAAATACCTATAAATGCTAGATGTTCCATTGGATAACAAGATGTAATCCTGCTACTAAGGATTCATATTCTAAAATATTATTTGTAAGAGGAAAAAAAGATGAAATGTTTTGGGAATAAGATCACCATGAGGATGCTTTCCCCTAATCCATGTGTGGTGGATTAGCTATCAAAATATAACTTCCATCCTTTTATTTTAAGTATTCATGATAGAATCATCTAAGAATGTAATGACAATTGGCTCAATCGATTATAATGGTGTTTTATCCAATTGATTTGCTATGACCTACCCTTTAATGGATTTCTAATTAATATATTATATATCAAATTCATTTAGTAACATGGTCCATTTTTATACTCACTTGATTAATGTTGATTTGGATAGTAGGTACTGTAGAGGATCAACTTTGGTGATCAATTCAACTCAATTGTTGAGCATATAATGCCAGAGTTTTTGTGATGCAAAGACCATGGCTAGACATGATTTCTTGATAGGTATATAATTTAGTTAATATGATATTAATGTTTGACTAAGATAATAAATGGCCTACTCCTTTCCTTGGTCATTATGTTGGGCTAAGAGAATGCCAATATCATATGATGTAGCCAAAATATACAGGAGTAAAGGCTTTCCTAAAACTAGTGGAGATAGGACAGGTGGATTTTTAAAGTATTCTTTTAGACTTTTTAAGGCTTATTGGCCTTCTTTGTTCCAATGGAAGGTAACCCCTTTCTTTATCAAGTGAGTAAAGGGGTGGCATCTATTAGTGAGCTAAGAAATAAACAACCTGATGGCCTAAAGTTTACCATGGAGACTATAGAGTTACTTGAGATTACGAGGGGGTGGAATTTTATTTATTTCTTTGATTTTAGTTAGATATACTTTAATACCCCTTCTTGAAACAATCAATCCTAGCAATTTTCTTGATGTTACACCAAAGATGCACTCTTTATGGTTCAACCTTACCTTGTTCTTGCAATCTCTTGACTAAGATAATAAATGGACCACTATTTTCCTTGGTCATTATGTTGGGCTAAGAGAGTACTAATATCACATGACGTAGCTAAAATATATAGGAGTAAAGGCTTTCCCAGAACTGGTGGAGATAGGATAGGTGGATTTGCCAAGTATTGTTTTAGACTTTCAAAGGCATGTTATCATTCTTAATTCTAATGGAAGGTAACTCATTTCTTTTAAAAGTGAGTAAAGGGGTGGCATCTATCAACGAGCTAAGAAATAAATCACCTAATGGCTTGAAGTTTACCCTGGAGACTATAGAGTTTCTTGAGATTATTAGGGGGTGGCATTTAGTTATTGCTTTGACTTTATCTAGATATACTTCAATACCCCTTCTTAAAACAATGAATCATATCAATTTTCTTGATGTTACACCAAAGATGCACTTTTTAGGGTTCAAACTTAACTTGTATTCCTATAATCTCTTAAAAAATCTTCTAAGAACTGCATGGTGTTTAGATCATAAGTGGGACTTCCCCAAAATTTCATCGACATAATCCTCTACTATGTCATGCATCATATCATGGAAAATAATGGTCATTTCCAATTGATATGTTGCCCCTACATTTTTTAGGCTAAAAGGCATGACTTGATAGTAGAATATGCCCCATGGAGTAATAAATTCTATTTTATGTTGATCCTCATGGGTGATCTTGATTTGATTATATCCTAAAAAACCATCCATGAGGAATAGCATCTCCTAGCCAATTATGGAATCTATGATCATGTCGATATTAGGAAGTGGGAAGTCATCTTTTGGACATGCTTTATTGATGTCTTAGAATTTAGTGCCAATCCAAATTCCACCATGAGGTTTGATAATGGGAAAAATATTTGATATCCAATCAGAATAGTCAATGGGGTAGATGAGCCTAACTTTCGAGAATTTTTTTAATTCTTCTTTAACTAGTAGTGCCACCTTTGGATACATCTTATGTAGTTTTTGCTTGATTGGTTTGGAATTTGGGTGTATAACAAGGTGATGTACTACCAATGAAGGATCCAATCCTATAATTTTGGCATAGCTCTATGAAAAGACATCAACAAACTCTTTCAACAACTTAATGAGTATTTCATGCTCTAATGTGGTGAGAGATGCCCCAAGTTTTACTATCTTAGGATTTTCCTTAATTTTGATATTTACTTCTAGCACATCCTTGATGAGTGTGGGTGATTGGTCTTGTAGATAAGGAGGTAAATTTATTTGAGATACATCATAGGCAAAACCATCTAGTAACTTAGTATCAATATCCAAGAAATCTCCTGATATAATGGAGATAGATGAAATTTCATCTATTTATTTAGAGGGTTCTTCTTCTTCTAAATATTCCTCTTTATCTTAGACATGAGATTGTTCATGTTCTTTTAAGTATGTTGATTCACACAAATTGATGGAAAATCATTTCTTATGGTCTTCTGATGGCATACAAGCTCTTGCCCCCATGTATTCAAGGATGGCCTCATCATTATAAAATGCATCAAAAGTAGGCTCATATTGGGAATCCCAATAAATGAGGGAAGGGTAACAGAGGGAGACATTGATGGTGGATATGGTGGTGTCAAAGAAAAGGTTTGTGGTAGCCATCTCTTTGAAGTGAATATAAATAGATCTTGTCTCGATGTCCTCATCGAGGAGAGGTTGATCATTGATCAGGATAGAATCCACAATGATATTGATTGGATCATCATCATATAGCTTATACCCTAGACTAAAGTTTGATGAGTTTTCTTGAACAATAATAGGCTCCAACTCACCCTGTTCCTATTTTCCTAGTATTTTTCCTTTGTAGTTCATGTTCTCCATCATATGGTAGACTTTGGGATAGTTTTGCTTGGGTGAGATGAAGACTTCATCATCAGGTAGGATCCAAGAATCATCACCATCTTCAATGTATTCTTTTGATAAAAACCCTACACTTTCAAAGGTGGTAGGCCCAAATTGATATTTTATGGGCTTGTTCTTCTTTATTCCAAGGTAACCATAGATTTAGGTAGATAAAAGAAGATGGTTGATGCAAAAAAAATTATATTCATATTCTCTACAGCCAGTAGATGTGATTTTTAGCTTAACAAGATCAGGTGTTGGATAAGATGTAGATTTCAATTGGCCAAGAGAGATGTATTTTGTAACTGTAGGACTAAGGATGGAGTGTTTAGTGCCATGATATTGGGAGAGAGGTGTGGATTGATCCATCTAACATATATGATGATTGATAACTCTAATAATGGTGACTTCCATTCCTAAGTAAGGAAATTTTAGGCACTAATGAAGAGTAGATAAGATGTCTTGTATTTCATGGATCCATGGCCTCTTGAAGAGTATGGTGTATGGTAGATCTACATTTACCATGTGTACCAAGTTTTAATGAACTACATGTCCTACAGTGATAGGAAGATAGATAGATCCCATGGATGGATGCTCATTATCATAATATGCCTTTATCATTATAAGGGTGGGCCTAAGTGATGATTTAACATATCCCAGCTTCTTTAAGAAGTTGATGTTATAAAAATTAAGTGTTGATCCTCCATCTATAAGGACATGGGAGACAAGATGAGTAATGGTGAATTTAATATATAATGGGTAATTATGGTGAGGGCTAATCAATGGTAAATATTGAGTGCTAAAAGTGAGCTGTGAGGAAGGGGATAAATGTGCCACTAGTGCTTGGAATTGATTTGTATCAAGATCACTAGGTAATTTTATATCATTAATCACTTGATTTAATATTTCCCTATGTAAAGTAGATGTTTAGAGGAGCTCCATTATGGAAATCTAGGTAGGGGTCTTTTTTAGCTATTGAATAATATCATAGGGTTTATCTGACCTATTTTTAGTTTTCTTATGGGTATTCCCCCTAGGTATAGTAGATGGGATAGAAATTTATTGAGAAGAGGCTATAGGAATGACTATTTTTTTGTACCGAGTAGTGATAACATAATCGACTATAGCCCTATTTATATTTAGGATGGGAGATAAAGAGGGGGATGGAGATGGAGTAGACTCTTGAGTGGTGTATATTTTAATGGTATTAATGTAATGATAGGGAACATTATGATAATTAGTGCAATTTTAAGATGATGTCTAACCCTGTTCTCATTTTGGCCTTTAATTTCTTTGATCATGCTTTGAAATAGGATCTTTATAGATACTAAGCTACCCATTTCTTGATTAACTTATAATGGGCTCTCCTTCTAGTTCTATATTTCCTTTTTTGATTAAGTCTTAGACATAGTGCTTGAACTACATACATTATTCAGTATCATGACCCTTCACCCTATGGTATTTTTAGTATTCATCATCTTGATACCAATCTAGTTTAGGTTGGTGATTATCCATAGGCTGAATCTCTAGTAGAGTAATCATGTTGGTAGCAATTAATTGTTCTAAGATAGTTTCTAAGGGGATCCCTAGACTTGTAAGAGGTCCTTTACTTGTATAAGACTTTGGATTACCTCAAGGAACCTTGATAAAAGAGAAATGAGGATGTTGTGGAGGCCTTTTTGTCTGGATGTTTTGGACATGCTAAGCTTGTTGTTTTGAGTCTATGACCCCACCATCCACAACATTATTATTCTTGTTAAAGACCTTGGGCTTATTTGAAAATGATTTCTTAGCATTTGATGTGTACTCATTACAATAAAATAATTTGATGGTTCCATTCTCTATAAGGGCCTTCTCAATATGCATTCCCTTTTCTATGATCTCATCAAAGGTTTTAACACATTATAATTTTAATTGATATTTTAATTTTGTGTTGAGGTTATCTACAAATTTTTTGGTTAATTCTTTTTTAGGCACACTACACCTCAACTAGATTGACAATCCTTGCTAACATTGTAAGAAGTATACAAATATTTCCTTGTTCCTTTATTTTGTGTTATAGAGATCAATAATAGATATATCATGTTCTATGTTAAAAGAGAAATGTCTAATGAACTGCTTAGTTAATTTTCCAAAATTTGAGATTGACCCCTTTGGTAGATGCATAAACAATTCTAATGTTGGTCTTGTCAAACTCTTTGGTAATATCCTTAATAAATAGGCATCCTTATATTCTGCTTTGTGGTAGGTGACATAGAACTCCTATACATGGTCCCTTGTGATGAGGCCATAAAATGGCTCATGATATCTATAAAATAACATCCTTTTTCTTGCATTAGGAGTGGATCTAAATGTAGTTTCTAAACTTATAGTTTATTTAGACTAAAATAGTAAGTATATATCATGGTTATGTCTTTATAATTCCTTGTTATCTATTAGTTATCTATTTCTAAAGATTATTGGGAAAAAGATGTCAATAAGTGTATATACAGTTCATACTAAGCTAAGAATGATTCAAAATATGATGAAGTAACCATTCAAGCATAATGTTGAAACAAGATCTAGTATTCTAGTCAAGTTATGGACTCCTATAGGCTTTTTATAATAGCTCTAGATTACAATAGGTTTACTATAGTAGCTATAGATCACAACAGGCTTCCTACAATAGCTATGAATTTCACTAAGCTTGATACATATTTCACTAGGCTTGCTATGGATTTTAGCAAGTTGTTATAGATTTCAATAGAATTGTTATGAACTTCAATAAAATAGCTACAAACTTGTTTGGGAAGTATTTATAAGAGTATTCTAATGTTCTAACATCACAAAGTATGCTTTCCATTTATATTCATTCTATATATAGATTTTCCATTTTAGATTGTATTCAAATATATGTTTATGTAATTTTATTCCAATAAATATCTCTCTCCATATTTGGTGGGGATCAAGATTATGTTTTAATATATTTTATTATTGGAATAAATATCTCTCTCCATATTTTGTGGAGATTGAGATAGGATAGAGTATTTAGGTTTTTACACTTAAATAAGGTGTTGGTTGGAAGTATAATATTATAAATGCAACCTTCTTCACCTGAGTGTATATTCATTCAATCAATCAATACAATTTCTCTTTCCATTATTCTAAGTAGTCCATCTAAGATTGATGTTTTGAGTAAATCATATTTCAAGGAATGAGATGGCCACTCATTCCAAGGAAGATGGATAAATTTATTTTTATTTTATTTATTTCTTCTGTAGTTATTCTTTTTGTTGTAAATTCATATTTTATTTCCTTATTATTGTAAATAATTTCCTTTATATAGATTGTTTTAAACCTATAGGTATTTTATGTGTTTTCCATTTCTTTTCAAATCATCAATTTACTTTCATGTAAGAGTGTTTTGATTTCTACAAGTGTGCTTTAATTTCCTACAAGTGTGTTTTTCAATTCCTACAAGTGTGCCTTTCAATTTATACAAGTGTGTTTTTCAATTCCTACAAGTGTGGAGTGTGATAGAAGGAACCACTTTCCAAATATCTCTTTCTCCTTTTTCATATAGCCTTCAAACATAAACCTTGGATTGACATTATTAAATGAAGGGTATTGATGACCCTTATCACCTTAGATCAGCCTTTCCCTGATATTTTTTGAATTTTGGGACTTTAAAGTGTGAGGTGAAGGGGATATATAGAATGTCGATGTCTAAGGGTGATGAGAAAAAATCCTCATACTTCTACTTGAGGGCTTGTGATCAAGGATCCATTTTTTGGAGGGTTTCTTTCATCATCTTCTAATCTTGGGCAAAGGTGGGGTCCCCAAGAAGATTGTTAGTTTGATTGTGACTACCTTGTGGAATGTGAGTGTGATGAGTGTTTTTCAAAATATTATTGGTATTGTTAAGGTTG
Organism: Torreya grandis; assembly: GCA_037957365.1. NCBI lineage: Eukaryota > Viridiplantae > Streptophyta > Pinopsida > Cupressales > Taxaceae > Torreya > Torreya grandis. The sequence goes on along the minus strand of JARHVA010001216.1, from coordinate 2,581,495 downwards.
TGATTGTCATTATTAATATTATTGGGGTTATTAGCATTATTTGTGGTATTGGTGTTGTTATGTCATGGTGACAGTGGTGATTGACTTTGAAGAGGAGATTAATTTTTTATGTGAGTTGATCCAAGATGTCTTTGATGGTAGCCTGTGTCCTATTAACCTCAATATGATTATTGAAAAGAGGTGGTTTTTGTTCCTCTTCCTCCGTAAATCCATGGTCTACTTATATTTATTCTCAAGGATTGGGATGGGCATGTTGATGTGATGAATCTGGTCTTGATGGGTGGATGATATTATTAAAAAGTGTGCGGTCATAGGTAGGTGGTAACGTTCCCCCAATTTCTATGGTTCATGCTAGAACTTGATAATAGTTTTCATATAGATACTAGTTGATGAGATTGTGGGCATCATCATTATGGAGGAGGTTATTTCTCTTATTCTCTATCCAAGGAGTATGCATGTCACTATGATAGTCATCATATTCCTGATTAGGATCCATTATTTGTCCCCTAGTATTTTTGTATTGACTAAATATTTGTCCTAAGAAAAGTTGAGCTCGGGTTTGGATAACCATGGTGAATGATTAAGTGGGTGATATGGGATGAGGTATGAGGGAGAGTTTCAAACACTTATTTTGGGCTAAAATCTATACTAGTAGTGGTCAAAGATGAGGATGCTTATAGATGTGGTGACTAAATATTACCAAAAGACAAAGTTTTTTAATAAGTCTATCTAGAAAATATGAGAAAGGATGATGTGATCAATTAACTTTGTCAACTAGCAAGTACACAAGCTTGATGGGTGTTATGGGACAGAGATACCTGATAGAGATAAAAAATAGTGATGGGTGCTAGATTGATATCTTATAAGGATATGTATAATGATAATTTAAATTCAAGATAAGATGATGATGATGGGATATTTGAGAGGGATGGGTGACTACCAAATTTATATCTTTTAGAAAAAAACTAATGATATGTAAAATGTGACATGGGGGGTTAGACAAATTCTACTAATCAATATGGATAAATGGGGAAGATGGACAAATATGGAATGGATGAAGGGGTGACTATATATGGTTTATAAAATTATTAGAATGTACAAGGGATGTGTAATATGGGATGTATAACTATTAGGAACCTATACAAGTCAATTTACAAATGGATTCTATTGATGGATTATGGATTGAAAATCAAATTGAAGGGGAGAATGGAAAGATATCAAAAGGTGGTATAATCAGTAAATGTGGCTGACAAATTATGTATATGAAATGATTAGATGAGAGGGGAGGGTAACATGAAAGGATGAACTAGGATGATATATGAATGAATGAAGGTGAACTAGACTATGTGAAAGGTGTGAAAGATGGACTATATGGATAAAATAGCCAAAAGGAGATGGATTATGGTGATATGATGGGATGTAAGAATGAATAGGTGGATAAGGGATGGTCAATTTGCAAAAAATAAGTGTTTAAATGAACACTAAATATGAGAGGTGGGTTGACACGTGACTAGGATTGTATGAAATATAGACTAGAAGATGTGTTGACACAAGGACGAAATGGTTCACACGTGATTAAGATATGTGAAATGTAGAATCTTTAGATGAGATATTTATAAGAAGGTATGATAATTCAAAGATAAATTGGAAGGGATTAGTTGAGTGGTTGAATGTAAAGTAAGATAATATATATGGACAAATTAAGTGAAGATGATAGAAGGTGGATTTATATGGATAGGGTGATATGGAAAATAGATGAATGGATAATTGTTATGAAAGATGGATTTAGGGGGAGTTAAAATAATTACAAGAGGATTATGATGAATTAATTACCAAATGGGTAAATGAATAGACTATGTGGACAAAATGATTATGATAAAGATGGTAGATATTAGGATGGTATGAAGATAATATGGATAATACTAGAATAGATGGATGTAATTACAAGATGGGGTAAGATGATATGAGAATAATATGGATATCTAGATGTGGGAGAGGAGTCTATAATGAAAATGATGAATGGATGAGATGATGATAGATGGATAATATAGGTTGGGTGATAGGATAAGGTAATTACAAGATGGGATTGAAAATAAGTGTAAATGAAAACTAGATTATGATGAAATGGGATGATGTAAGGATGAAGGGATAAATAAGAGATGTGATATGAGGATAAAGGAAGTGAGAAGATGATATGATATAAATATAAGATGGGGGAGAGGCAAATAGTAGATGAAAATGGAAGGTAGATATGACATGAAGGATGAGACTATGGGTGTAGGCAAATTTTTGGTTTAATATAATGTATATGGATTGGTGGAGGGGGATGTAGGTACAAGATTAAAACACAATAGAGTGACGAAGAGAAAAATGATAGACACTATATGTGGGATAGTATGAAATGGCAAATATAAGATAAATGGGCAAAAGGTAGTCAAATAGACATACACGAATAAAAAATGGACAAGGTGTGGATAATATGTGACCTCAAGGTTATGAGATGGATAAGGTGTGGTCAAATAAGCAAATATATGAAGGGATGGTTATAAAATAGATAAAAGTGTGGATAAGGATGTTGGAGGGATGAGATCTAGAGATGGATGAGGTGTGGATAATGAGGCAACAATATGGATAAGATATGGATGTAGAAATACTATAGGATGGATGATAATTGAGAAAATGTGTGTGGGATGGTTGAAAGTGTGATAAGGATCTAATTAGAACACATAAGGGAGAGTGTGTAAGATGATGTTATTATGAGAGATATATCCTATGATGTGTGGATAAAATGAAGAGGTGAAAATGATACAACTAAAAGAGGATGGGGAAGTGTGATGGAAAAAATGATAATGGATACTAGGTGTTATGAGATGGATGTATACACAAAATTTACTATGATATGGTATGATTATTGGGAAAAAGGTTTAACTAAGATTGGTCATGGAAAAATGGATGATTTTTAGGATGAGTATGGGAGGTGATATAGAATAAAAAGGAGTGTAAACTAAGGTAAATGTTAGGAATATAATATATGGATAGTCGAGATGAAATAAGAATGAAATGAAATAAGAAATGGTGAAATGATGATGGAAAGATAAAAGTGATCTAAGGCATACACAAAAAAATTAAGGCTATGGCCAACTTGGTTATCAAATAAAACTGGTATTGACACAACACACAAATAACACCTACAAATACAATCCTAAATTAGTAAACCATATAGGAGTATAACATGATGTCCACACCATCCGATGACTACACAAGTGAGGATATAGGTTGGTGAATTCTTATGGATTCAACCAAACCCTCTTGACCTTGCTTGCATCTGATGGCTACTTTGGCATTGTTCCTAACACCTGTAGTGAAACACCTATTATGGTTACAATCCATTACTTTAAGGTATACAAAAGGCTCTAGGGGAGTCCCTGATATATAAAATGGTACGTTAGGGCCCAAGTCCATGTAGGAGTCTATCTGACTGCCATGGGTATATGGACTTAATCATCCCTCACTCCACAAAACCCTTTATGGGGAATTCTACTTAGGCCATAATAACAACTCTCCTTATTGTTATACTCTACCAGAACATAGAGTGTGACTAAAACATAGTGGTAAAATCCATGAAACTAATCCCTAAAGACTAATTTTAATGTGTGGTGATGAAATCCATGTCACATTCTATCCTAAGGGAGGTCTTAAACAAACAAAAAAACACATGATATAATTAATTAACCATTCTAGTTACTTATGTGAGTTTCACATGATACGTCAGATTATATACAAGCAAAAGACACACTCACAAAATAATCAAATATTTACAATAATTTTTTTAAGAATACAATAATCTATCTAATTCAATAATTTACCAAAATAAACCAAAATGGTACCCCTCCTGCAAGCACAAAGGTCAGATGTCTACTAGGGGTGCCCAAAAGTCCTTAGAATCTTATAAGGAAAAGATTAGTTATTTGAAATCTACAATCCTAAAAGTACATAGGGAAATATTGCAACCAAAAATCATAATCCCACTACTTGGATGCAATATCATGAGACTATAATGGTAGGATTGTCAGCTAACTACTATGGTGACCATCACAATTAGATAATACCACTATTCTGACTAACAAACATGCTACTAAGAAATAGATTCTAATGGAGATATTGCAAGACTAAACCAAACTACCTAGATTTATCCTAAACTGGTAATAGTCTATAAAAAGTGTATGAAATTATAAAATAATTATAGGACCTTATTTTTAATATAATTAATGATGACCAAACTACTGTAATAATCCTAAACTGACCCTGAATATGCTAACTTGCAATGTTGTGACTCTAGATGACAATTCCACTATTCATAGGGTAATCTCGTGACTATAAAAGTAGTGGTATTTCAAGATATGACTAGATTTATTTGTAAGATGAATCATCAGTAGCTTCCCTTGTTATTTATAAAACCCTGCAAGATAGAATATTCCCTGTAAGTGGATTTTTAGATATCAAAGAGGTGCTAGATAGTTTATGGAAAGGAATGTTTGCAAGGAAAGTTATTGATAAAAAGGGAATATTTTTAAAACTTATGGCCTTCAAAACCTTAATTTTCTATTGGGAAAACTTGAATACCTTATAATTGACAAACCAAATGTAGCAAGGGAGGGATTTTACCAGTTCTTAATGGTTAGGTTAAATCATGATTGAAAATAATGAGCCCACTACTTACAAGTCAATTTCGATATTCCAATAGTCATGGTATTGTTAAAGTTACCAAAATAGCTTGGTTTTTAAAATAAATATCACTTATCTTGTGCACAAAAAATAACACACCTATAAACAAGCCCATATTCAATCCAATATGTCTCAAAATCTAAGATTTTCTAATCAGAGTTACAATATCACTACTAGAATTGTTAATATCACTATTAGCAAGTCAATCCCATGACTGTCAAAGTCATAATATTGTCAAACCTAAAACTCTAATAAAACCCCTAACTGATAATTTCCTATCCTATAATATCACTAATTGGATTAATGATGCCACTGCTACAATATCACTACTTGTAGTGTAATCTTGTGACTTTCCTGGAATGTGTGAAAAATAAAAAATATGAGTTTGATTCCACTTTTAGTTGGTCCTATAATCATATATAATGCTTAAAAAAATATTTTTATCCTAAATAAGGGAGGTTTATCCCATCGTGGTTTCCAAAATGTGCACCAAATTTTTGATACTTGAAATATTATCAAATGACAATAAAACACCCAAAACCTAATGACACCAATACGAAAAGATAGAGAAAGCAAATTAGAATGAATGAATCTTTCTTACCATCATATTTAATTTATCATATATCCATTCTAGGATTTTAACTCGTGTGATTGAGCTTGAAGACTTTATTGTGAGATTGATTATAGTTGCTTGACAATGGTTTCTAAGAAGACTATAGATATGGACAATGGCTTTATGAGTGCTTGAATGCTAGTATGGATGCTTGATGAGAGTGTTAAATGGATTGTTTATAGGATTTATTTCACTTATTCATTATTCTTGAGCATAGAGAGGTGGTTTGGTTTTATATTCATATGAGGGGGAAGATCTATGGTACAATTTTAAATTTGGTCCATCAAGATCTATGGTTAAGGAATTTCTATGAAATTTGTAATTCCATGGAAATATCTAGAACAAGATAATTATAGAGAAATGGGAATAAATTTGAGAGATTTATAGAATCTTCCAATTTTATAAACCTCCCCATAGTTTTTATGGGTTTAGGTCAGGCTAGTGTAGGGTGGTGGGTGGGTAGGTAGATTATTTTGGAGTTTAAAACTGGCTAGTGGGCTTAAAGAGTGGGTTAATAGGTAATAGGGTATATTACGGGTTTAATAAGATAATTAATTATTTTTAGGATGAGTTAAAGTTTATAGGGGATATAGGAATGGGTATGGGAATTAGGCCAAGGGTTAATATGACTAGAAAATAGGGTAATTAGGCCAAATTAATGGGATTTATTAAAATTAGAGGGGTGAGCATATTTTAATGCATAAAAGATCAATGTCTCTTATAAACCTTAGAAATTTTTATGTATAAATGTTTATAAAGTGAAAATACCCACCCTAACTACATATATTATTTATGAGTTAAAACATGGAATTTACAGGTGCATAAAGAGGCCATAAACACTAAGGAGATGGGAAGTAAAAGAATTCAATATCATGTAAGGTAAGAAATACATTACATGTTGTGTTATTTTAGAGCTTAAAATTCCCATTTAGGTTTCACATTTTAGAGCATCCAAATTCTCATCTCATCATTTAGAGTTTACATCTTGTCCATGCAAATATTGGTGGAAATGGGTGCTTCTAGACTAGATATTCCACTAGGAGTTGGTTTAGATAATATAGTTGACCATCTATTTTTTATACCATGACATTCACATATTTGTATTTATTTCCATTCAACTCTCCCCATGGTGGCACATCACTAAAAATACTCTACATACAACTAGAGAAACCCTAAATTTACCTATTTGAGCTTAGATAGTGTCAGTTGAGTTTTTCCCTTTGATTAGTACTTTGTGGAACAAAGGTGATTTTTCCTAGTGTCTACCAAGTTTTTCATTTAAATTTTTAAATAAGGTTGTATATGATGTGATTACAATGTTTATCAAGGGTTTTTATGTGAATAAGTATCTTGATGTCTAATTAAGTCTATAGGAGTCATAAAGAAAGAAGTTGAATTATTTTTATAAAGTTTGATAGTATATATAGGTCTTGTTGCTTGATTAGGTCTATGTGAGTCATATAAATAGAATTAGATTATTTATGAGCTTTTAGAATTGATGAATCATGATTTTGGGTCTTGTTACCCGATAAGGTCTTTGGAGAGCCTTTAAGAAAGAAAAATCTCACATCAAGTTTGAAGTCATGATGAAGCATGATGTTGTGATAAATTTTATTTAGATGGATTGGGGTAGTTGCATGGAGTTGAAGATGATATTATTTATTTCTTTCATGAAAATTTTAGAGGTAAGTCAATTTTCATAGATTTAGAATTGATTGATAGGTGGAAAATAAAGTGGGATATGGCTCAAATGGTTAATGATATTGATCAAAAAACATTGGAAAAAAGGTAAGGGAGGATATTACTTCAATTATTATAAACAAAATTCATGTTTATCAAGGACTAAACCCACTATATGGTTACTTAAGGTTTTTTTAAGTTAGATCATAGGAACTAACCAATAACATAGATATTTTATGGGATATGGGTGAGGATAATGAAAGAGGGTTTATAGGGGGATGTCTTAAAAGTGGATAGGTTTTAGGCCATTGGTTTGTTGATTTTCATCACATATAAGAATTGGTGTAAGGGATAATAAGAGGAAATGATGTGTCAAGACTAGATAAGGGTGAGTAAATTTGATTTTAAGTGATTATATCTTAATGAGTCAAGTTCTAGACAAGGAATAAAAAACCTTAACTAGGAGGTTTCATGGTAGAATTTGCTTAGAAAATTCCATAAGGATTTGGATATAAATAGTTTGGGGTCCCTTCTTAAGGTATTTGTCTATTTTTTATTCCTTAGCATGAGACTAGTTAACCTTTTGTTTCAAGACAACATAGGATATAGGGAAGATTTTGTAGGAAATATGGTATTGGGGATCTTCTCCCTTGACCATGAATATATTGTCACCATGATTTAACTCGAAAATAGAATCCAAATTTTTTCAACCGATATGGGTCAAATTTCCAAGATTACCCATGGAGTTGTGGTCCACTAGAATTCTTTAGTAAAATGGTAGTTATTTTGACACTTTTATGGATTGGAATGAGGGAATTTTAAACATAGATTATCATTATATGGATAGGATTTTGGTGGACATTGACCTTAAATATGTACTCCTTAAGGTTATATATATTGACATAGGCAATTGGAAATATGTTTAGATTCTTGATTATTCAAAGATGCCCTCTTATTATGCTCGATTCCATGCTTATGGTCATTTAATTGATTCTTGTTCTATGAAATTTACCAACTAAGTTTGGAGACCTAAGATTTTGGATCCTCATATTTTAAGAGATCCATTTATTTCTCATTGTTATATCAAAAGAGTGTAAGTGCTATGTTGGTGAAATGGAAACAAATCATGGGAAGGAGAAGACAAATATGTAGTAGGGATAAATTTGATTGAATAAGTAGTTTTGACTACTAGGAATTATAATAATGAGGGAATTAAATTGGTAAGGTATGAACAAGTTAGGGTTTTTAATGTTTATATGCTTGAGAAAAATGGGGGTTAGAGAGTGGAGATGAAGGAAGCAAGATTTATTCTAACAACACTAGTTTCTTAGGATAACAAGTATCACACTATGTCTTTTCCCCTCTCTTACAATCACTTAAGTCTACTTATTATTCCTATTGATAATTAGATATATCCTTATAATTTTCATAAGATGGTGGTTTCCTCACCCCCACACTCTTTTCCCATCAAAGAATTGCCACCCTTAAGGGATCCATATTATAATCCAACTAAGTCAAGTGGTAAAGGTGAAAGGTCTCATGAGATGTTCAAAAATAAGAATAGATGAAATAAGGGTATATCCAAACATTTTTCACACTATTGGGACTACATATCCTCTTATCAAAAATCATATGCAAGATAGGTCCTCAGGATAATCCTCTTCTTTATTAGAGGTAGGGGATTCCATTATTGGTTATGATAGATGTAATCCCATATCTAGAAAGTTAGTAATGATTACTAAAGAGATATCAATTTTAGGTGGCCTTAGTTCTAACTCATAAAGGGAGGAATACAACTCTAATCTAGGGAGGAAGTCCTAATTTTCACAAGTGAAAGATAAATCATTAAGGGAGATACAAAGTAGGAAACAAAAAAAATTTAATTGGGTAATTATATCAAGCCAAACCCAATGTTAATTATTTATCTTAATACTCATGAACTATGTAGTGACTCTAAAAATTTCGCCCTTAGAAGGTGCTTCACAATCCAGATATACTATTACTTCAAGAGATCATGATAGAGGGTAAGAAAGAAGAGGGTGTATTACAAACTTTTTTGAAAGATTGGAATTCACTTCATTGGATTTTGTTGGTCACTCATTGGGGGTCATTATTGGGTTAGAAGAAGAGATATTTTAGGCTCCTCAACTTTTTTATATTTGTTTCTAGCTATTTAATTCTGTGTCTAAGAGGATATATTTTATAGTGGTTAAAATTTATGGGCAATATGAGAATAAAATTCAGTTTTGGGATACACTTATGGACATGGATTTCATCAAGGAAAAGAGGCTCATATTAGGAGGATATTTAAATTTCACTTTGAATAGAATTAATTTTTAGTGGTCAACAAGATGAATGGACACTCTAACTAGTTATTTTATTTACAAATTAAAGGAGGTTGGGCTTGTGGATGTTGAACCTATTAAAACTTTTCCTGCTTGTAGGAATAATAGGATTGGAGATGGATTTATAGCAAATAGAATTGACAAGTTTTTAGTCTCTAAGGATTTAATCATTGAGGGATATAGAATTAGGTCTTGAGTTAAAACAATTACTAATTTAGATCAATTTCCCATTATATTACAACTTGGTACTGAGTTTGAGAATCACCAATTTCTTTTTATTTTAATCCTACTTGGTTGGAAAATGTGGAATTTAATTCCTTATTTAAAATTAATTATAAAGGTTATGATATAAATTTGGGGAGTTTAACTTATTTTCAATTTTCAAAAAAATTAAGGAAGGTGAAGTATATTGTCTCTTTATGGTCTTTTAATAAATCTAGATAGTAGAATCAGGTCCTCAAATAAATTGAGCGAGAGATTATTGAATTATCTGATCTCTTCATTAATGGTGTTTTTAATATGGAGGCTAAAGTAAAGATAAGATAATTGGAGAAAAGGAAAGGTTAATTTTTTTTATCATGTGAGGCAAAATGAAGAATGAAAATCAATTTTATATGGTTAGAAGCAAGTGATGAGAATACAAAATTATTCTATAATTTTTCTAATCAAAGGAAAACCATTAATACTATCTACAAGATCCCTAAAGAGGATGGATCTAAAGTTAGGTCCTTCAATGAGTTATCTAATTTGGGGGTATAACATTTTAAGAATATGTTTAAGGAGTCAGAAAGGGAAAATATAGTAAAGATATTGAAGCTTACAACTCTATTCCCTAGTTTTAATAATGATGACAATAATGAGATGTTATTGGTGGACATCACTAAAGAAGAATTTAAATCCTTTCTATCATCATTTCAAAAGAGTAATATTATAGATCTATATGGGATTATTGTGGAGTTATTTTTATGCTTAATCTATTTATTTGAGGACTTGCTTAGGGTGATTGAGAAGATTAAAGTTACTAGGATAATTCCCATGGATGTCAATTTTACTTTTATTGCCCTGACTCTAAAAAATACAACCCTAAATATTTTAATGATTTTAAGCCAATATCCTATTATATCCCAAATTTTCACCCTAGATAAGTGAAATATACCTTCTCAAAATTTGGTTAATATGGAACTATATTTACATATATACAAGCTACTATAAGAGATAGATCTCTAGATTATGGGCTAGCTCTTTTGATATATCTTTTAGAATCACACACTAAACTAGAATAATCACTATTGGGGGTGAAAAGGGAATAAGGAAACATAAAATAAACCTACACTAATGAATGTGATACACCAAAGATATTTCCACAAACATACTTGAATTTTCACTAAGAAGGCAAACTACAAAAACTTATCTCAACTCAAAGGTTCTTCTATCATAACTATTTCTACATGGAGGTAGATTGCTATGCATATCCAAAGGTGGGTGAATAGTAGGTCTAATATTAGAAACTACTAATCTCTCTCACACTTCAAAACAAACCTAACAAACATATACACTTCATGAGACCTATTAGAAGAGATATTACTCACACAAGGCATACAAGAGCATAATGGAAGCAAAGAGAAAACATTCATCACTTGTCATCTAAATGGACTACTTAACATAATTAGGAAAGAATTATAATTAATAAATAAAATTATAAACTTTATTCAAAATAAAAACATTATGTCAAAATAGCAGGGCTTTGCCATACCTATTATGGATTGTTTAGAATGCCAAAATGGCTTCAATATATAGAACATAGGAGAGGAGAGAGAAGAAGTGACATTGAAAAGTCACCATGCCAAGTGTAAATCCTTAAATACCAATATAAATTCAAGAGTATGAGTTTTAAAATAGTTATTGAAGTAATATTAGACAAGTGTAAGTCTAAAGTACATAATTTTCCTAAATTTGGCATAGAGACACTTCATCCTCCTACTTGAAATTGCCCTTCTTGATAAGGAGTCCACTAACTATCCAAAAATATTATATCAATAATTAACACATATAATCTGGCTTGATAAGGTGTAAAAATATTTTGACCATCATTATATACCCCTCAACTGATGAAATTATCCTTTCCACTTGTTGTTCACTTCTTTTCAACTGCTCACTAGCCCTTTAGGCCTGAATTCACACACTTGTCACTGTAGTGACATACACATACTCAAGGAGATTCATTATAGATATGTGGGACATATATTTAGACATTATTTGACCTATTTAATATCAAATATACTTCAATGAAACTTAATATCACACTTCTCACTTCTAATTTGGTACTCACCTTCTTTCTCATTGTTCCATTCAAGACTGCCTGTAATAAATAGTTTAGTAGAGGGGTTTTCATACATAAAAAGGGTGAAAATTAGGTTTGAGGAGATGAAATACATCTATATACACCTTAAAAAAATAATCTCATCTATTAATTCCCTTTTTTACCTTCAAATAACCTTAAATCTTACAAAAAGCATAGAATTAGGCCTATCTATATAAGTGACAGTATGGAATAACTGAGTGGTGAGGAACCTGAGAGATTTACAAATGGATCAAAAAAACATTATAGGTAAATTAGACCCTCTTAGATGCATAATTATTCATATTTTTCTCATCAAGATCATATAAGGTTTTATGAGGTTTTTAGTTCGTTTATGTTGTTGACGATGATTTATAAAGGTTAAGCCCTTAACCCTCAAACCAAATCCATTGAGTTTGAGTACAAGACTAATGCAAGGGCATCACTCTAAGGGAGTATTTTTGATAAATTTTGGTTTTTTTTTAATTAAGGTTTATTAATGATTTATATGGCCTTGTAAGGCATCAATCATGTTTAGTTTTCATTTTGATAGCTTAGGTGTGCATTTAGCTAGTTCAAATTTTCAAATTTTGATTTCCTGCCAAAACTTGCAGTTTACAAATTTGAAATTTATAGTGTGTTATTAGGATTTTAAAGAAATTAAATGGATTAAAAAATTTCATGAAAATATTTAAAAAAAATTTAGGGACCTTTATAACCAATTCAAGTGTCTAAAGTGCTCTACACCTAGAAAATCAACTTTTTAAACTTGTCACTTTTGTAAGGTAAGCATATGAACGTTGATGACCTCCTCAAAGTTGGTTAAAATATGGTTATCATCATATAAAATTTATGAAATTATAATTTAAAATTTTTATAATCTTATATATTTTATTTAATCTTTCTAAGAAAATAAAGGAAGAAAGCCCTGTTCAAAAAATCTTTCATACAGAGCATGTTTACATGTTCTTGATCAAGGTTATTGATTGTATCTCCAAGTTTGGAATTTTAGATGAATTTGATATTGGTTTAATAGGTTTTTAATAATTATTGTATCTATTTTTATATCATAATTTAAATAAATAATTTATTATCATCTATTTTTTTAGTGAACATACAAATTGACCCCTATTGTGTGAGCTTTTCTGGTATAAGTAGACTGTGTATTGCTATTAATGGAAAAAATACTATGTAATTAGATTGTATCAATGTTATTTAAGTTTTTATCATTTTTTTTTGGTAAATATCCAATGTGTTCCTAAAATATCTCAACAATCTCATATTTTCTCACAAGAAAAGCTCAGTTTCCTATAGTAGTCAATGTTAGAATGGTCTGTGGGAGTATTTTTGTTGTTTGTGTTGTTAGATTGTGTTCTTGGTGAATGAATGACATTTGGATCTATTTTTTTCATTATATAATGTGTTTATAGTTTTTTAAAAATTTCTTAAGGATCATAAAAGTGAAGGGAAGACTCAAAGTGGTTTGTTGATACTTGAAATTAATTGGAAACCCCCTGTATACTGTGGTAGTCTTTACACAATTGAATATTGACTATGTTTCATGAAAAAAGGATCCATAAACCATTCATAAAAATAATTTAGATCATAAGGTGATTATTTTTAATGTATTTTTAAAGGTTATTAACATTTAAACTCATTTATCATGCTATATAACCTCTTGACAACATACAAACCTGTACATGATCAACATTTGTTCACAGTCAAGACTATTTTGGTATAGATAACATGATTAGAGGACTTATTAACACTTTTAAATAATTGGAAGATTTGGAAAATGATTAGATATACCTTATAAAATAAATTGGACATTTTAAACTCCTTAAAACATTCCCAGTTGAAGAATCTATGCTCTCAAATAGTCTCAGTCTTCAAAAAGCTCTAGCTTAGGGTTTTCACCATATCTAGAGATTAAAGTGATAAAATCTTCCAAAAATTTGTAGTTTGATAAATTTTCATGTGATATAAATAATTTTAAAGTTTCCAAAATTGTACAGAACATGTAGTATGTAATTTCAAGAACAAAGGAAGAATTAGGCCTAAAGCAAGAAAATGAACCTATTAAATGAATTGAGTCTTGAAATTTGAACCTCAAGTATTTTTCCATAAAGGGTACTCAAAATATCATTGGTTTCTCTATAAAAATTGTAGTTTTTTTGTATCATCAAGGAAATAGTCAAAATAAGGCTATAAAAAGGGTCAAGTGCATTGTGTGATTGGTAAAGAGTTGTAAGTTAACACTTTAGAAAGGGATCCTCTAAATCATTTTGGTATCAAAGACAACTTTGGATAACTAATAAAAAGTGGGATAGATAATATTATTGGGGAAATATAACAAATGATACTTGTTTAACAAATTGCCTACATAAGGTTTATAATGCCACCTAGGAAAAACATAGGAGGTGCAACAAGGAACCAAAGGAACAAAGATGCTATGTTGATAGAGATAAGAGACATGAGACTCAAATTTTATTCAATGATAAATGATATATAAAGAGACCAAATAATAGGAGTCTTAATAGGGGACTTGAGTGACAGGGAAGATGAGCCACAAGACCATAAAGCAGTAGAGGAGAAGAAACATTTAAAAGACCTGAAGATTAAGGTGTAGATAAAATTGTAAAGGTGATCATGAATTAGGGGTCCAAACCAAAGGTGGAATTACCCACCTATATAGGTTTTCTTGATGGAGATGAACTCATGGATTAGGTAAATGAGTTAGACAAATACTTTGAGTATGAGGAGGTACCTAATGACAAAAAGGTCAAGTTTGAAAAAACTAAGGTGAAATGGAATGCTTAATTATGGTGGGACTTCACACAAGATGAGAGAATAAATAAGGGGAAGAATAAGATCACTTATTAGGATAGAATGGTTTCCAAGCTCAAATCCAAGTTCTTTCTAGGTGATTATGAGACAAACTTGTTTAAAAAATTGAAAATTTTGAAGCAGAAGGAAATGAGTGTGAAGGCATACACAAAAGAGTTTTATAAGCTAACCATCAAGTCTAGTCATGTTGAAGAGGATAAAGATAAGGTTTCAAGGTACTTAAATGGTTTAAGGTACAATCTCCAAGATGAATTAGCACTTGTGAACACAAGAACACTAGAGGAGTGCCACTAATTTACACTTAGGGCTGAAGATAAGTTGAATAGAAGGCATAATCAATAGAGTAGAGGAAGGGGCAGGAATTTCAAAAGTAGAGGATAGAAAGGGGGCATAAATACCTCATATAAAAATCTTCAAAGTGAATAAAACAAATAATGAGAGAATTCCACTCAATCAAGAGGTGGATTTAGAGGGAGGAGACCTTACAATAAAGGTGTATATTCATCAAGGGGTAGAAGATCTAGTGGGTTTATAGGTAAATTTTTTAAGTGTAACAAGTATGCCAAACATAAGCATTGGGAGTGTATAGAGGACCAGATAGAAATAATCCCAATAAATTAAGGAAGAAATTAGATTACACAAGGAGGAGATGAAGAAAGTGTTTACTCTCTGACATAAATGGTAGAGCCTAAAGTGGGAGAATCATTACTCATGAGGAGGGTTTTAATCAGGCCACCCAAGGAGAAAGAACCACCATAAAGAAAAAATATCTTTAGGACATGATGTAAATTCCAAGGTAAGTGTTATAAGATGGTCATTGATTCAAGAAATATGGACAGTCTTGTTTCAATAGAGATGGTTAATAAGCTTGGGATAAAGAAATTACCTCACCCCACTCCATATAAGGTGTCATGGTTGAATGATAGACAATAAGTATTGGTTAGTCAGCAGAGTTGGGTAGAGTTTCAAATTGTGACATATAAGGATAGGGTGATTTGTGATGTTATCCCCATGGATATGTGCCATGTGCTTTTGGGAAGGCCTTGGAAATATGATAGAAAAACTACCCATGATGGAAGAAATAATATGTACACCTTGACCAAGTATGGAATTAGTTACACTTTGAAGCCCTTGAAAGATGAAGAGAATGATCAATAAGTTGGCTCATATGTGATGATGGTAAGTGGATAAGAGTTATTGAATGCATGCATGAAGAATAGATAGGCTTTGATTTGGTCATTAAGCCTAGGACTGTTATAAAAGGCACTAAAATCAATGAGCTTCCCTTAGAGATTCAAGAAATTTTGGAGAGGTATGTTGGCATAGTTGTTGATGAGTTTCCCAATACATTACCACCAATGAGGATCATAACACACCATATAGACTTTGTACCTGGAGCAAGTCTACCAAATAAGGCTGCATATAAGATGACCCCATAAAAGAATGCTGAGATCAAAAGGCAAGTGTAAGGTTTTCTTGACAAAGGGCTAATCAAGGAGAGATTGAGCCCATGTGTAGTACCCACAGTGTTGGTTCCAAAGAAGGAATGTTAGTGGAGGATGTGCATTGATTTTAGGGCCATCAATAAAATCACTATAAAGTATAGGTTTCCACTTCCTAACATGGAGGATTTGATGGATTGCTTGAGCAGAGCAAGCTATTTTTCTAATATATACCTCAAGAGTGGATACTACCAAATAAGGATTAGGAAAGGTGATGAGTGGAATACTAATTTAAAAAAATGAAGGTTTTTATGAATGGTTGGTCATGCCATTTAGTTTGACTAATTCACCTAGTACTTTCATGAGGTTAATGAATGAAGTTGTAGACAATAAAAAACTACACACTTATAGTTTTCAATAACTAAATGCCTCAAGACCCCATAAAGACACTGGAAAACTTATTAACCCTTAACCAAACCCTCTTAATCTAACCAAATCATTATTCTCTTAGTCACATAGTACTATTCAAAATTACTATTTAAAAGTACTATTCACTATCACTATTCACTATGGGACCCACTATCACTATTCATGATGACATGACATGTGACATGGAAAGTGACATGGCATGTGACATGGAAGGTGATATGGCAAGTGACATGGATTAGAAGTGATGTGGCTTGATGTGGGACATCATACCCCACATGGGATTCTTTCTTAATGTGCTTAATGACCTCATTTAAGCATCAAAAGGCCCCACTTAAAATATGGAGAATTTACCCTTAAGAGGCCATCATTCAACATATATTTTTCCTTCACACATAAAAGTAGCCTTGAAAATTAGATACCTACCTCTTTAAAGACAAAGGGCACCCATTTTTGACTTCTTAACTCAAATGGTAGACTCACCAACCCAAATGGGAATCTCCACCAACCTTATCCTTGAATAATTTAGGAACCACATGGAAAACAACACCTCATTTGGTGAGCCATCTCTTTAAGTGATTAAATGAAGACAAAAAGGGGTGGTGAAAATTCTTTGGTCTCATTTAAACCCATGTGCATGATTCCCATTCAAAATTAGATTTATGTGCAAGGTGGGAGACACACCAACCTAAATTGGAGACTTATGATCAAGGTGGGAATCCCACCAACCTCATTTTTTACTAATACATGCACTCACATGGAAAATAATGGCATACTTATACTATTCCTCTTTTGGCATTATTATTTACAATAAATACTATAAATACCCCCCCTCTCCTTCACCCAAGGTAAAGTTGGAAGTTGGTCTTTGGTTCTTAACATCTTGTTGTAGGTTTTTGAATGAGGTACTCATATTATAGGTCATCATCATCTTGGAAGAGAAAATATCAAAGAAATTAAGCTCTACCAAAATTTCCTCAAGCTCCATCAACAACAACATCTTCATCAACCATCTTCATCAAGCATCAAGGTAACATTTATTTTACTTTCTGGTATTCCATTTCTTTAATTTATTGGCCTTCTTATTTCCTTAACCTCACACATTTATCCCATTTTCCTCTTCTATTTTAATCCCTTTAATTCCCTACCCTCTTATCCATTTATTTATTTTTTCATTCACCCTTTACCTCCTTTTTACCACCTTGACCATTTACCCTTTTTGCCTCTTTGCCATATTGACCTCTTGACCTCATAATCTCTTTTACCATTTATCTTCCCTTTCTTTAATATCATTTAACCATTAAAACATTTACCAACTCAATCATAACCTTATAATTTCATTTTGACTCTTGTCATAAACCAAACCAAAACCACCATTTTGCCTTGACCAAATTTTAGCATTATTATAACCAAACTAGTTGCTTTATTTTGGTTAACTTATCAAAGATTTTAATTATCTTTTATTAAATTCAGTTGTTTGATGGTTTTAATTTTAGTTTTATGTAATTTAATGCAATAATACATGTATTTTATCATCTCAACTAAATTTTTAAAGCATGTGGATCAACAACCTCCTAGAAAGTTTTCACTTATAGGATCTAGCTCACGCTAGGCAATCCACCCATCTACTTGTCTAACAAACAAGTTTATTTTAGTATTTTATTATTTGTAGGTCATCCTCACAAGTCAAATAGGATATATCCACAATCTCTTGGAATTAATGTGTGTAATTTAATAGGTTATATTCCACACCCTTCATCACAAGTTTCTTCCTTTTCACACTTAAGAAAAACAAAAAATTAGATAGAAACATTTTGGCACACCCGGTGGGACACTTGAGTTTTCTTGGGTTCATTAGTTGTTTTATGACATTTAGTTGCATTAGTAAAATTATATTTAGATGTAATTTTATTTATGAAAAAAATTCATTCATCTCTTTCAAAATGTAAGTTTTAGCTTCTTTTATTTAGAAAATCATAAAAAATAAAAAAGTAAAAAATTTCATTTTTTTCTTGCATTTCTAAAAAAACCAAAAGAGCATTCATCATAGGATTGCTGCATTTAGGTGAATTTTAGTTGTTCTTTTTTTCATAAGAATAAATCAATTTTTTTTCCTTTGGGTTAAAATTAACTGCATACATTAATTGTTTACTTTCTTAATTAGTTCACCTAGATTAATTAAAGGCAAAGCAAACTAACCATAGTGCATAAATGTTACAAAACCAAAATAATTACATAGAAAAAACATAAAAATCACTTGAGATAAGGCCTAACTAGGATTTCATAACCTATCAGATCACCTTACCCTTTCTTGGTTATAATACTTAGATTTAATCATTGAGGGGATAACCAACTCAACTCTCTAGTTGAGTATAAATTCTAGTAATCAATATCTATTGGCTAGGTTCCCACACTAGTTGTACAATATTGAAGTGAGGGGAACAAACCATTAACACCAAGACACATACTCAATCCAATATATACTTCTTCTTGAGCGCCTATACATAAACCTAAAACCAAACATAGACTATCTTATTTAGGACCTATTCAAGCCAATTTCCTCTTCATGCTTTTCTAAGGCATAATCCAAAAGATAGATTAAAAAGAATCTTAGGATTTAATGAACTCTTAGTGAATGCATTGTTTACCTTGAATCTTTTTTTATTTCTCTTTATTTAGGGTGTAAGAACATAAGATTCCTTTCTTACCTTCTCATATGGTTCTCACTCACCAACAACAAAAAGACCTTGAGGAACAAAACCCACCATCAAATCAATCATCACCAACTTCCACATCTTCATCCATGGAACACACTTATGAACCCATAGACTCCCCTCACTCTCTAGGAAGTCCTACTCAGGTAGTCTTAGGAGATGAATTTTTTTCCACTTTCCTAAACAACAACCATGTAGCCTTACAACACTACCTAAGAACCACGTCTTACCAAATCCTAGTTTTGACCCCACCCATAGATCTGACTTATGGAATGAATCTCAATCTCATGGGGAATACCTCCACTACTATAGGAACTACTCAGCCTATAGTTTCCTAAACATTATCATCAACCAACAACTCCATCAAAACTAACCCTACCCTTATACCTCTTACTAATCACTCCCTTACAAAAGGAGTGTCCACCTCTAACTCTACCCATATTCCTCTAGTTATCTCCAATACATAAAACACTACTCCATTTCCAATCCTTGAGGTATCCATACCCTCCATGTTACCACCAATCAGCATGAAGGTCACCACCTTTCCATCAGCCACTAACCCAACCACCACTCTAACCCAACACACAACCTTTAGTTATCTTTATAACCTACAGGGTCATATGCTCGCTACCCAACCACCCACCTATACCCAACCATTAACATTTGTTTACCAATATATATCTTCCACCCAACCTTCAAGGACCACATACCCATATGTGGAGTTATCTCAACCATCCACTAGTTATTCACACATTGCCCAACCTTAACAAAACATACCATATAACTACACATCCCAATAACCTAAATAGATTTCATGAAGTTGATCATGGATAAGATGACTACCTTTGAGTCATCCATCTCTAGATCCCATAATATCCTCTCTTATGATCAAATTTACAATGATCCTATTCACCCTTCGGTCTCCATCAGACCTTACCCAGCCCAAAGGGAACATCCAAAATTTACCAAGTTTAACTATAAGGAAGACCCTCAATAACATTTAAGAGAATTTAGGCATTCATGCTAATTGATTGCCCATGATGATGCCCTTCTCCTCCGTAGCTTTCCTATGTCATTATCCAGAATATCAATGGATTGGTATAGTGCCATACCCAAACATTCCATCCTCTCTTTCACCCAACTAGCCCAAAACTTCTTAGATCACTTTTCGATCAATATATCCAAGAAAATTTCTATTACCAACCTCTACTCCATTTAATAATTCAAAAATGAATCTATTGCCAATTTCATGGCTCATTAGAGGAGCCTAATCAACCAACTCTCCTTTTCATTACCTTAGCTTGAGTTTATAAATATTTTCACCTGGGCATGTGCAAAACATATTTCATCCACATTTCAAGTCCAAATCTTTTTAACCTTTGATAAACTTTTACCATGGCTTGAAAACTGGAAAATAAAGTCATTGATGAAGGAAGGTTAAATTTGAAAAATAAGAACCCAAATTACAAACCCAATGAGTCATTTTATTCCAAACCAAACAACCAAACCAATCCCAACACTAAAAATAAAGCAACTATCAATGTCGTTATCCTCAAAACCACACCACCATCATCTACCAACCAACATAACCCAAGGAACCAAACCTCTAACTCCTCTAATTATTCAAATAATAACCAAAGGAACCAAAATTGGAATAATTGTAATTAATTAACTCTAATTGGGGATCCCTATCCTTATATTTTAAAAAATTTACTAAAAGCCAATATCATCCAACTTACACCAATTAAACCACCCCAATAATTTGATGCTTCTCGCCCCATACTAGGTTGTTATAATGAAAATGACCATTGCACCTTTCATTGAGTCATAGGACATGACATCCATAGGTGAAACACCTTAAAATACCTTTTCCAATCCCTCATTGACAAGGGGAGCTTACATTGGACAATCCCAATGTACCACCAAACTAGGCCCTTGACATATTATGAAAGATTTTCCTTAATCATGCTCTTTTTACTCCTTACCATGACAATAAACTAGACCCATCTCATGAAGCACATACTATTAATGTGATTACTAAAAAACTCATTATTGAAGAAAAAATTACTTCAACCATCTCTTTCTCCATCCCCCAAATGGAAGGGAAAAAACTACCTTCTATTCCTTTAGACACCCAAACAAAAGAAACCACCATACCCACACCCCCATTAGAGGATACCACACCTACCTCCCATATTATAAAAACATCCACTCCCCCTTTGAAATCTATCACACAAGAGAAGATAACTCCATCCACTAAACCTCTAATTTCAAAACCTTCTATCAGAGGTCAAGACAAAGGTAAGGGAACCAAACTAGAACCTCTAACCCATTCTTTGGTAGACCGGCCTAGCCCTTATAAACCAACTAAAACATCCTCCAAATTAATTGAACCTCAAAAATATAAACCCACCAAGATAAATAAAGTGACCAAATCCTCTCCAAAACCAACAACTAACACAACCAAAGAAGTAAAACCACCAAAAGGCTTAAAGCCCCAAATTTTACCTCCCTTAACCTTGTCCTCCATTTTGAGTCCTCGTCCCTCTACCTTGAACATGAAGTCCATCATTTTTACCAAAACCCCACCACATTTTTTGGTCACACCTTCATACTTGCTTTCTAAGACATCTTTCTTCACTACATCAATAATTCCTATGTTACCTACCTTTCCCTCCTCTGCCTCCAACTCATTAAATATCTTGCCTAGGCCAAAACCATCAACCAAGCATACCACTTTACCCAAGACACCTACCACCAACCCTAGATCCACATAACCTTCTACTTCAACACCTAAAACAAAAACTATTAAACCTCTACCACCTTTAGTTGAATCTTACTTAACCATACTCCAGTGGTTATTACAAACTTCTTCCTTGAGCTTACCACCCAGCAAACCCTTTGACCCTTCACATACCAAACCCTCTTGGTTCAATGATAACTTGATATGTGCATACCATAAGGCACTAGGACATGACATATAAAATCATAAATCTCTCCAAACACATATTCATAGTATCTATGAAGATGATGATCTATTAACATAAAAACCTCCTTCATCCCCATTACCAATTCAACCCATCCAATCTTAAATCTCACCCAAAATTAAAGAGGAGTAAATAACGGAACCACCCAATCTAGAAAACCCCCTTATCCACACTATTCACATGGTTACCTAATCTCAAGCCCAATACAAGGATAAAGAGAAGGCTAAGGCATCCATTCATTACACTTACCCTACTCTGAAATCCCAAGCAAACAATACCTAACCATATTTATCTTCAAATAAATCCAAGGTGTCTATCTTAGGTGCCTCCACATATAACCTCTCCCCATCATTTCCAAGCACTCTTAAAAGCCTTGTAATCCATATATTTCCAACCCAATGACCCTTAACCTCTCACCACCTTTGTTGAGGCCCTCTAAACTTCCAACCTTATCACCTTTAAAGATTTAGAAATACCTTATATTTATCTAGAGGATCTCAATCCCCCCTCTTCATTATAGCACACATTAATCAAACCCACATCAAAAGGGTGATGATTTATGGGGGAAGTATAATCAATATTATCTCCTCCCACACCTATGAATAGCTACACTTACCCATGAACATCATGTCTTAAAGCATAGTGGTCTTTCATTCTTTTAATGATACCATGGCTACTACCTTGGGCACAATTATCCTCCATATTTGTGTAAGACCCCATACCATTCCCAAATTTTTTTATGTTTTGGAAGGATAATTCCAATATAATTTTTTACTTGAGCACCCTTATATTTGTGCCATGATTTGTGTCCCTTTCACCTTACATCGATGTGTCAAATTTGAGCATGAAGGGCAAGTTGTGACTATCTAGGTTGACCCTAGTCCTTTCACATCTTGAAATATGACATATCAGCCTAATGACATCCTCCTTACTCCTTCATCCACCTCACAACTATCTGTTAATGACACAACCCCACCAACCATTACCTATGACACTTCCACACCAAATGTTGATGAAGTTTCTACTAGCTTGTCTATCCCTTCTTCCCAAATTCCTATAGAGAAACCCATGGCAACCACATTCCAACATATTTCCCTTGGGGAATATAGAATCTTAGCCTTGTATGCCTTCTCTACTCCCTAAGAATATGGGAATCTCAAGCATGACCCTTATTATGACCCTAACATTGGAACCATTATCCCCTTCAAGCTCCCTAACCATCAAACAAATATCATTTATGGGGGACTTGATCGAACACTTCTATCCCCTACCACTACTTCATCCATCCAACCATTTACCTCTAACTTTTCCTATCTTAGCAAACTAGAGTTCACTAAAATTTATCTCCATAGGTGTGCTTGGAAAGGATTTGGCCTCAGTCATTATGAATAAGGGCCTCATGAGTTACCCTGTATCAAAACTTTACAACCTCATGAGTCATTTTGCCTTGAGTATGAACCACCTAAAGAACCCACTGATTCACCCAAACCCATTGCCACTATGGAGGGAAATATCCCATCCTCACCAACCCAACCACTTTCCTTTCCTGAAGATCCTGACATCTTCCCCCCCAAAAAAAATTTCTAGTCAATACTATTAGTTTGGCCCCTCTCATCTACCAAAAGGGTGGCCATACCAAAGTCCTTCTACTAATGCAACCCAAAATGGTATAAAATAATTCTCCTACCATCATCACCATCCAACATCAAGATAATGATTCCATTATTACCTACCTTGATGTGAGGGATTCTTCTATCCATAAATCCCTTCCTCTTGAAGCCTCGACCATGTCAAATGAATCCACCATAGATATCAACTTGGGTACCCTAGACAACCCCCACATTATCAAATTGGGCCAATCACTAAATGCCAAGGAAATTTTGGACTTCTCCTCTTTCCTCCAAGATTATAGCATAACATTCACTTGGTCTTATAATGAAATGCCTTGGATTGACCCCACCATTGCTACCCATAACATACTCACTCATCATGATGCCAAACTTGTCAAATAGAAGCTTCAATGCATGCATCCTCAAATATCCCTTCTCATAAAAAAGGAGCTTCAACATCTCTTATTCATAAACTTAATTCAATGCATTAACTACCCTCAATGGGTCTCAAATATCATCCCTATCACCAAAGCCACTAGGGGTCTATGCATTTGTGTGGAATTTCATGACCTTAACCTTACCTATCCTAAGGATGACTTTCTTCTACCTATCATTGAATTGATTGTTGATCTTATAGTTGGCCATGAGATGTTATCTCTCATGGATGGGTTTTTGGGTTATAATCAAATTTTGTTCACTTCTAAAGATCAACACAAAACCAATTTTACTACCCTTTGGGGAACTTTTTGCTATAGAGTCACGCCTTTCAGGTTGAAGAATGTTGGTGAAACCTACCAATGTGTCATGACTTATATCTTCCATGATATCATCTATAATATTATATAAGACTATGTAGATGACCTTCTTAGGAAATCTAAACTCCAAATAAATCACTTGACTATTCTTAAAATCATATTTGAATGCCTCATTCATTATCATATTTACCTTAATCCCAATAATGCATTTTTGGAGTCCTTTTTATAAATATTCTTGGCTTTATCATCTCTCTTCATGGAATTGAAGTAGACCCTACTAAAGTTAAAGCAATTTTGGACATGTCTCCTCTAACCAACCTTAAGCAGTTATGTAGCCTATAGGGAAAACTTCAATCTATTCATCATTTCATTTCCTAATTTTTTTATTTATGCCAACCTTTCCATCACCTTCTAAAGAAGGATGCCTCTTTCAAATGGAATGGTGATTATCAAAAGGCCTTTGATTCTCTTAAACAATACCTTTTGTCACCACCTGTCCTCACCCCTCCTAAAGATGACCACCCCTTTTTGCCTATATATCTCTACCACCAACCATTCCCTAGGGACAATGTTGGTTGACTGAGATGAACAACACAAAGAGAAATCCATATACTAAATTACCCACACACTTGTAGAATACGAGACTCAGTATACACATAATGATAAACTCTACTTAGCATTGACCTTTGTGGCTACCAAACTCTTCCACTACCTTCTTAAACTATAAAACCTATGTCATCACTAATACCAACTTGCTCATGTACATGCACTCTAAACCATACCAAAATCAGTGTATGGCTAAGTGACTCATGCTCCTAGCTAAATTTAACCTTGAATTCCTCTAGTAGAAGTCAATTAAAGGGTAGGTCATTATCAACCAATTGGCCAAATCTCTTTTATCAAATAACCTACCACCTCCTCTTGCCTTTCTAGATGAGTCTATCGTAACTCTTTTTCAAGAAGATGATATAACTTACCAAATAGCCATATTCTTCAATGGCTCAAAGTTCCAACAAGGTGGGGGGTGATAGAGTTATTCTCATTCCCCTTTATGGACAACCCCTTCCTCTCTCCATCAAACTTGATTTTGAATGCACCAATAATATGGTTGAGTACGAAGCCCTAGTGATTGGTCTCTAAATTTCTAAAACCTTAGAAATTAAGACAATCCATGTCTTTGGTGATTACCAACTTATGGTAAACCAAGTAAATGGATATTATTAATGTAATAATGATGTCTTGAAAAAATATAAACTTTTAGTTGACAAACTCTTAACATCATTTGAACATTACCTGGTCCAATCTTTTACTTGATTTACCAATAAATTCGTAGATACGATGGCTTGCCTTGCTTCTTAGATCCCTTCTTAGCCTTCTAATTCCAAAATATTTATCACCATTCATAATTTTACCATTCCTTTCTATAACCAATCTGATCTCCCTACCATTTTTAGTATAGAGGAATCCTCACCCAACATTTGGTATGACCAAACTCTTAACTACCTTAACCTAGGCATTATTCCTCCTAACCTCTCTAGGAATGCCTGAGAATACTTTGTTTAGAGTACCTCTCATTACACCATCCTAGGGGGAATCCTTTAAAAATGTGGTTTCAATGGTCTCCTTATTCATTGCCTACACAGCCATGAAGATTCTCATGCCATCAAGGAAATACATGATGGGATCTATGGAGGACACTTTAGCAACCTAACGATCAGAAAATGTATCATTTGCCTTGGCTACTATTGGCCCACCCTCAACTAAGACTATTGTAATTATGTAAAAAAGTGTGTAAAATGTCAACAACACATTAATTTACATCACGTGTTAGCCAATAGCCTCTAGGTATCTAAGGACTTCTAGCCTTTCTCTTAATGGGGGCTCGATATCATTGGGGAAATTAACCCCCATTCTTCATAGTGACATAGCTCCATCATCACAACCACCAAATATTTCACCAAGTGGGTGGAAGTTATCCCTCTTATCTTAACCAAAGTAGAGAAGATTATTTATTTTATCAACCATCATATCATCTACCACTTCGGTGTTCCTCATAAGATCATCATCAATAATGGTAAATCCTTAAAAAATAAGTAGGTCTAAGGGATATGTGATGCATTTGGAATCAAGTTAATATTTTCCTCACTTTACCATCCATAAGAAAATGGACAAGATAAATACTCTAACAAAATACTTAACAAAATGTTCACTAAAGTCAATAGTGTTTTAGGTTAAGATTGGCACTTGCACATCCCATTCACTTTATGGGCCTATCTTACTAGCATTAAAACCTCTATGAGTGATACCCCTTTATCTTTAGTCTTTGAAATAGAGGTAGTCTTACCTCTTGAAGTCCAAATCCCCTCTCTTCACATATATTTACAATAGATTATTTTTGAGGAAGATTTTTGTCAACATCATTTAGCTCAACTTGAGGTACTTGACGAACATCATTTAGTAGTCTTAACCCACCTCTGCATCTATCAAGAGAGTATCAAATGTGCTTATAACAAGCACCTCAAAAAATGGGAATTCAATATTAAAGACCTCATCTTAAAGGAAAACTAACACTTGGCCAACATGTAAAAAGAGTAAATGAGGATTTTGCTTTCACTTGGCTTGGACCCTACATCATTACCCATAAATATGGATCAAGAGATTATCATTTATCCTCTCTTGAAGGCAAACTAGAACTTGAGCCCCTTAACACTTTGCATTTGTGTCCATTTTTATGTTAAAAAAGGATCAAGCTCACTCCTTTTATTTAACTTAAACTCATCCCTTGGTTATGATATTTTAACCTTCACCAATCTTTCTCCTCTCCTTTTGAGGAAACTTTATTACAAAATAAAACCATGTGATTAAACATCATATTCATATCCTAATCCTAAATGTGGGTACCATGGCTCTACCCATATCATGGTTCTCATAGATATTTTTCATCTCTAACAAGATGGAATCCCATGGTCATTGTATATAAAAACCACACCCTTTCACATATCATTGACCTTATTGTGTTAAAGTTTTGCCCTCATAAAGGTAAACCTCTAAATTTAATTAGACTTGTCCATGTCTAAAAACATTGCATATATAAACCATTTGGATACCAAAATACTACTTGGGTCACTATCTTAAGCATTGTAGACAGTTCCCTCGAAGGACAGTTGCCTAAAAATAAAAATAAAATTTTCAAATGTAAGGTAAGTTGTTCCCTTGAAGGATAGATATCAAGAACATTAAACAAATCCAATAAGCTTAGACCACTCCCTTGAAGGATGGCTAAGTTATCTTTGTCAAAAGTAGATAAATTCCTTGGAATCTTCCCACATCGATCAGCTTTCCATATACAAAAATAAATAAAAATACCAACTATCACAACAAATTATAAAGCCAAAATAGACTCTCAAGAAACATAATAAGTTGGAAGCCACAATCAGTTTTCACATATAAACTTCTCACATTGATCAGTCTACATATAGAATACAACATGGACTTGTCTGTTACCATTCTTAGGTCACCTATAGAAGGGGAAAACTAATTCATATGGGGTTATCATACGTATCACCCATTACCCTTCACACCACCTATCACCCATCTTCCCTTTAGACTATCTATAAATCAAGGGATTTAGA
The DNA here is from genome assembly GCA_037957365.1 of Torreya grandis. NCBI lineage: Eukaryota > Viridiplantae > Streptophyta > Pinopsida > Cupressales > Taxaceae > Torreya > Torreya grandis. The sequence goes on along the minus strand of JARHVA010001216.1, from coordinate 2,553,381 downwards.
GATTACTTGACACCCTATGATCAAGAAACTTTTTTTTTATCAACTAATGATTATTCATGTGCAAAATTTAAAGGGCTTATATTCATTAATCCAATCCCACTTTGGGTCTATTTTTGTTCCTATTCCAAAATAAAGCATCATGCCCTATTCTTATCTTAATGTGCTTGGTTGATGTTTTCATCATGACTTTTACCATCCAATGTTGCAACAACAATAATCATTCTTTTTACATTAAGTGAGAATACAACAACCATAACCATATCACTCATAACCATAACCATAACATTCACAAGTATCCACACAACCTTAAGCATGATAACATTTGATTAGTGACATCCAATGCATTTTGTACATGTTTATAGCAAACTGTGTAATATTTTATTTAGGGTGTGAGGAGTTACATTACACATACATATTAATTAGATTACACACACATTACCTAAATCACATGAATACATTATTTTCCTACCTAATCATTAGACCAATTATCTGGTGACTTGAGATTTATGTTCAACCATCCTTATACTTGATTGCTACCTAAAATAACATCCATAATATTCGCTATCTTAATAGTTTATAAAGGGTGTAATCTTTTTTCCTCTTTTGCATTCATCTCCACAAGGCAAAAATCATATTCCACTGTGGGTCTTTCACCCTGCTCGCTTGTCATATCCATTACATCCCTCTATTCTAGGTGTTTTACTCACATAGGTATCTATGGTTGTTGCCTCAATGAACATCCCCTTAGATAATGAGGGTTCACTCTATAGATAGTAAAATTATTACCTTCTTTGTTGTTATGGAGGTAAGATTTTAGGCTTAAGCTCAAGTCATGGGTGCCTTTCCTCTTGTTGTTGATCTAACAATACTTCTATTATCACCATTACATGTTGCAATATCTAATAGATCCACACATTCACCATATTGATTATTTTGGGTCATGGGGGTTACTAATTATCTCCACCATTATTCTCATTTTTCACCATATTCAACCTTGTGTAGTTATCTACACTCTCTATGACTTGAAACCACCAAATAACTCAATGATAGACATGCATCCTTATCATAATTCTTTATATATAATACTTGACCATTCTTCTTCACTAACATGATTCTCCATTCCACCATCTGGGAAGGTCATATGATGTCAATGATTCCCTAAAATAGTCTTCCCACTTGAAATAGTTATGTCTATTTACCTTTTTATATGGACACGTCACCCTCGATCTAATTCATCATCTCAATAAAGACATTATACACCATCATGATATCTTTTTGTTTCCCTTATAATCTGATCTACATCCGATGTCTTTCCTTGCTTTGTCATCTTGTGATCCTTGTATCCCTAGTGGTCATTTGTGTCATTTTCACCTTTATCTAGTTGACATAAATTGGATTCTAACCATGGGCTATTATAATGATCATGCCTTCATAACTACCACTATTATCAATGGTGGTAACTCCCAAATACTTTCCATTGTAGAAACTCTTCCATCAGAGGTATGCCACCATGAATTCATGATAATACATTCAACTTCTTGTCCCCTCTACCCTCATTTTACTATTATCCCATTTCCATAAGCTCTGAATGTCAGACCCCAACCATTGGTAGTGCTTACTCGAACATGGTAGTCTTTTATTTTGTGTCATCTCCAACTATATAACCAATATCCTAAACCATGTAGCTCCCTAATACCAAGACCTCTTCTAAGTATAACCCAAATTAATTAGTTCTAAGGAACTAGGATAGAGGATGAAGACATGGCCACCATTTGTCTAGCCTACCCATACAACTCTTGGGTCAAGCAAGGTCCATCCTCTATCAATCACCACGTTGCTAACCTACTTACTTGTAGAATATACTTAGCCATCAAAGAAATTATTTTCAAGTCATCACTTCACTACTACCCTACAAACTTAGCTCATAGTTGTGATGAACCTTGGACAAACTGACTATGTAGATCTTGATAGAATCCCACCTCCTAAAACTTGACTCATAGTGGTAGATGTTATCTCCAAGATTCTACCCTCACACAATTTTAGAAGGTGCAACCTCCTTAATAAGGTACCTCTTTTATGGATTAGCTCCATTAAAGGTCATTTTTGGTGCTTAGCATTGTGTTCCCTTCTTATTTATCCTTCCTTACCCATCTATGTCTCTCATACTACTAAATGTGGGATCATTATGGTAATTATTCACTAATCTACACCATACACTTTTACTATCACCTTCACTAAAACCCAAAACCACTATTTTACAACAGCTTCTCCATCCACCCAAACCAACCCATGTGGTCCATAAAATTGGGGAAGCTAATTTGAACACCACTCACCCATCCCTTGTTAAACTACATTGGCTTGATGTCCATGGACTATGTAGGTGTTACTTCACTTCTAAGGGTAGCTCAGCCACTAACAACTAATTCCCATCCCATTTTTATTCTCACTCATTTCCAATACTAAAAACACCCTCTTGCTTAAGGTGTCTTATATCAAGGAAGCTTTTAATTATTTCTTAAGAATCCTTATATTTTAACACCATATAATACTTCCTCTTAAGTTTTTCCCCATTACTAGGAGAACTACATCAGCTTGAGGTCTTTTTAGACTATGTAGGTAGTGCTCAATTACTAATGTCAGCTCAGCGATATCCTTTACCTTATTTTCCCTTCTCACCTAATATCTTTTCCTCCAACCCTCCACCTATCTCCTCACCACCTCCCTCCCTTCATATTTTCTATCTCTTTTAACCACTTTTCCAACCTATCAATCTCTTTTAACACAAGGATTAACAACCTTCCTCATTGGCCCCTCTTATCTCCCATAAAATTACCACCTACTTTATTTCATTGGCCCCCTTGACACCTTTCCTTGTGCATACTTCTTGTCTTGCTTCCCCACCCACTTTTTGAAAATTTTCCCTCTCTCTCTGCTTTTTTCCAACCTTTCCCCCTATCTCCTTTGTCTTCTATTACCATCCTCATCATTTCCCCTTATCTGTGGCAATTTATCACACCCTATTCATCACTCTCATTTCCTCACCAATTACACATCATACTATGCATCTTGCAAGCTTTTGGTTGTGATATAGGAATTTAACTCAAGAAATTATGGTTAGTATGGTGTTAGTTTCAAAATGAAAACAAAATGAAATAAACACACTAATAGCATAACATCTCTAGGCCTAGACACTAGGGAGAGCTTAGTTAATAAAAACAAATGACAAACACAACTAAAAAGGAAGGAATAGAACAAAATAATTCATTCACCTTCCTTAGATTCTCTAAATGCCTTTGTAGTAGTGACTTGCTTAGTTTTGTGCTCATGAAGTCCTCATCAATGGAAGCTTGGCTACCTCCATCTCTCTTTGGCACCTTTGGCTTGTGGCTTGGCTTGGCTTGGAATCAATTTGGTATGGTAACAATAATTTCAATGGATCATTGAAGATATTTTTGCATTATAACTTTTCACCAAAATAGCTTAAAAATGATGTTCATGGCCTCTCTATTTATAGATTTTTAAGAATGTCTAGAATCAACCTGAATCATCCATCCTGAGATTGAGATGTGTGGTTAGGGATTAATTCAATTTTTGGAATTAAGTTTATAATTATCCTCATCATGATATTGGAAGAAGGGGCAATTAAAATCCATGAAGCTCATCATGGAAGACATTGATGAGGCTTAGAGGTCATGAATCTTGATATTTGTAGCATTTATGGCCTAGGGATGTCTTCCCAAGAAATGAGGTCACTTGATGATGTAGATATTCAATATTCATTTCCAAAACAAATTATTCAACAAGTTTCCATGGAATTATTAATTAGGCTCTTATTTGGTTTAATTATCTCTAAGCATGATTAAGCACTTTATGCACAAATTACTCAAATTGATCAGAATGCCTTGTTATTGGTCTAAAATTTGACTGGATTAGAATGGGAAGGAAATGTTAGATGATTTAGATCCATTATCCCATTTAGGATGTTATAAAAAAAAAATAACAAAGACACATGTTTTGTGCAAGAAATTTGATAGGAAAGAGCAATCTAGAGCACCTAGGTGCAAAATTGGCATTTTGACTCAAAATGATCTGATCAAAGTTAGCTGGCCCATAAATTGCATTACCCCATTTAGGGATACCCTAGAGAAAATTGGTAATTGAATATGTCATTTTCACATCATTTAGCATGTTTTAGTGTTTTTAGGCAAATTGTGCATTTTGGGTAGAAATTGGTCAAAACCCTAATTAGAGGTTGGCAGTGGTTAGATTTAGGTGTCTACATCTATTTCTTCTATTGCTATACTTTTTCTTTATGTGTACCACCATTCTCTATCATTTTTCACTCTTCTCACTGTACCCATTTTCCATTCTTCTTATTTTCTTTTTTTTTCATCCTTTCATCCTTTTTATCTTCTTTTTTTCCTCCAAAACTAATTTCTCCCTAGGTATTTATCCTTTGAGAAGCCTTCCATAATTTTTAATTTTATTATTCTCAGTTCTTTCCTTTTGCCTTTCACATTCCCCTTTTCCTCTTTCCATCTTGTTACTCACTTATCTTTTACATCTATGTGTGTATCCTTTCTTTGTATCCCTACTTCAATTCTTCCTTTTTCTTCTTATCATCCTTGATCTTCATCATTTATATTCATCTCATTCCCTTTCATTATTTTCCACCATCGTCTCCCTTTTCTCTATTTCCTTTCATTTTTCTCATCTTGAGGACATTCCTTGTTCTTCCTAACCTTCTTTTTTTCCTCCTATATGTCCATGCCTGGCTCCTTCCATCATTTTCCACCTTCATCTTTATCTGTGACCTCATTTTTTTCTTCACTTATCTCTTCATCCATCTCTTGGTCCACCTTCACCTCATCCCTTGTTGGATCCCCTTTATTTTCCCCTTGTTCAACCTCCACATCTTTAGAGTGTGGTCACCAGTTGTACCACCTCTATGTACATCTCCTTGTTTACTTCCTCATATCCTCCATGCCCTTGCTTTAATTCACAAAATCCATAACATGCTCCCTCATTTAATTAATATTATTATTATTCACCTCACTCCATATTCTAAAACACCTCAAAGTCTTTCTTTGAATTCCCTCAAAACTCAATGCTTATTTATTTTGGGGCCCCACTAGCTTAAGGGTTCAAATCTTTTCCACTTCTCATTTAACCACTCTTCTCCTTCACTTCCCTAAATCATTAAATAATACCCTTCCATAGATTGTTAACAACATTATTGTGGAGTGTGCACAATGTTGGCTTATGTGGATAGTGATGAAAGAACTCATCGAGTCACCATGATAATTTGAGTAGTGCCAGATTTTCTAACATCTGGTAAAGCATATTTATCCCTTTTTTTAAATGGTGATATAAATTTTATGCTTGAACCTACTTATCCATGGATGCAAATTCATTTTACATAGTTGATGCAATCATCTAATTGCATCCTAAGTAATCTCATCAAACATTTCTACCAAACCAATTAGAAAACTATTTCATACCCATATTTTCCACCCTTTGGAGCTTCACTTTTTCCAACATCCTTCAACTGGACCTAATTACATGATACATCAATTTGGGGCAACCAAGTTAACCCACACTCCCTACCTTAAAAGAACTACATTTCACCTGATGTAATTTTTGGATTCCTATCCATAGAACTATGTAGGTAGCATCCACTTATCGAGTACATCTAGAGTCAACTCGACCATCCCCTTCCAACCATACCTAATACACCCAAACTTTCACCATGTACACCTTGACATTGGTTGCTTTTGACCCAACTATTAACATGTTTTGTGATGAATTTTGACCACATTGACCAACCTTCTCATGTTGAAATCTTAAACTTCTTCACCACCTCTTGCTTGACTTGATCAATTGTGTTGTTTTTCAAGAGAACTTCCTACCTTAGATACTTGAAACCACCACTAACCTTACTTAGATGGCTTGATAGGCCTAACCTAATTAGTTATAACCAACATTGTGGACCAGTTATCCCTGTCACATATACTTTTAGGATCAACCTTATTTTAACTAATATTGGCAACTTTAGTATTTACATAATCTTTACTAGCATGCTTACTCTCCTTTCACTTATTAGCATTTCACATGCCTAGCTACCTTGTAAAACCACCTAGTGCCTTCCCATCAACTGCTTATCAAACCTACACCTGATTTGACCTTTCCTCATCGACTTTCAATTTAAGGGGGAACATCTCCTCCCATACTCAGGGTACCCTGACCTTCAACCAAGTGATTCATTTTTGTTTTATAGCTTGTTAATTTAAAGCTACATAACAAAAAGGGGTAAAATATATACATTAGAAAACTACACACTTACATTTTTTGATAACTAAATGCCTCAGGACCCCCTAAATACCCCTTAAACTTTATTAACCCTTAACCAACCCCTCTTAATCTAACCAAATCACTATTCTCCTAGTCACATAATAATATTTGAAAGTACTATTCAAAATTAATATTCACTGTGGGACCCACTATCACTATTCATGATGACATGGCATGTGACATGGTAAGTGACATGGCATGTGACATGGTAAGTGACATGGAACGTGATATGGAAACTGACATGGCTTAAAAGTGATGTGTGACATCATACCCCACCTGGGACCCTTTTTCAATGTTCTTAATGACCTCATTTAAGCATCACAAGGCCCCCCTTGAAATAAGTTGAATTTCCGCTTAAGGGGCCATCATTCAACATATATTTTTCCTTCACACTTTAAATTATCCCTCAAAATGAGATACCTACCTCTTTAAAGATAAAGGGCACCCATTTTTGACTTCTTAACCCAAATGGTAAACTCACCAACCCAAATGGGAATCCCCACCAACCTCATCCTTGACTAATTTAGGAACCATGGAAAATGGTGCCAAATTTGGTGAGCCATCTCTTTAAGTGCTTGTATGAAGACAATAAGGGGTGGTGAAAAGTCTTTGGTCTCATTTAAACCCATGTGCATGATTCCCATTCAAAATTGGATTCATGTGCAAGGTGGGAGACACACCAACCCAAATGGGATACTTATGCTCAAGGTGGGAATCCCACCAACCTAATTTTTTACTAATCCATGCAACCACATGGAAAATGGCACCATAATTATACTATTCCTCTTTTGGCATGATTCTTTACAACAAATATTATAAATACCCCCCCTCTCCTTCACCCAAGGCGAAGTTGAAAGTTAGTCTTTGGTTCTTAACATCTTGTTATAGGTTTTTTAAGGAGGTCATCATCTTGGAGGATAAAATATCAAATAAATTATTCTCTACCAAAATTTCCTCAAGCTTTATCAACAGCAACATCTTCATCAAGCATCAAGGTAACATTGATTTACTTTCTTGTATTCCATTTCTTTCATTTCTTGGCATTATTCTTTCCTTGACCTCACACATTTATCCCATTTTATTCTTCTCTTTTAATCCCTTTAACTTCCTACCCTCTTATCCATTTACTTCTTTTTCGATTCACCCTTTGCCTCCTTACCACCTTGACCATTTACCCCTTTTGCCTCTTTGCCATCTTGACATCATAATCCCTTTTACCATTTATCTTCCCTTTCTTGACTATCATTTACCCATTTAAATATTTACCAACTCAATCAAAACCTTATCATTTCCTTTTTACTCTTGTTTGAAACCAAACCAAAACCACCATTTTACCTTGACCAATTTTCAGCATTAGTATAACCGAACTAATTGCTTTATTTTGGTTAACTTGGTAAGGCATTTAATTCTATTGTATTAAATTCAATTGTTTATTGGTTTTAATTTAATTTTTATATAATTTAATGCAATAATACATTTATTTTATCATCTCAACTAAAGGTTTAAATTAGGTGGATTGACAACCTCCTATAAATCTTTTGCTTCTAGGATCTAGCTCACGCTAGGCAATCCACCCATTTACTTGTCTAACAAACAAATTTCTTTTAGTGATTTATTATTTTTAGGTCATCCTCCCAAGCCAAAGAGGATCTCTAAAAAATCACTTGGATTCAATATGGGTACTTTAATAGGTTCTCGTCCACACCCTTCATCACAAGTTTCTTCTTTTTCACACTTAAGAAAAAGCAAAAATTAGATAGAAACAAAAGTTTTGAAAGATTTCATAGGCAAGTTTGTAGTGATTTATCTAGATGATATATTAATTTATAGCCAAATCAAGGAAGATCACCTTTATCTTTTGGATTTGGTGATAAGGAGGCTGTAAGAAGAGAGGTTAGTGATCAACCTCAAGAAGTGTGACTTCATGAAAAGGGAGTTGTTGTACCTTGGGTTTGTTTTTTCATAATGCATGTTGAAGATGGACAAGAATAAGATGAAGGCAATCATGGAGTGGCCAACACCTAGGATAGTAGGAGAGGTAATAAGTTTTCAAAATTTATCAATTTTCTATAGGAAGTTTATAATAAACTTTACTGCAATATTTGCTCTCATTTTTAACACTATCAAGGGAGACAATAAAAACTTTGTTTGGAATGAGCAGGCAAAAAAAAGTTTCCAATAATTGAAGCAAATGATCATGGATCAGCCCATATTAACATTTTCAGACTTCAACAAAATGTTCCAGGTAGAGTGTGATGTAAGTGGTGTAGCCATAGGGGTTATCCTAAGCTAAGAGGTTATACCTATAGCCTAATTTAGTGAGAAGTTGAATGATGCTAAGAAGAGGTAGTCATCCTATGACTTGGAGTTCTATGCAATGGTGCAAGTCTTGAAGAAGTTGAGGCATTATCTCATGCAAAAATAATTCATAGTATATATGGATAACCATGAACTTTAGTATATAATCAACCTAAGTTAAACCAAAGATATCTAAAATGGCTAGAGTACATGAAAAACTTTACCTTCATCATCAAGCACAAGCAAGGACGAAGCAATAAAGTGGTAGATGCATTGAGTAAGAGGGTCTTATTGGTGAATACAATTTAGTTAGAGAGTGTTGGCATTGATTCACTCAAGGATTTATATGAGGATTATGAGGACTTCAAGGAAGCATAACATGCATGCAAGCACCCAAGTACACTCAACAAGGAGCCTTGGTTAGATTATGTACTTCAAGATGGATTATTGTTCATGGGATTATAGTTGTGTGAACCAAAGATCTCAATAAGAGGAAATTTGATCCATGAGAAGCACATTGGAAGCATGGTAGGCCATTTTAGTCTTAATAAGACCTTGGAGTTACTCACTAGGCACTACTAATGGCTTAGATTGCAAGCATAAGTGAGAAGGTATGTAGAAAGGTGTAAATTTTGTCAATTATACAAGGGTAAGAGTAATAATTTAGGTTTGTATCAGTACCTACCATTCCCACATAGACCTTGGGAATCCATCATTATGGATTTTGTGATGGGATTGCCTAGAAAACAAAGGGGTCTTAATTCCATTTTTGTAGTTGTTGATAGATTATCTAAAATGGCACATTTTATACCATGTATAACTACTAATGATGCAACACTTGTGGCTAATTTTTTCTTCAAGGAGGTTTTGAGGCTTCATGGATTTCCCATAAACATTATTTATGATAGGGACACCAAGTTTCTTGGTCACTTTTAGTGGACATTGTGGAAAATGATAGGCACTAATTTGAATTTAAATTGAGCTTACCACCCTTAAATAGATGGGAAAATTGAGGTGGTAAATAGAAGCCTAGAGAAATTGTTAAGGCGTTTGTCTAAGGACCATCCCAAGCAGTGGGATCTTGTGTTGTCTCAAGAAAAGTTTTCTTACAATGATTCAACCAATATAAGAATTGGAATGAGTCCATTCTAGGTAGTCTATGGCATGCATCCAAGATGTGTATTTGAGGTTAGATATATTAGACATATGTATAAGAGAATTACTAAAGGTGAGGAGTTTACAATGGTAATGAAAGAGGTGCATGAATAGGTGAGAAAGAATTTGGAATCTAGTGATAAAAAGTACAAGAAGCAAGTAGATTTGAGTAGGAGAGAAGTTATTTTATAGGTTGGGGACTTATTAATAGCTCATATAAGAAAGGAAACATTTCTAAAAGGTGAATACAACAAGATGAAGATGAAGAAGATAGGTCCTTACAAGATTCTCAAGAAGTTTGCCAATAATGCATATAAATTAGAATTACCTATTAGAGTTGGAATTTCACCTATTTTTAATTTTTAAGATTTGTGCCCTTATATATAAGTAGATGAAGGAGAAAACACAACATATGATGCAGATACAATAGGCATAGATTGGGCACAATAATTGCCTAAGGCCAAGACAGAGGAATTGGAATGCATATTAGACAAACAAGTGATTAAAAGAAGCAGAGACAAGCAATATTTCAAGTATCTTGTAAAGTGTAATAAACATCTAGTGGATTATGATATGTGGATGACTGATCATGACATACTAAAGTGAGGGAGTACTCTGGAAGCACTCATGGGTAGCAGCCCACGAGTTCTCTTTTCTTCCCTTAGGAGTATGATGTAGGGGCATCACTCTAAGGGAGTAATTTTGATCAATTTTGGAGTTTTTTGAATTAATTAAGGTTTAGGAATGTTCTTTATCACATTATAATGCCTCAATCATGTATATTTTTCATTTTGATAGCTTAGGTGTGCATTTAACTAGTTCAAATTTTGATTTCCTGCCAAAACTTGTAGTTTAAAATTTTGAATTTAATAGTGTGTTCTTAGGATTTTAAAGATTTGAAATGGATTAACCAAGTTCATGAACATGTTAAAAAAAATTTATGGACCTTTAGAACCAATTCAAGGTTTTAAAGTGCTCTACACCTAGAAAATCAAGTTTTTGAACTTGTCAATTTTGCAAGGTAAGCTTATGAATGTTGATAACCTCCTCAAAGTTGGTTCAAAAAAGGTTATAATCATATAAAATGTATTAAATTAAAATTAAAAATGGTTATAATCTTGTATGTTTTATTTAATCCTTCAAATAAAAGAAAGGAATAAAGCCCTGTTAAAAAAATCTATCATACAAACCTTGTTTACATGTTTATGATCAAGGTTGTTGGCTATATCTCCAAGTTTGGAGTTTTATATGAATTTGATATTGGTTTAACAGTTTTTGAAGAATTATTATATCCATTTTGAGATCATAATTTTAATATATAATATATAAGCATCTAGTGTTTTAGTGAACATACAAATTGACCCCTATTGTGTGATCTTTTCTGGTATAATCAGACTGTGTATTACTATTAATGGAAAACAATACTATGGAATTGAAGTATATCAATGTTATTTAAGTTTTTATAATTATTTTTGAAAATATATAAGGTGTGCCTATAAAATCTTAACAATCTCATATTTGCTCACAAGAAAACCTTAGTTTCCTATAGTAGTCAATGTTGGAATGGTTTGTGGGAGTTTTTTTGTGTGCAATTAGACTGTGTTCTTAGTGAATGAATGACATTTGGATTGATTAGTTTCATGATTTAATGTGTTTATAGTATATTTAAATTTATTAAGGAGTGTAAAAGTGAAGGAAAGACTCAAATTCATTTGTTGATACTTACAATTGATTGAAAACCCCCTATATACTGTTGTAGTCTTTGCACAATTGAATATTTCGTGAAAGAAGGATCCAAAAACCATTCATAAAAAGAATTTAGATCATAATGTGAGTATTTTTAATTTATTTTTAATGTTTCTTGACATTTAAACTCATTTAGCATGTTATATAACCTCTTGACAACACATAGACCTATACATGATCAACATTTGTTCACAATTAAGACTATTTTGGTCTAGATAACATGCTTAGAGGATTGATTAACACCTAAAAACAATTAAAACATGTGGAAAAGGCCTATAAAAACCCTATAAATTAAATTGGACGTTTGAAACTCCTTATAACATTCCCAATTGAAGAATCTATGCTTTTAGATAATCTCAGTCTTTAAAAAGCCCTAGATTAGGATTTTCACCATATCTAGAGATTGAACTAGTCAAATCTTCCAAAAAAATTTAATCTGATCAATTTTCATGTGATATAAATAATTTTCAAGTTTCTAAGAATGTACAAGATGTGAAATATGGAATTTCAATAACAAAGGATGAATTAGGCCTAGAGAAGGCTAATTGGTTAGGTCTAGAGTAAGAAATTGGACTTATTAAATAAATTGAGTCTTAAAATTCAAACCAAACGTATTTTTCCATAAAAGTTACTCAAAATATCATTTTTTTATTTGTAAACATTATAATTTTTCCTTGCCATCAAGGAAATAGTCAAAACAAGGTTACAAGAAGAGTCAAGTGCATTGTGTGATTGGTAAAGAGTTGTAAGTTGAAACTTTATAAAGGGATCCTTTGCATTAAGGACCCTACTCAACCACCCCTAAGTTATTTAGAACCCATGTACATTGTATGTATATGTATATATATATATATATATATATATATATATATATATATATGAGTAAAATAAAATGGCTCTCGAGTAGCTAACTTGCCTTGTAGATACCCCTGAGGCAAATTTAGGCCAAAATGACCAATTATAGGTTATATTCTAAAAATTGATGGTTATTATCAAACTTAAACTCTCTCATTAATGTTATCAAGTTACTTTGGAATATCATATGGTCATATTAATGCATCTAGACACTTGAAGGTTTATGCCTAGTTCTAGGTCTCACAAACATAGATCGAGTTTCTAAGCATGTGACTACCTCTAAGTGTTGTCAATGACTCTAGGTTCCCTTTAACACTTTTTTAAATTAAATACAACTATATACATCAATTTTAGTGCTTCAATACTCTTCATTCTATTCATTCACCATGACTTTCACTAGGTCTATAGATTATCTTGATTATCGAGTGCCTCTAGTTTGAGATAAAACATAGGACACTTCTACCACCAGTCTAGCCCAAGTGAGACTATGGAGATATTTTTTAAGTCATTTTGACACTCTGTATCATGTTTAAAATATTTATCATACTTCAAGAGCCCTCAACACTTCAAACTATCTAGACTAGCTTCTTGAAACTATGACTGTGTGCAAGTTTTGGTAGACTGAGTTTGAGGCTTTTAACTAGCTTGGATCAGCTAATGTTCTATTTACCATACCACTAAAAATCACTTGGAGTGTAATTTTATCAATTTTAGGGTTATTTAAACATGTCCATTTCATGTTACACCTCTGTCAAACCTCCAAACACATTATCCATTTTCTTAGGCTAGTTTGAATATGAATCAAACTATAGGTGTCAATTAGGGGAATTATGAGATTCCTATAGGTGATGATATAGCCTAGGCACTATGTTTCAACCCTTTGGTTCCTCCTAAGTTCACTAATAATAAATCACAAATGAATGGACTTGTATTTACCTTGAGATCATGCAACCATTCATTACTATCAATGCACTAAGTGTCAGATTTCAATGTGCATTGTTCCAGATTCATTTGGACCTAATGACACTATACTTTTCTAAGTGATTCAATCAATATTTGACTGAGTTATGAACCCAAAATACCATCATCCTCTCTCAACCAAATAACTTAATCTTGTGTCAAGATGTGACCTCTCCACCTATGTTGCAAGAATGAGACTATTGGCTTGCTTAGACTTCAAAAAAAATTACCAAGAGATGACACTATGAATGAGCAAAGTCTCTTTTAAGAGAAGTTAAGGTAAAACTTCCCATTTATAAATTTTCCAACTCTGTGGACATGGAGCTCAAGTGTTTGATCCTAGGTTGATGTCTAAAGATGTTTCACCATTTCAAAAAGTATATATGAACTCTAACTTGTGATTAGACCCAAAAAATATTCATTTCTTGAATCTCTTTCAACTTTCTTAATGTCTTAGGCCTTTGTGGTACTCTCACTTATGTAGGTCTCCATCTAGGTTTGATTGTAGTAAATGGTTTCACTATTTTGAAAACCTAGTACTCTTTTTTAATATGATGGAGACCTTGAATATGACCTTAAAGATGATAAAGAACTATCATAGAGTTCAGAGCATATAACTTGGCTCTCTCATCTATCATTGACACCTCTAACCTTGTGATACATACATATTCAATGTGCACTTTGCCTATATATCATAGTGAGAATGTAGGTCCATTATGACCTCAAACCAGATGATTTCATGATCAATTAAGATTGGAAGCCCACATTGCACTGATTTTATTCATTTCAAGTTGCTTTTCATACCTCCACTTCACACCTTCACCTGCAACTATCAAAACACTATTTTTTAGACCTTAATGGTGTTCACTTATAGCACAAGGATTATTTTGACCATTTTTTCATGAACACACATGCCAAATAAATTTAATTCAAGATGAAAATGATGAACATGTTTTTCAAGTCCACATACACCACTTGGTTCACACAGACCAATGCAAACATATGAGAAAATTAAGCCATTGAGAATGTGCAGGTAGCCTAGAGGTGCTAAAAATATTAATGATTGTTCATTTAATATAGGCCATCAATATTGAAACTATAAAAAATAAATGAAAATAAAAAAGTAATGATAACATCCCCCAAGTGCATTCACTCCAACTCTTCTTCTCCTATCTATACTAAGAGAAAATCGTTGACCCTTTTTGACCTGTCTAAGGGAGTGATAAGAGAGAGAAACTAGTTTTGATCAATTTTGAACCTTTTTAATATTTTGAAGCCTAAAAAATAAATTTATAGATGTCAATATAAATTCATAAATCCTTCACATGTGCCATGGGAGTCATCACAGTTTGTACAACATCTAAAACTAACCTTTTATAGATGGTCTTCCTCTTTCTTATGTTGAACCTACCACATTTTAGTTTTAAAAATATCCTCTAAAATTCCCTAACATGTATTAAATTATATATATTCTTGACATATTTGTCTTTTTTTTGGAAACTATACATTTCACTTATAATGACCAAAAGGTGGCATAAAAGGACTTTGAGAAAAAGTGACAAATGCGACAAAGATAAAAACATATTTTATGACCTTCAAAGGATGTCTTGACCTCATTATGACCATGTGACCACTTTTAAACCCATAAATACCATATGTAAGGTTTTAAAATGCAAGGGGGTTGACTTAATTTGACCTAGGGTGAAATTTGGTCAACATTTTGATGATTAATAAGGGGTAGCATGCCTACTATGCTTAAGACCAGTTACCTTATCCTATCATTGGGATATGGAGTCACCCATATAATTTAATTGACATTTATATGCCTCTAAAAATACCTCAAACTTACACCAACACAATAGGAAACAAAAACACAAAACAAGACACCAAGACACACACTTGTGCTCTTTAAGCACTTGGGAAAACACACAATAACTTAAGCAAACTAGACTTTATACAAACTAATCTGATTCAAAATTTATCCTCCTAGGTCAAAGGTAAAGATTATACCATTGTTTTCTTCATGAGATGAAGTAATGAATGAATTATATTTCCTTTTGAGCTTTAGTTTTGATGTCCTTAATGCCTTCATGCTCATCAATCTTCTTATCATGTCTTCAAATGCAATGATGACATCTTCAAGCATGTCACCCATGAAAGTTAACTCTTCTTCTCATGAATTTTTTTTGATGTTTGTGCTTGTCTCAATCATGATCACTTCTTGACTTAGAGGGGAAACCTCTATCTTGGTGTTTTGGATTGTCATGTTGTCCTTCAAGAAGTAAAGCATCTTCAAAAATATCTACAACTTGAATAGTAGGAAGTGTAATATTTTGAAAGGCCTAAAATTCTCCACATATGCCATTAAATATTTACCACAAGTAATCTTATTTCATGGACTCATCAACATATTCTTCTTCAATTATATTTTTAGATTCAATTTCTTGTTCATTCTCATGAATATCAACCAACTCAGTTGATGTGATGTCCTTCACAAGCACCTCCTCTCTCATGTCTTTTTGATAAATCTCTTTGTGAATAATTACATCATTATCTAAATATTCTCTTTCTTTACTCAAAAAGATTTAATTATGTTTGTCTTCACCAAGGGGAGTCCCTATGATGAACTCTTCATCATAGACACTTGACTCATCTTCTTGATCAGTTGCAACTTCATCTTGCTCTTCTTTAGTAATCTCCCATAGGATGGGTTATCCTTTAATGAGTGATGAGGTTGGAGGGTGGTGAAAAAATTCATGGGTTAGAGAGGGAGTATGAGGTGTGGTGGATGGCTCATAAATGGGCATGGGGATGGAAGGAGTAATCTTGAAATTAAGATACTCTTGAAAGGATTCTTGGAAAGAGAGAAGGTTCAATTGGGCTATAGTTATTTCATTTTATTCAAAAATAACCTCACCTTCCTCATATCTCTCTTAAGGTTATTCAATTTTTTCAACTTCATATCCCACCTTCTCAACTACTGCCTATTTTTTATGTTAAAAATATTCTTGGATAGACCTCCAAGATGGATAAGTTATAGGTTCTTGGGGAGAGGGAAATGAAGCTTGAACAAACAAGAGGTTTTATTTCTTGAAATAAACTTTTTTTTCCTCACTCTTTTCATATTTATTTCCCCAAGACTTCATTACTTGGTTTCAAGTTGGAGTTTGGAAACTATTGGGCTCTTTTGAAGACTGGATTGGTTTTATTATAGGATCCTCTTGAGGATAGTGAATGATTTCATAAGGATAAGGAAAATAATATGGAACACAAAAATACTCTTGAGGTGGGATAGGTATAGCTTCAGGAAGGCTACCTCCAAGAATCTCCCTCTTAATATATTGGACTTCTTCTTCAAGAGCTTTAATCACATCTTCTTGATAACCTTCTTCATAGGCTTCTTCATAAGGTTACTCAAAAACATCATGATCATATAGAGAAGGAAGAGGTTGAACATAATGTTTACATGTCTAATAGGGTTGATAAAAACCTTTATAGGGCTTAGGAATGAAACAATGCACTGATCTACCACCAAGAGTCAATTATTGGAGTCATCAGATACTACAAGAAGTAGACTATTATAGCCTCTTGTTATCAAGACCAACATCCACCTTGAACAACCTTCTTGGTATTCAAGTCCCACCAAGAATTCCATAATTTTTATATCCCAAATTTTCACCCTAGATAATTCAAAGAGACCTTATCAAATTTGGGATAGCATGAAACTATCTTTGTATATAAACAAGCTAATACAAGAGATAGATCTCTAGATTATGGGATAGCTCCCTTGATCTATCTTTTAGTCTCACACACTACACTAGACTAATTATTTTTGGGGTTAAAAATGGAATAAGGAACCATAAAATCAACCTATAATAATAAAGGTGATACACCAAAGATATTTCCATAAACATACTTGCATTTTAACTAAGAAGGCAGACTGTTAAAACTGATCTCAACTCAAATGTTCTTATAGCATAAGTATTTCTACATGGAGGTAGATTTCTATGCATATATAGAGGTAGGTGAATATGATTTATAATATCATACACTAAAAATATCTCTCACACTTTAAAACACATCTAAAAAACATATAAACTTCATGAAACTTGTTAGAAGAGATGTTACTCACACAAGGCATACAAGAGCAAAATGGAAGCAAGGAGAAAACATTCATCACTTATCATCCAAATGGAATAATTGACATAATTAGGCAATAATTTTAGAGAATAAATCAGATTTATAACTTTATTCAAAGGAAAAAAAATATGTCAAACTAGAAAGACTTCACCATAACAATTATGGATTGTTTACAATGACAAAATGGCTTCAATATATAGACTATAAGGAGAGGAGAGAGAATAAGTGAAATTGAAGAGTCACATGCCAAGTGTAAAGCCTTTAATACCAATTAAAATTTAATATTATGAGTTGGAAAATATTTCATTAAGTCATCTTAGACAAGTGTCAATCTTAATTACATCATTCTCCTGAAGTTGGCATAGAGACACTTCATCTTCCTACATGAAACTACCTTCTTGATAAGGAGTTCACTAACTATTAAAAAATGTTATGGAATTAATTGACACATATACTATAACATAATAATGTGGAAAAAATATTCTAATAGTCATTATATGTACCTCAACTAATGAACTTCTCCTTGCCACTTGTTGTTCACTTCCTTACAACTGCTCACTAGCTCTTTAGGATTGAATTCACACACTTGTCACTATAGTGACTTACACACACTCAAGTATATTTGTTTAATATATTTATGACACCTATTTATACCTTATTTTTTCATATAGTATATTAAATATACTTTAATAAAACTCAATATCATACCTCTTAGTTCCAATTTGGTAGTCACCTTCTTTTTCACTGTTCTATTCAAGACTGCCTACAAAAAATAGTTTAGCATATGGGTTTCCATGAATAAATAGGGTGAGAATCAAGTTTTATGAGTTTAAATACATATCCATACACCTTAAATAAAGGATATCACCTATCAATTCCCTTTTTACCTTTAAATCACCTCAAATCTTATAGAAAACACATAATTAGGCATGTCCGTACGAGTGACAATACAAAATAACTAAGTGGTGAGGAGCCTAAGAGAGTTAAAAATGGATCCAAAACACTTTCTAGGTTAATTGACCCCTTATGGATGCATAATTATTCATATCTTTCTCATCAAGCTCATATAAGGTTTAAGAGCATTTTGGGTCATTTAGGTTATTAACAATGTTTCATAAAGTTTAATCCCTTAAACCTAAAACCAATGCCATTGATTTTGATTAAAGGACCCTACTAAAATACCCTTAATTTATTAATACCCAATGCACATTGTATGTATATATATGAGTAAAATTAAATATCTCTCGAGTAGCTAAATTACATTCTAGATACCCCTAAAGCAACTTTAGGCCAAAATGACCAATTTTGGGTTGTCTTCTACAAAATAATGGGTATTATAAATCCTCCAATATCCCATGAAGGTTTTAAAGTTTTGTGGGAAGATCATATGGTCATATGAATGTAGTTAGACACCTGAGGGTTTATGCATAGTTCTAGGTCTCACAAACATAGACTAGGTTTCTGAGTATGTGACCACCTTTGAGTATTCTAAATGACTATAGGTGTCATTCAACACTTTTTTACCTTCAATAAAAATTTTTACATCATCCTTCATTGATTCAATACTCTTAATTCCATTCATTCATGATGACTTTCACTAAATCTATAGACTATCTTAATTGTGGAGTGCCTCTAGTCTAAGACAAAATAGAGGACACTTCCACTATCAGTTTGGCCCAAATAAGATTATGGAGATATTGGTAAATTCATATTAACACTCTATATCAAGTTTCAAATATTTATCATACCTAAAGATCTCTCAACAATTCAAACTATCTAGATTAGCTTTTTACAACTTTGATTGTGTGTAGGATTTGGTAAACTAAGTTTGAGGCTTTAAACCAACTTAAATCAACTTATGTTCTATTTCTCCTACCAATGAAATTCACATGGAGTGTAATTTTATAACTCTTAGGGTGATTTCAATGTGTCCATTTCATATTACACCTATATCCAACCTTTAAACATGTATTCTACATTTGCTTAGGCTAGTCTAAGTATGAATCAAACTATAAGTGTCAATTAGGGAAATCAAGAGATTATTGTAGGTGATGATATGGTTTGGGAATTGTGTTTCACCCCTTTGGTTCCTCCTTAGTTCATTAGGACTACATAAAAATTTAATTTACTTTTATCTACCTTGATATCATGTAACCATTCTTTACCATCAATGCACTAAGTATCACTTACCATGTGCATTATTCTAAATTCATTTGGACCTAAAGGCACTGTAGTTTTCTTAGTGCTTCAATAAATATTTGACTAAGTTGAAAACCCAAAATACCATCATCCTCTCTCAACCAAACAACTTCCTCTTGTGTTAAGATGTGACAATTCAACCTATGCTATAAGAATGAGACTGTTAGGCTTGCTTAGACTTCATAAACTTTTAACAACAGATGACACTGTGTATGAGTAAAGTCTCTGTTTAGAGAATTTAAGGTAAAACTTCCCATTTGCAACTTTTCCAACTCTATGGACATAGATATCAAGTATTTGATACTAGGTTAAGGTTTGAATATGTTTCACCATTTCAACAAGTAGATATGAACTCTAACTTGTGATTAGACTGAAAAACTTCATTTTTTGAATCTTTTTCAACCTTTTTAATGTCTCAGGCCTATGTGGTATTCTCACTTTTGTAGGTCTCCATCTGTGTTTAACTGTAGTAAATGGTTTCATTATTTTAAAAACCCAATCCTATTATTAAATATAATAGATACCTTTAATATGTTATAGACCTTGAAGATGATAAATAACTATCACAAACCTCAGAGCATACAACTTGGCTCTCTCACATATCATTAACACCTCTAACCTTCTGATACATACATATTCAATTGCACTCTGCCTATATATGACAATGAGAATTTAGGTCCTTTATGACCTCAAACTAGATGCCTACATGATTAACTAAGATTGGAAACTCATATTGTATTGAAGGTATTCATTTCAAGTTGATTTTTAGTCTACTTCACACCTTCACCTACAACTATCAAAACACTATTCTATAGGCCTCAATGGTGTTCACTTCTAACAAAAGGATGATTTTTCCTATTATTTCATGAAAAACCATTCAAAATCAATTAAATTCAACATAAAAAGCATGAACATGTTTTTCAAGTCCACATACACCACTTGGTTCACATAGACCAATGTAAACATATGAGAAAATTAAGCCATTGTAAATGTACTTAGAGGTGATAAAAATATTAATAATTGTTCATAAATTACATACCAAAAATATTGAATTTGTAACCATGAAATGGAATTAAATAAGGAATATTAACATCCCCCAAGTTCACTCATTCCAACTCTTCTTCTCTTGTCCATACCAAGAGAAAACTATTAACCTTTTTTGACCTATCCAAGGGAGTGATAGGATAGAGAAAATGGTTTTGATAAATTTTGAACCTTTTGAAGCTTCCTAAGCCTAGAAAAGACCTATGGGGATCTCAAGAGACCTTTTTTAATCCTTTACACATGTCTGGGGATTAATCTCAGTTTGTACAACATTTGAAACTAACCTTTTATAGATGATCTTCCTCTTTCTTACACTAAACTTACCACATTTCAGTTTAAAAACTATCCTCTAACATTCATTGACATGTATTACATTAGATATCTTATTAACACATTTGTCATTTTGTGGGAAACCATAAATTTCACTTAGAATGACCAAAAGGTGTCATAAAATGACTTTGAGAAAAGTGACAAATGTGACAAAGATAAAAACATATTTTATGACCTTCAAAGGATGTCTTGACCTCACTAATGACCATGCGATCACTTTCAAACCTACAATGATCCTATGGAAAGTTTAAGAATGCAATGGGGTTGATTTAATTTGACCTAGGGTGAAATTTGGTCAAAATATCCTTGTGTAACTGTGTATATTAAATTATTGTTAATATTATAGCACAAATAATTAAAAGAAACTTTTTAGACTCTATTTCCTATGAAAAATTTGGTTTTATCAATATAAGACAAATATACAACATAATGGGAATGGTTCAAGAAGGCTTACATTATATAAAATAAAAAAAGCTGCCTGTAATTGTCATCAAATTAGATTTTTTCAAAGCATATGACAAAGTTAGTTAGTTGTACCTTTGACATATGATTATTCATATTGGACTCAACTTAAAACTTATTAATTGGATTATGGGTTGTATTACCTCAATTTATTTTTTTATTCTTATCAATGGATCCATCTCAAATTTCTTCAAGATTGGGAGAGGACTCTAATAGGGCTGTCCCTTATCTACAATTCTTTTTATTCTAGTCATTATGGGTCTGAGTAGAGATATTAGGGATGCTAATAGGTCTAGGTTTCTCACAAGGATCAGAGTGGTAATATATTTTATTATTATTCATCTTATGTATTACTTTTTTTTATGGTTATATTAGATATGCTAAGATATCTTGGAGACCTACAATATTTTCATAGGTACGGAGGTCAATATGCATAAGTCTACCTTGTCTTTTAATTGTTTTTTTATTAAAGAGGAGAGATAAATTATGCATATTCTACCTTATACCAGGATAAATATTCAACCAAGGATAAAATATTTGGGCTTTGTGTTGAATCCAAATACTTGTGGGAAACAAGACCGAGATTGGTTGGTGGAAAAGATAAACAAGTGAATCAACTTATGGTATAATAAGTGGTTGTACTTAGGAGGAATATTGACTCTTTTTAAGTCAATATTAGAAGAAACCCATATTTATTGGCATGGTTTAACTCATATTTTTTTGGGGTGTTGGAGAAGATAAAGAAGAGATGTTTTAAATTTTTTTGGACTGGTAAAAAAGAAAAATAAGGTATCACTCTTTCTAATAGGTCTAGGGTTCTCACAAGGATTAGAGTGGTGATATATTTTTTATTATTCATTTTTTATTTGTTGATGATATATTACTTTTTTATGTTTATATTAGATATGCCAGGATATCTTGGAAACCTATAATATTTCCATAGGTATGGAGGTCAATATGCATAAGTCGACCTTGTCTTTCAATGATCTTTTTATTAAAGAGGAGAGATAAATTATGCATATTATAACTTATACCAAGATAAAGCTTCAACCAAGGATAAAATATTTGGGCTTTGTGTTGAATCCAAATTCTTATGGGAAACAAGACTAAAATTGGTTGGTGGAAAAGATAGATAAGCATATCAACTTGTGGTTTAACAAGTGGTTATACTTAAGAGGAATATTGACTCTTGTTAAGTCAATATTAGAAGAAACCCCTATTTATTGGCATGGTTTAACTCTTATTTTGGTCAGGGCATTGGAGAAGATAAAGAAGAGGTGTTTTAAAACTTTTTGGACTGGTAAAAAAGCAAAAGAAGGTATCACTCTTTCTAAATGGAGTCTCATTACTAATCCAAAGGAGGAAGGGGAATGGGGTTTAAAAAATAATCATGTTTTTGGTAAAGCATTGGTAGCTAATATTTTATGGAGACTTTTTTCCCAAGATAACCTATGGAAGAAGGTTATTATACATAAATATATTAATCCTATTATTTTGGTTGAGTGGGTATAAAATATAACTAAAACTATCATAAATGTATTTATTACTTGGAAGGATTTGATCCAATAATTCCCTCTTATTTTCACCTAGTTGTATTGTAAATTTGGAAATGGTGTTAATGTTATAATTGGGTCAGATCCATGGGTGGGGGGAGGAAACGATTATAATCTTCTTGATAATCTAATTGTTCAACTTCAAGACTATAGGTTTGTAATTGTCTCATGTTGTTGACCTTGTTACTAATTATAATTGGAAATAAGTTTGGTTGAGGGCCCAACACTTGGGTTTAGAAGGAAGATATAGTGAATTATGGAATGAATGTGTAGGAAATCTAATTAGAAGTCATGTGAATATCAGATGGGGTTGAGGATGAATCGGTGAGGACTAAAAATCTAGCTAAGGGGGATTATATTGTAAAACTTGGATATAAAGCTATGTTTTATTCAAAAGGACTTGGTAATCAATTTTAGTGGTGGAAAACTATTTGGGATTTTTTTTTTATTTGATCAGGTAAATAAACTAGTTTTACAAGGATCTAAGAACCATAAAAATATTATACAAATAGATTAATATGCCAAACCATGGCCTAACAATAAAAAAAATAAAAACTAACTATAAAGTACCAAAAGTAGAGAAATATAACAACATAAAATAAGATAAAGAGGGGTGGGGGCCTCTGGTGTTTCCTTCTCCTCCTTAGATGTCTTCTCTATAATTCTCCACTTGATGTTAGAGACCTTTTCCCTCGTATGATTATTAGGACCTTATACACCATCACTTGGGAGAATCATGCTCGACATTTTCTAGCCTTGAACCTGTAGGGGTGTCTTCTTGATAGGGGTCAAATTAGGGGAACTAGATGGAGGGTTTTCATAACCTTTGGAAACTACTTAATAGGGGTTTGGTTTAACTTAGTAGATTAGATGAAGGATTGAATAGTTGAGTCTACCTACATGTGTAGGTAATTCCACTCTTATATAAGAATAACTAGGGTTAGAACAACCTCTTACACCCTATTACTGAAGTTTTCAAGTTGTTCCTTGTCATTTTTTAACTCATTAGACAAAATGAATTTTCCCTTCCTAGCGGCCTTTGTGGAAGTTCCCTCATCTAGGAAGATTATCTTGGGTTTGGGAACAAAAAGCTTAAGTGGAAGGTCTTCGATAGAAGTTTTATATATCCTTGCTTAGGGAGTGATAAGATGGACAGTAGGACCCTAAGGTGGTGTCCTCATTTGGGGATTCATCTTGAGAGTCCTCCTCAATAGATGATCCCCCTAAGGGACCTCAATCCTTTGTAGAGTTTGACCATGCTTAAAAAGCAACAAAATAAGCCCCTAATGTAGAATGGGGTTGGAATCATTGACTTGATGGACCAAGGTAGTGCATTATAGTGAATTTAGTACGTAACACAATAGGTTGATCTTATAACCTAGAAAGTGGTTTAATAACAAAAAATTATGAGAAAATATTAGGGTATGCTTAGCCTCTAAAGTCATGTATATCATTACCTAGAGGCATATCTCTAGCCAATGTTGTGGAAGGTCTACCTAGGGGAAACCTTTCTTATCATTTTTCACAAACTCATTTATGCAAAAAAAGTGTTGAAGAAGCTCCTACTTCCTGGTTTGATCTTTGAAGGCCTTTGTCCTTACGTAGGACATGCTAGTGGCCTCCCTTATGAATTCCTCTGTGACTATGATCTATATGCCTTGTATCACCACCATGTGCTTATTCTATGTAGTGATGAAGTCCCAAGACACATTATCATCATGCTTAGTAATTCAAACCATTAACTCTATGAGACCCCTTACCTTAGATTTTTCCATACATTTTTCTATCCCTATACCTCAAAACATGAGATAGTCTCTAGTCATTCTCTATCTCTCCCCATTGGCATAGTGATAGCAGAGTTGAGATAAATGGATAGATGGTTTTGGAGAGGATAGGTTTTAACTATATGAATTAGGCTTGGGATACCCATCATCTTCATCCTATGGAAATTAAGCCACCTTATTTTTTCATAATGATGGACCATCATTTTTAAATTCCATCTATTGATAAGAAGATTTCATGCATGTGATGGCATGATAACCCATTTACCCTATTTTACTTTCATCCTGAATGGATATTAGGGTATTATTGGGTACATGGCATCCTTTTTGACAACTAGTTAAAAGGTGGATTTCTACTCTAATGTTGGCAAGTAGATCTGCCACCCCATTACCTTCATGAAATGTGTGCACAATTTACTCATTTAAAAACTAGAACTTTTATGTGGTTAGCACTTATAATGAAGTGTTAAATTGGGATAAACTATTGAGAAGAGGTTGGTAAGGGCTAGGAATATGCATATTATGCAAATAATCTTTAGAAACTATCAATCACTTACTTATTGGTTTCCCTTATATTCAAGCAATTAGGTATGAAATGGATGGTTTAATACAGCAACCAGGTTCTTGGCATAGGAATACACTTGATGATGGTATGAAGAATTAGTTTGATATTGTATAATTAAAGAGTTTCATATTTTTACCTTTTATTTTGGCATGGGGGATATGGTTGGCTAAAAATGTTGATATATTCAATAATATTAATATTCCTCTAA
Organism: Torreya grandis; assembly: GCA_037957365.1. Classification (NCBI taxonomy): domain Eukaryota; kingdom Viridiplantae; phylum Streptophyta; class Pinopsida; order Cupressales; family Taxaceae; genus Torreya; species Torreya grandis. The sequence continues at coordinate 2,527,734 of JARHVA010001216.1, read as the reverse complement.
TACAGTGATTTGTTTAGATTAGAAATATATTTGAAGGGTTGAAAAAGAATATGAAATTAAAGGCTCAATTTTTTTTTATAGAGGTGGTGTTTGATAATTCTATTAATTGGGAGTATTTTTATGTGGCAACCCAAGGTACTCTGGTATGTTAAGGTGATTGAGGTGTTCTATACATCAATGATAATCATTTTTTTAATTCAAATTGTGTTTGATGTAAGATCTAATAATTATGTTGAACTAATTACTCTCAAGATGATCCTAAAGATTGCTTGGGATAATAATTTTGATAGGTTGCAAGTCATGGGAGACTCTCAATTTATTATTAATTAGGTGTAAAACTTGTATATAATATAGAGTCTTTTCTTAACTCTATTTTTTTATCAAGTGAATTAGTTAGCTGATGTTTTCATCATTATTTTGTATAAACATGTTTTTCATGAACTAAACACCTTGGTAGACCTATTGTCCAAATAGAGTTTGTTATTGGTGTCAAGATAATGGGTGAATATAAATACTAAGGATAAAATATCATAACCTCATATCTATTACAATATTTTTTATCCTTAGGTTTGTTTTGGTTTCTTTTGGGGTTGTCGATTTTCTTGTTGTTCTTAATTTTTTTAGGTTCTTTTTTATGTAATCTTTTGATATTTTATTGGATGATGTGAATAGTTTGTTGGTTTGTACTGAATATTTTTATGGCCCCCTAGGGGTTTTATTTTGGATCTTTTTTTCCAATGCCTTGTGCATTTTCATGATGTAACTTTTTAATCTTAATTAAAGTTATGATCTTGTCTTTTGAAAAAAAAATGTGAGGTATGGGGAAACTAAACTCAATGTTTAGTGTTGTAAAATGGATTATGTATTTAAGTATTACCCGTCACACCATGGTTTTCATAAAATATATCACCTCTTTATTTTTAACCATAGTCACTAAGTAGTTTTAAAATTGTCAGAACACAGTTTTTAAAAGCAAGCAACAAACAAATAAAAAATAAAGAGAAAAGAAAAGTTGACAGATTTTTGTGTATAGAGAGTAAAAAAATTCAACCCAATGTTGAAATAAAGAGCTTCAACTTTAGATGTTATCTAAGGTGACATGAAAATTTATTTAGTGTCAGATTGAGATCCCAAGTTGAAGAAGATTGACTCGTGGCTTCATATTTATATCCAAGGTTAGAGGCTATGTTACTTTAGTGTCATGAATTTATATAAATTTGTATGAAATCCTAGGACAAAAATCAAGTCATGTTCTAATTAATGATTAATTCACATTAGGTTCATTATAATGTTTGATTTGTTTAATTTGATTTAATAATTAAATGAATAAATAAATAAACTATTGAAACTTGATTTAGGTAAAAAATTTACATAACTTAAATGTACAATATAGTAATTTATATAATTTGAAAAGAGATATAATAGTAAATTAATAATTATATATGCAAACCTATCTCAAATTGAACTTATGTTGATTGTGCATGATAATTGTTGATGAAAAATGATTGTATTAACCCTTATATTATGTCACAACTAAAAATGGAAATTTTGAACTGTACTCAATCAAGTCTACAATAGAAGGATGGGGCCTAATATGGCTATGTTTATTGACTATGTCTGCATCATGGTTGATTTTGTGATTGATTTCTCAGCCTTAGTTCTTTCACCTATCTATGATGATTTGTTGATTGAATATGTGTCTCAATATGATATATGAACACTTTAAAAATCTAAAGCCTAACTCTTGCATAATAAAACAATTAAAGATCAAATACAAAGGGTAAAATCAATAAAAAAGAATAACTAATTTATCCTTAAAAAACCTCATGTAATCTGAATGCTACCTACATAGCCCAAAGGGGCCTTAGGTGAATGTGTGAATCTTGATATTTGATATATGAATGAAACTAGATATATTGAATTGATTGATTGATAATGAGTGCCTTTGACCTATAATAAAATAGCTTCAAACTTTACCTATGACTATTAGAGTAAATTAGAATTAAAATTGGAAAGATTAGTGCCCTTTTATTCAATGTGCAATAAAATTTTCAAGTGATTTTTAGATGACGATTTAAGAGGACTTGATGTGCTTATATATATATGAATATTTTTAATATTTTTGTTAACCATCCTTACTAAAATCACATGATGGGTAATATGAATTTTTTTAAATTTGAAAAGTTATCATTAGAGTATGGGGGATAAGGCCGTAGTGTAGCCCTATCTTCTTAGTGCAGTCCTATCCTAGAAAGATGTAGACTATTGAGGTTTAGCTCATATGAACCTATAAATAAAGTAGGGATGCATGAATGATAGTTTCTAGTAAATGCAAGGTAGTAAATAGAATATTTAAGACTTTCATATATATTATAAGTTAACAAAATGGTGAATAGGATAAATAAGCTAAGGATGTCAAGATTAAACATTTTCAAGCACCTAATGATTAAATTTGAGTGCCTAAAAAACCTAAGGAATATATAATTCATAAAATTAGAATCTAATATGAATCTAAAATATTAAATCCTAAGAGATAAGAGGGTGAAAATCTTAGGTTTCTATTTATTAATTAAAAAAATGTAAAATAATGGCACCAAGGAGATATGCTATTAATATTGTAAACTAATATTTTAATATCCACCCTAGTAATTAAAATACGTGAAATTAGCAAAAGGAAACTACTAAAATTAACAATTTAAATTTAAAAAAATAAAAAGATTATGGAATGATCACA
>JARHVA010001216.1:2187500-2520000 GCA_037957365.1 Torreya grandis | reverse complement strand
AAAATTTTGAGAACATGTGGTTACCAAACAAAACAAATAAAATCACATGTGCATACCAAAAGTGAAAATATAAAAATAAAATGTCAAATATACAAACTCCCAGGAGGAAGAATCAGAAGGCAACAGTTAAAGACAACTACCAAGAAGTCATGAAAAGTTAAAAAGTCAATGAAAATGACTGATCAAGAAAGTAGAAATCAAACCAATGTAATAAGGAACAATAAATGTGACACCACATACTTAAAACCAAATTTTGAATAAATTATCATATGTATATGGTACATGTCCCAAAAAATCTTGAAGAATCATTATAAGATGTATGTTTAAAATCACAAGCCTTTTCAGTATGATGTAAATAGTGTAGGCATTTTCAATGTGGTTCATATTGAAATTGATGATCTTGCTTCCTAGATATCCATTTTTGTATATTGAAACATTAGATGTCTCATTGGTATTAATAAATGCTTCAAAATTGTTAATTTTTTAACCAAATACCTAATATTACTCATTTGAGGTATGGTATTTGAACTTCAAATGTTGTGCCTAATTATTATTAGACATAGTGTTGTAAAATTCATTTTTATGAAATGTACTAGACTTACATAAGTGAGCATGTAAATTTTTATATTTTTAATCAAAATCATGATTATAAACATTAAGAGTCTTGTGATCTACTTGGAAGGAATTCTCTTTAATTGTAATGTCTACACTATATCTAAGATATGGTATAAATTGATGATGAGTTGGGATTATTGGATCTTTAATTCATTTTTTTTTGTCCTAAATTTTTACATTTATATCCCCTTTTTTTAACACATTTGAATCCAATTTTGTATTTTTTGAAGGATATTAGTGGTGGACCAATAGGTTGTTGAGTTGAATTAGTATTGAAACAAGTGTTCATCATATTTTCCTTTATCCTTGGAAGATGGTATATCATTAAAGATAGAGGGTGGTAAAATAATCCTATAATTTTGGGGAATATATTAAAATTTACCAACATACAATGAGGTCATGTCATATTGATATTTTATAGGGCCACATAGTGTAAATGTAAATTTTGATAAATGTGCATCTAAGCTAGTAGTGTTATAATCATCTCCATATTCATCATCCTTAGCATAACTATCCTCATTTGTCTTAATAATTTAACTTAAAACATATGTATGCATTCTTTCCAAGGTAATATATTCATGATATGGTATAGTTTTTTGTTATATTTTTTTGGTTATGAGAAAAGTGTTTTTATGGTCTCTAAACCTTTACAAAACCAAAAAGGCATAATTTTTACATGACACGTATATATAAAACCATCAAAGACATATTTTAAAAATATATCTATTTTAGATTGAACCACATTAATATCATGAATATATGGTTTACCAAGTAAAATATTGTAGTTAATTTCATTATATATTACTTGACAAGTTCGAGCTAAAGTCTAGGCCCCAACAGTTATGTTCAGTGAATTATTACTAGAGGGATTTATGGTTGATTTTCAAATCTTTTTATGAGCATATCCAAAGTTTTAAGTATTTATGATCAAGTTGTAATGTGTTAAATAAGGCCTCACTACATATTTGCAATCTTAAGCCATTGTTTGTGAGGACCCTCTTTGATTCCCATATGATTGATTTTGACTTGAATCTACAATGGAAGGTGCTGGGCATTGATATCTTTGGAAGGTAGGTATTTAGATTCAAAAGATATGATATTATCACAATATATAAAAGTGTTAAAATAAAATCAAATTAATCTATTTGAGCACCACTTAGAGAGTTAACATCACACAAGGCATCAAATAACATGTGTTTAAAAATGGTTGATCCTCTAAGTAACTATAAGATGAAAGTTTTGGCTTAGTTATTCTAAAGTTGGTTCATAATATCATAAGATTTAGGCACTTGGATATAAATCCTATAAGGAGGGGGGATATTAGAGGCTTTAGGAGGGCGTTTTGGTTAAACCAAACTTAAAAATAAATAAGGGGGGAAATATTAATATTACATGGCCTACCCCTTTGGTTTGTCATGAATTTTATTTCATAGTGAATCATTATATAATCAACAATACAAGGGATATCAATAAGAGGATGGAAACCAAATATCTTAAGTATAAGGGTGTCACAAAATAAATAATCACAAACAATTATATCATGTTTTAATTTATAATTTAATATTCTATGATAAATGTTAGGACAAAAACATGGAAACATTGATAAGAATTTATATAATGACCATATGAGCAAGCCTATGAACATGCAAAAACTAAGTATCCCTTGTTCCATTTTAGAAATGAATTAAATGTGAGAATATAATATACCCATGATAAAATAAAATAAACCCAAGCCTAAACATAAGCTATCATGTGACAGTGAGCCAAATCTACACAAAACCATCATATTTTGAGCCAAAGGAAGCTTAATGATAAGGCAAAATAAAAAAATAAGGTTGTAATGAATTCCTAAGAGAAATTAGAAATTTTAAAATTATACCCTAAGTAATGAGGATTTAAACCATAGATTGAGTGATAACTTGGATTTGATTCACATAAATTTGAAAATCAAGTGTAAATTTGAGGAGTGGATATGAAAAGTGAATGAAAACAATAAGATAGGGTTATATCAAAATCAAAATAAGATGTAGATATAAAAATCAAATATAAAAGTATGAAATAAGAAATCAAACCCTAGGGGAATACCTTATAAGGTGTTTGAATTCAAATAATGAATGTGTACATCAATTTATGAAATGTGTATGTAAATCCAAAGAGCATAAAAATGTGAATGGAAGGATTAGGCTATGGTTTGATCCATGTAAATAATCACAATTCAACCATAAAATCAAAAAAAAGACCCTATAGTGATGGATAAAAATAAACCCTAAGGATTGATGTGTTCAAATTCACATCAAGTTCATCAAAATGTTTTAACAAAAATACACACAAGATAATTAACTTATGTACAACATTGTAAAACTAGGGCATTAGAAAGATCCATAGTAATATAATTATAAACAACACTTATATTTGAAATATGCCTATAAATAGTAATTGAAAGTAAAACAATATGATGAATTAGGAAAATCAATGAAAAATGATAGTGATATAATTTAACGCACCTATTCATTGTCTTGAGAATCTGAGTTAGAAATTTGGATTTGAAAGTGAATATACACCCAACTTATAAATTTGACTATCACATGCTGAAGGGATAGATTTGGTAACATGTTGAATGTGTACCATAAAAATATGTATACATGTTATATGTGACCTCCTAGTGTTTATGAATGTGTATCCATCCACCAAATGTGTCCTACATTCAATTTTGTAATCTTAATGTTTTTGTGTTGATTCATAGACCAATGACAAACAATATCATATCTTCACTTCTCAAATTTAATGTGCAATTTTTTTGTTTTGCTTTTACTTTTATCTTTTACCTAATTTACCACAAATTTTACAATAAAAATATTAGCTATCTCAAAAAACCTTTTGAGGAGTTATATTATTATTTATTTAAGTCACTCTAAAACATGAATTACTGCATTATTTTATCTATATAATTCCCTACAATAGAACTTTCTTAGTAACTTTGAGTAATTTTTTTTATTTTGATAAATAGGTGAAGATGAGGCTAAAGAAAATGTTATAAAAAAAATTAATTTGAATATATCTCTCCTAAAAATTATTTTTTATATTACTTTGATATTATTACATACTTATTTACTACCACAAGTTTTATAAGTTTCCTAAGTTACGATATAGAACCATGACAATTAGCATTTATTCTTGTGTCTTTTTGACTTGAAACAATGATATTGAATGTGGAATTCACCAAGTACATTCAACATGATAATTGATATAATTATTTTTTTATTAAATAAGTTTATAACATCATAAATTATTTTTTTACTATAAGTTATCATTCCCATATCTAACCATGGGATTATAATAATTCTAATCATGATTTATATTGATTCATTAAATTAACCAAATATGATCAAATTATGTTGACATTTTGGAGTGTAATTTTATTTGTGCTTACATTCTTATTGTGAGGTTTTTTAATTTTAAAAAATATTTGCATTAAAATCTTGGAAAATATTTTCAAGATACAATGCTCATGTTTTTTAGAGACCTAAATTTGGCACAAGCCTTGTTTTAAAATGTACTTTAGCCACTTTGATTATATGAGTCTTAGATAGGAATTAAGTACTCAGTGGTGCATGCCTTTTATGTTTTCCCTTTTAATTTTTTATTTTCTATGACTTTGTGGTGCCCTTTTAGTTGAGTCACATTTTAAAAAATAGAGATCTCTAACCCCTCTTACCATTTTAAGGTTATGCTTATCTCATAATAGGATCTACTAATAGGTTTAAGATCACTCATCGATCTTGAACCATTCTGGTCGATATTGACCCTTAATCTTTTGAATCCCATTTTGAACATGTTTCCCTTTATATCCATTTCTTTTGGTCCTTTTGATTTTATTTGGGTTTGTTTTGTATGCCACTGGGTTATAAATTCAAATTCATGTATGTGTGTGTGTATATATATTTTCTAGGAGATATTTGGGACAAGTATTCTTAAATTACAAGAGCTATACAAAAGTTGCATATTATTTACACTGAATCACTCAAGTTACATCTAAAGTATTATTACATTTTTCATGTTTGTTCCAAGGGTAAATTAGAAGAAAGAACATCTAGATTTACATCATCATTTGATACACATACATGTAAGTGGAAGAAATAAATTTGATTTTGATCCCTCTTCAGAGGATTAGAAATGTAGTGGATAAATTAGTCTTTCAATAGGGATTAACCAAGTTCAATCTAACTAAATCCCTTTTACTTGATTCCCTACCCTATTTGATGTCTTGAGTGTTTGTTCAGAAAACTATAGTTTGATATTTAAGGTACATGTGCATGATTCAAAAAGGCTGAGAATGAAAAAAAGGAAACTATTCACATAGGCAAAGCATCATAAAAAGAATAAAATTTTTACTATTATAGGGTCAAGATCAACCTATAGAGGTCACGGCTGCTAGTTGATATTATTTGTTTCAAGTCAATTCTGACCCAGAATAGAAATAATAGTCAGCCTACACATCACAAGTCAAGATAGGTAATTGATATTTATACTTCTAATTGACTTTTATTGAGAACATGAACAACCATCAATTTTAAGAACAAGTCAAATACATTTTCTTCAATCATTAGTAGATCAAAAAACATGTCTGTATAGATCAAGGAAAGTGTGATAAATAAAATAATTTGTTCACTATATTTTTATATTTATTTCTTGTGACTTGTCAATTTTTTTTAAAAATAATAGTTGTAGATCTATATTTTTATGCACATTCTATCAATCTATAGTTAGTTGTTATTTTACTAGTTTATTTTTAATTAAAGGTTTATTATTGTATTAATCCATTTTTAGGTAAAACATAATGGTGAACCCATATATTTTATTTAAACATTGCTTATAAATGTCTTACTTAGGGTTTATATGTGGGAGTGTGTTTTTGGAATTGGTCTTATCATTTTCTTTCTTGCCATCCTAGGTTTTGGAATCCTCAAAATGTCCACCTTCATTAAGGACCCTAATAGTCCTCACCCTTTAGATTTTTTATAATCTAGTAATTTTATACCCTATGATTACTCTAATGAATGGAATAATGATTATCATTGCATGATTAACATTGATAATTATGTATGATAGGAATATTATTGTGAAGGAAATGATTATAATTATAATTATGAAGAATCATATAGTGAATAAGAGGAAGAATATAAAACTATTGAAATAGAAGAGCCTATATCCCCTAATTTTTATTTAGACTCTTCTCTTAATCATACATTAGAATAAGATTAACATGATAATAATTCACATATTCCCATTACTTCCATTGTGCATGAGTTATAATCTTGAGATTTTTATTTGAAAATACACCTTACTTGTCTTTACTATTTTCTACTACACTTCATCACATTAAAATTTATAATAATAATAATAATAATAATAATAATAATAATAATAATAGTAATAGTAATAGTAATAGTAATAGTAATAGTAATAGTAATAGTAATAGTAATAGTAATAGTAATAGTAATAGTAATAGTAATAGTAATAGTAATAGTAATAGTAATAGTAATAGTAATAGTAATAATAATAATAATAATAATAATAATAATAATAATAATAATAATAATAATAATAATAATTAAAAAAAAAAAAAAAAAACATTTCTCATGATATATATAATGTGAATGATAGAAAATTAAATTTTTATTCTCCTATTTTATCTTTAGATCTTGTAAAAGTTACAAAATTAGAATGTGATTATTCATTTCTCTTTAGAAACAACACGTGTTATACTTGTTCTCTCTAGAAACATAAATAGATGAACTTGAACACAATATTTATTTATCTCCTAAAAAATAATGTGATAGTCAAATTATACATGCAAATACTAGTTACATTAAAAAATATGTAATTTTGTATTTACAAACCTCATGTGATATAAATGATCCAATATGTGATATGTCCAAGTTATGTAATGTTGTTGTCTTAGAATGCAATGACAATAGTGATGATTCAATCATACCTATGTTTCAAGTAGATATTAAATTAAAACCTATGAGTGCACCTTTCCAAACTACAACTATTCCTTCTAGCCATATTGTGTTTATGATGCATGTTATAGAAGACCTTCAAAATCAAGTTTTGGTTCTTAATTGCAACTTCAATCATGTAATTTGAATTGGAACTTCAATCATGTAATACCAATATTAAATATAACATTATTAAATATCAACTTCTTACCCAAAAGAGTTTGGCATACCTATTGTTTTCTTATTTTATGGTTGTGGAGACCCTACTAATCATTTGAAAAAATAAATATTCTTTTTTTACCATTGGGCCAATGACGGGTGCATATTATTAAAACATTTCTATAGGAGTAAAACATGAGATGCTTGGGATTGGTTCTATATTCTTCCTAATGATTTTTTCCCTACCTTCAAGAGGTTATAAGACATATTATTATTAAATTATCATAAGCATGAAATTACTAAATTAACATTAGGATACTTACAAAGATTAAATCAAGGTCTTCCATTATTTAAAGATTAGAGAGGATTAAAAATCAAGTTAATCAAATATATCAGATTACAAAGCAAGTTAGTCAAACATATTAAGTGCATAAAATATCAAGATTATGGGTCACCCATGCCTAGTTAATGCCTCCCATGCCTCTTTAATGCTTATTTATCTTGAGGATATTTATGATTTTAATTACAAATATTAGGATTATCCATGGCCACACATCTCAATCTTGAGATGGATGATCATGGTTGATCCTGACCAATCTCAAAAATCTATAAATAGAGATGCCATAGACATGAATTTTAATATTTATTTATGCAAAGTTACTATGCAGAATTGTCTCCACAATATTTTTAAATAGACCATTAAAATTAGTTACAAGCTTCATTGATAGGCTATTTTAGTGATTTAGAATCATGAGCCTAGGTTTTATGGATTTTTCTTGAGACATTGGAGGATTTTTCCACCTTTTTTGACAAAGACAAGGATGTTTAATCAAGGGAGAACATGCTTTTGAGCCACATGGGTATGGTGAATCCATTTGGGAAGGTGATATGGTGTTTTCTTTCTTTCATTTATTTCTTGATATCCTTTGTAATTCTCATAGGAATAGATAGGCGTAGTTAGTTATTTGTTTATGTATTTTTCATGATTTATGGACTAATGTTTGACTAAATTGCTTTGTAATCCTCTCTACATCATTTTATTAGTATATCAACCATTTATATGTTTGACTAACTTGAGGTGAGGTTATTAGAGATTACATTATGTGATTAAAGAATGCTTAACATTATTTAACATATCAACCCTAAGATTTATAAATACAATCTATATTTATTAAGGGTCTTCTTTCTCTAATTCGATAAAAATCATTGCATAATCCTTACAATTATTTTTAAATGTGTGTGTGTGTGTGTGTGTGTGTGTGTGTGTGTGTGTGTGTGTGTGTGTGTGTGTGTGTGTGTGTGTGTGTGTGTGTGTGTGTGTGTGTGTGTGTGTGTGTAACACTATGCATGTGATATTTATGGTAATAATAAAATTAAATGAATACCACCCCAGATAAACAAGCTACAACTCAAAACATGGAATCCAATGCATCTTCTCTAAAATGAAAAAATTATTGTCAAAAATTCCTATAAAGAGAAAGAATTGAAAAAAAGGTTTTTATCAACAAGGTTCATAAGAAAAAACCTATTATTTATTCTAAGATAAAATTTCATAGCAAAGAATAATTAATAAAATTATTACACAAAGGAAAATAGTCAATTTATAGAGTGGCACATAAAACAAATGTTTACACATCTACTAAGAGGCAACCACTTAAGTTTAATCATTTTAGAGATTAACCACATGATATATTATATACATTATTGGATAAGAAGATGATCAATCTTCCTATAAATTAATATCATCCACCTCAAATATTTTATAAGATAAAATTTCAACCAATTTTCACTTACCATGGTATTTATTCATCGTGATAATGATTGTTATGATTTACAATAAAAGATTATACAACTTGTTGATAGAGAAGTTATCACATTTGATGATCATTCCTATCCCACTTCTTCTATTAGTTATTCTATAAATATTGAGACATCCCAAGGCATTCCTATAAATGAATGAATGATCTATCAACCTTTAAAGTAAAAAAACACTATAATAAATCCTCATTCTAGTTCACATTCTACCAAAACCAAATTATCCAAAGATATTCCTACAAGGAAACCAATGGTCATTTGAACTATTGATAGAGGTGATAATTAAAAAAATTAGTCACTGATGTTCCAAAAAAACATGTTAAAAGTGTACATATATCTTATCTAAATAAAATATTTAAGGAAAAATTGAATCAAGTATCTATATAAAGATCAAAAGTATAGATCAATAGAGTATTAAAATAGCTAGAATCAAAACCATTTCAAATTATTCCATAGCATATTTTCTAACCAAATTATAATGACTTTATTTTTCTAAACAATTTTGGAACCTGGTTTCAATCAACATTATCAAATATGTGATACTAACAATAATGAATGCTAAAAATAAAACAAACATCATAAATACAACATATATTCATTTTTTGTGATATTCTATTACAAACAATCAAATTATAAAACTTATAAATATGAGAATTAAAGCATATAACACAATCATTTAAATAATTTTAACACATGAAAATATTAAAAATCATTTTTATAGTACAAATGTCAATCAATGATGGGGGCATCCTCATCATCTCATAACTATCACTACTAATTAGTCCTATAGCCTATGAAATTAAGGCTCCATCTCATATCACTGCTCTATGTGATCATGACCATGATCTATATCACATAGTATGACTCTCAATCACTCTAATCTGAACCATAACATGTGTGTGATTAAATTATAAAGTACATAATATGTCAATCAAATCTCTTGATAGATTAGAATCATGAATTGGGATTGGCTATCCATCGAGCTCTAATTGTAAGTCATCACACTTTCCATCAACTACAATATACACAATAGCAATTATCACACAAGGTTAAAAAAAATATGTGTGCTCATTTTAAACCTAGTCAACTTTCTCCACTAAAACTTTACCCACTATGTCATGTGGCACTTTCCATGCCAAAATATGAATGCTCTCATCTATCATCAACAACCAATATGTGTCACCTAAATTACCAAATTATATGAATAAATTAGTAACCAACTATAATATTATCACTAATCAAATAACATAAAAATTAAAATAATAATGTCAATAATGATGATAAAAATTTACAATCATCACAGTTAAAATAACAAGGGCATCTACATCAATCAATTATGTTACAAACTAGAGTGTAGAATGTGTATGCAATGGAAAATGTAGTAGATCTATAAATCAATCATAGTTTAGAGAAGATAAATCCTAATTACACTTATGATTGTGGTTACATTAGATATTCATGGTCATGACCAAGATGGATTTGCTAAACCTAGCCAAGGGATCTCTTACCATAATAATATCACTAGGAAGGTTTCCAAAACCTTCAATCAAGAAAAACTATGTAATAACCCTAACTAGGTCCTATATTTTCATATTAAATAAATTCATAATAAGTAAAGTAAATTATAATCTAGTGCTCACAAAATACTGCATCATAAAATGGTGGTTATTAAACATCAAAGTAAAAATGCATAAGAGAATCCTAATTAAGATATGTATAGGAAAAACCCTAATGCATGGTGAGAGAAATATATTCAAAAGCCATTACTTATGGTACTTCTATCTACTAAAGAGAGGAGTAAAGTTATAGATAATTACCTTGAAGATGAACCCATCAAGACTCAATCTCTCCCTTGGCCAAAGGTACTTCACAAGAGGTTGTTGTGATTTATAAGGATCACTAAGAAAGGCTAAAGCATCCAAGACTTTTATATAATACAAGATTATTCTCCAAGTAGAAACCCTAATCTAAGATTCCTCGATTACAATAGAAAAAGAGTAGATTGTAAAGAAGCACAAATTAATAATTAACTTTTGTTATCTCTCTAATAATGGCAAAATGAATGTGTTTATGTAGGCAAATCTAGCCCTAATCCTTTTTGAAAGTTTAGTCTGACAAGGTCAACCCAATCAACCTATTAAAATTATTGACAAAAAAAAATTAGGTCATGGTCTAGGTCAACCAGGGATTGACCTAGACCCTAATAAGTTTTATCAATTAAAGCACAAGGTCGATGGGGCTGACTTTATAATGTAAACTATCAAAATTGATTTTAGGCTAGGGAAGGGATAATGAAGGTGTAAAATGACTAGAGGAGGGTGCAAAAGAGGAGGCCAAGCTTAGGGGAGTGTTTTTAGGAGATGGTTAGACTGATAAAAAGTGGTATTAAAGGAAAACAATCTTGTGAATCACTAATGGTCTTCCTACCCCTTTCCCAGTTTACCCTTTAAGGCATAAACTCAAAGAGATTGAGACTCAATGGGTTCTGCAAGATATAAAGTATCAATAATTGATAAATTTTGAAAATATTACGTGTATACATATTTCCCACTTTAATCTCATCATGTGTCACTCAAGTGTAATAGGGGATGGTGCTTCGAGAAAATAACATAGCAACACACAATGCTTAGGATAAAAAAGAAAGTTACAGTATTTTAAAACATAAAATAATTGAAAGGAAATGACAGAAATGGAAAAAAATAAAAAAATAAATGTAACCATAACTTTAATTACCTTTATCATTGGATGGTTGTCTATTGTGTTTGAATAATTAATCATGGAGAGTGCATAGACTACTTTCGACAAACCCAAGGATATAAAACTAAAGATCAAAAATAAATAAACATAAGAAAGCCAAGATAATTGATGTTATGTGGATAAGACATACTTGGAAATTTAGAAGCTAAAGTGATAAGTGATATGTTATACCAAATGACCAAGTAAAAATTTAGAGTAAACCAGGTAACTGAAAAGCCAAGGCTACTAAATACCAAATAACTCAAACAAGTAAACCTTAAGTAAGAAAGTCAAATTCAGCAAGTCAAACCAAGGATACATGTCAAAAATGAATGGTAATCAAACATCAGTGTTAAAGTAGTAACAATCCTTACTCAATCATCAATGGAAAAAGTGTATGAGAGGGAAAATAACATTGGTGAGTGCAAAGTAACAAGCCAACCTCACTCAATAATGGAAAAACTACATGAAAGTAGAAAATGACTCAGGTGTCTATAAAAATGGGTAGTAAAATTAATAATAAATGGTAAAAAATAAAGTAAAGTTATATAGATATGTAGGTCCATGGTATAACTAAAATAATACATAGTCATTCAAACATATTATTTTTTTCTAAGGATAGATAAAGCTAAAATAAAGTAGTGCTAGCATGTGTTTACGATGTGAAGAAAAAGGAAAATATAAATGGAAAAATAGATTTATAATCACACTTTTCCTATTAAGGGGAGAAATGAAATGGGTAGAAGGGATAATGAAGTAAAAACTAAGGTAGAGGAACTCTTTATCAAAGTCAAGACACTCAAATTAGGTTTGTCAAAATAAGAGGACTTTCGACCTTAAGGAATCTAAAGAACTTCTCTTAGCTACATAAGTTTTTGATCAACAAATACAATAGGTATATCATCCCATAAAGGATATATGCATGAAAATGAAAATGGACCTACCTTCCCACAAATTTTTTCCATTCCTTAGGACCCCCTATAGAGTTGTCGATCTACTGTGAAGATTGGTTACTTCCATGAGAAAGTAGGTAGCACCATAGAGTTCATTTAATTATCCTATTCTAATATATTAGCCTACCATACCCCAATGGACCTCGGCTCTATCATGAGGCCAATTGTGGAGTTTGAGCTTTGATTAGAGATATGAGATGTGTTTGTAATCATGTCTTTTGGTTTGATTTTGAATTTTGCATTTTATATGTTTCCTTTTGTATATCATTGCCTTTTGTTTTAAATTATTTGGATTTTAACTTTCTTGATGGATTTTTCTATTCCTCCTCCATACAAATTTGGAAAACCAAACATGGGTGCTAAAGATGACTTTAATTTAAATACTTGGGACGGTTACTAAGAGAGAGAACTCAGAAAGCATGGTGTCTAATAATCTCATCAATCTAGGTGAAATAAAAGTGTTATCTTGACTTTGACCTTGTTTTATCTAATGTGAAGTGAAAGGAAAGGAAATAAAGAGGAATGAAACATGAAATAATTTGAATGACTTTAAATCACAAAAATGTGACCAAGGGCAAAAAGGGGTATAATGACATTGAATTATGATTCCTTATTATAAGAATGAGGGAAATGTAAGAAAATATGCTTACAAAGTTTATTATTCAAATTTTATCTACAAAAGAATCATAAGTTAAAGTTGATAACAAGTATCAAAAACTCATAACCATTTCAAAACACATTCTAGACAAGTAATGAAAAGATGGTGATTTTATGAGGAAGGTCAAAACCTATCCATGGTCTTACACTATAACTCATAAAATAAAAACCCATGAG
This sequence comes from Torreya grandis, assembly GCA_037957365.1. Classification (NCBI taxonomy): domain Eukaryota; kingdom Viridiplantae; phylum Streptophyta; class Pinopsida; order Cupressales; family Taxaceae; genus Torreya; species Torreya grandis. The sequence goes on along the minus strand of JARHVA010001216.1, from coordinate 2,506,886 downwards.
GGTGCACAAAGCATGTGAAAATTAAATGAGATAAATATGGTATTTTATGAGGAAGGCTAGGTCCTATCTATGGTCTTAAACTGCAACTCACAAAATAGAAACCAAAGGGGTGCTAAAAAGTATGAAAATAAATAGGAAAGAAGGAAGTCATGAGGAAGATCAGGTCTTATATGTGGTGTTAAAATAATGTTAGGGTGTGTGGAGCTAAAAGCTTCACCAAGGAGCAGACTTTAAACAGGTTCGGGTCTACACAAACACCGGTGTCAGTCAGGAGCAACCGACATCGGTCAGGTGCAGTTGCAGAGGCGCCGACATCGGCAGTGGGTCGACCGGCAACGGTCACAGGCGAACAGGCAAGAACTGGCGTCGATTACCTGTGTGTCTAGAAAGCGATTTTCGAGGACAAAAGCGAGTGTTTGCATGATGAGTTTGAGTTGTAGTCTCAAGCTCGCGTCTCTATTATTAGCAATATTATTTTTAGATCCCTTGTTCAAGTGGCTTAACTGTTTGTTGTAAGAGCATGCTCAAGTTTCCTAATTCTATATGTAGTAAAGATCTTCTTAGCTTATTGTGTTAGTATGAGTAGAACATTGTGAATGTTTGAAGGATAGTACTGAGTTGCATCAATCCAGGTTGTTGGAATTGATTGTACTTGAGAGAGAGAGCTCTTGAGGAATAGAGATCTAGTGAGAGATCTTGTGTGCATCTGAGAGAGGTGTGGAAGAAAGAAGTTTCTTCAATTGTATTCCTTTTGTAAAGAGTTTTAATATAAGTTTTCAGGGTGGTTTCTTGTATCTCTTGTTCTATGTTATTTATCATTCTATTTGCTTATCTATCTGATTCATTTCCACGTTTATTGCTTTCACAAGTGTAATCCATTGTTGGTTGATCCCCAACAAGTGGTATCAGAGCTCAGGTTCACTAACAGGTGGTTCAGATCTGTGTAGTGTGTTTGGATTACAGGTTGCTCACAGGGGTTTCTGCAGGGATTTCTATTTGAGTGGGAGAAGCAATGGCAGAAGAAAGTAAGTTGAGAATGGAGAAGTTTAATGGCAAGAACTATCAACATTGGAGAATGTAGATAGAGGACTATCTGTATCAGAAAGATCTTTACTTACCATTAGGTGGGATTGCAAAGAAGCCCAAGGACATGGAGGATGAAGAATGGGAAGTTATTGATAGAAGGGCTCTGGGGTCTATAAGACTGAGTCTAGCATCCACTGTGATATCTAATTTATCACAGGCAAAAACAACGGTAGAGTTAATGACTATGTTAGCAAATTTGTATGAAAAACCCTCCGCTTCTAATAAGGTATATCTTATGAAGCAGTTATTTAATTTGCATATGCAAGAAGGTGGATCTGTTTCTAATCACCTGAATGATTTCCATGGAATTGTTAATCAGTTAAGTTTCGTCAATATTGTATTTGATGATGAAATAAAAGCTCTTTTAATATTATGTTCTTTGCCTGAAAGCTGGTATGGCTTGGTAATGGCAGTTTCTAATACTGCTTCTGCTTCGAATATTTTAAAAGTAGAGGATGTTGTTAGTGTTATCTTGAATGAGGAAATTCGCAGGAAAAGCACAGAAGAGACATCTGGGAATGCTTTAAATCTCGAGAGCAGGGGAAGGAAAAAAGAAAGGAGCAAGAGGAGATCAAGATCTAAGTCTAAGGGAAGAGGCAGATCCAAATCCAGAAATGGCAGAAGGCCACAATGTTGGAACTGTGGAAAGTTGGGGCACATAAGCAGAGATTGCTGGTCAAAGCCTAAGGAGGACAATCAGCATGAAGGAAAGGAAGAGACAAAGGTTGCAGGTATTGCATAAGATGCTCTAATTTTCTCTTTGCATAATAATATAGAATCTTGGGTATTAGATTCTGGTGCATTTTTCCATGCTACCCCTAACAGAGAATATTTCAGTGACTATATCCATGGAGATTTTGGAATAGTGTACTTAGGGGATGATGAGCCTTGTAAGATTATTGGCAAAGGTAAAGTGCAGCTGAAGATGCAGAATGGCAACACATGGGTGTTGAGAGATGTGATGCATGTTCCTAGTTTGAAGAGAAATTTGATTTCTACAGGAAAGTTAGGGGATGAGGGTTGTACAGTAACTCTCACAGCAGATTCTTGGAAGGTGACCAAGGGTGCACTTGTTATGGCCAGAGGTAAGAGAGAAGGTAATCTCTATTTGTGTAATTGTGTTACTAACAAATCTCCTTCTATATTATCTACTTTAGATGTGGATGCTAAATTGTGGCACTCAAGGCTTGGCCACATGAGTGAGAAGGGGATGTCAATTCTTAAGTCTAAAGGTATGCTTTCAGATTTGAAAAGTATGGATCTAGAATTTTTTGAGCATTGTGTATTTGGAAAACAGAAAAGGGTTAGTTTTCTCAAGACTGGGTCTACTAAGAAAAGGCATAAGTTGCAGCTTGTTCACACAAACGTGTGGGGACCGCCTCAGGTATCCTCTATTGGAGGATCACGGTACTATGTCACGTTCATAGATGATGCTACAAGGAAGGTATGGATATACTATATTAAAAATAAATCTGATGTTTTTGAGACTTTTAAGATTTGGAAAGCTATGGTTGAGAATGAAATAGGCAGAAGATTAAAGTGCTTGAGATCTGATAATGGCAGTGAGTTTTGCAGTCTTAAGTTTAACTGGTATTGTTACACACACGGAATCCGTAGGCAAAGGACGGTTCCAAGGACACCTCAATAGAATGGTATTGCTGAAAGGATGAACAGAACAATTATGGAGCATGCAAGATGTATGAGATTGCATGCTGGGTTGCCCTTAGAGTTTTGGGCAGAAGCTGTTGACATCGCAGTGTACCTGATTAACAGAGGACCCTCTACAGCTCTAGATGGTGGAATTCCAGAAGAGGCATGGACAGGTAAAAAGGTAGATCTCTCATATCTCAAAGTTTTTGGTTGTGAAGCCTTTGTGCACGTAGATAAGGAAAATAGAAAGAAGCTTGATGATAAGTCTATGAGGTGCACTTTTATTGGCTATGGCTCAGATAATTTTGGTTTCAGATTTTGGAATCTAGGAACTAACAAGGTAATTAGGAGCCGTGATGTTGTTTTCAATGAAAGAGTGATGTATAGTGATCAGATAAGGAAGCTGAATCAATCTGGGCAGAGCAATGGAGAATTGGACGAAGTTATGGTCCAAAATGAGCTCGCAAGAAAAAGAAATAATCACTTACAAGAAAACACAGAGACCGACATCGGCAGGTTAGGAACCGGCGTTGGTAGTACAGAAACCGATGTCGGTCATACAGAGACCGACGTCGGCAGAACAGGCACCGGCGTTGGCCAGGAAGAACCGACGTCGGCTAGTAATAGGTCTACAGGTGGCTGAGGTCGGTCACTGTCAGAAAATTTGGGTGGATAGCATGTTGAGAACGAGTCCAAGACACCCATCAGGAGGTCAAAAAGGGTAAGTAAGCCTCCAATTAGATATTCTCCTTCCTTGTATTATTTATTGCTAACTGATGGTGGAGAACCAGAGAGTTTTGAAGAAGCATTACAGGTGGAGTCCAGGAGTAAGTGGGAGCATGGCATGGTTGAGGAGATGGAGTCCTTAAGAGAGAACCAAACATGGGATTTGGTTGAATTGCCAGCTGGTAAGAGAACACTGAAGAACAGATGGACCTACAGGTTGAAGGAAGGTGAGGATGGACAGATGAGATATAAGGCTAGATTGGTAGTGAAAGGATTTGCACAAAAGCCAGGTATTGACTTTGGTGAGATTTTTTCTCCTGTTGTTAAGATGACTTCTATACGGGTTGTATTGTCTTTGGTTGCTTTTGAGGATTTGCATCTTGAGCAGCTAGATGTTAAGACAGCGTTTCTTCATGGAGATTTGGATGAGGAAATATACATGGAACAGCTTGAAGGATTTGAGGTCAAGGGTAAGGAGAAGTTAGTGTGCAGGTTGAAGAAAAGCTTGTATGGCCTCAAGCAAGCTCCTAGGCAATGGTATTTGAAATTTGACAGATTTATGATTGAGCATGGCTACAGTAGATGTCAATCTGACCATTATGTATATTTTAAGAGATTTGATAACGGTAGATATATTATTCTATTGTTGTATGTAGATGATATGCTGGTTGCAGGATCACACATGCAGGATATCTCTGAGCTTAAGGTGAAATTAGCTCAAATGTTTGCTATGAAGGATTTGGGAGCAGCAAAGAAAATCCTTGGCATGAGCATTAAGAGAGACAGGAAAAATCACAGGTTGATATTGTCTCAAGAGGATTATGTGGACAAGGTGTTGAAACGGTTCAATATGCAGGATGCTAAACCGGTAAGCACACCTTTGGCTGGACATTTTAAGTTGAGTAAAGAACAATGTCCTAATTCACATGATGAGGTAGAGTACATGAGTAAGGTTCCATATTCTTCCGCAGTAGGGAGTTTGATGTATGCAATGGTGTGTACTAGACCGGATATTGCCCAAGCAGTGGGAGTAGTAAGTAAGTATATGGCCAATCCAGGAAAGGAACATTGGAAAGCAGTTCAGTGGATCCTTAGATATCTGAGAGGAACCAGCAGTAGACACTTGTGCTACGGAGGTTCAGATACTTCTCTACATGGCTATGTAGATTCAGATATGGCAGGTGATTTGGATGGCAGGAGGAGCACCACAGGTTATGTTTTTACTGTAGGTGGAACGGTGGTTAGCTGGATATCTAAGTTGCAGAAGGTTGTTGCCTTGTCAACTACAGAAGCAGAGTATATTGCAGCCACAGAAGCTAGCAAGGAGATGATATGGATGACACGGTTCATGGAAGATCTTGGAAGGGAGCATGGGAGTTGCAGATTGTATAGTGACAGTCAGAGTGTAATCCATTTGGCTAAGAACTCAGCCTTTCACTCAAGAACCAAGCACATACAGCTAAGGTACCACTTCATATGTCAGGTATTGGAAGATGGCGAGTTGAAGCTGGAGAAAATCCATACAGATAGGAATCCTACTGATATGTTAACCAAGCCAGTTACTAAGGAGAAGTTGAATCTTCATTCAACTTTTGTTGGTCTTCTGATTGAGTTGAAGATGGAGGAGCTAGAAGATGTTGCTATACAGGTACTGGTGCAGCTATTTATCTCCAAGTGGGAGATTGTTAGGGTGTGTGGAGCTAAAAGCTTCACCAAGGAGCAGACTTTAAACAGGTTCGGGTCTACACAGACACCGGTGTCAGTCAGGAGCAACCGACATCGGTCAGGTGCAGTTGCAGAGGCACCGACATCGGCAGTGGGTCGACCGGCAATGGTCACAGGCGAACAGGCAAGAACTGGCATCGATTACCTGTGTGTCTAGAAAGCAATTTTCGAGGACAAAAGCGAGTGTTTGCATGATGAGTTTGAGTTGTAGTCTCAAGCTCGCGTCTCTATTATTAGTAATATTATTTTTAGAGCCCTTATTCAAGTGGCTTAACTGTTTGTTGTAAGAGCATGCTCAAGTTTCCTAATTCTATATGTAGGAAAGATCTTCTTAGCTTATTGTGTTAGTATAAGTAGAACATTGTGAATGTTTGAAGGACAGTACTGAGTTGCATCAATCCAGGTTGTTGGAATTGATTGTACTTGAGAGAGAGAGCTCTTGAGGAATAGAGATCTAGTGAGAGATCTTGTGTGCATCTGAGAGAGGTGTGGAAGAAAGAAGTTTCTTCAATTGTATTCCTTTTGTAAAGAGTTTTAATACAAGTTTTCAGGGTGGTTTCTTGTATCTCTTGTTCTGTGCTATTTATCATTCTAGTTGCTTATCTATCTATTTCATTTCCGCATTTATTGCTTTCACAAGTGTAATCCATTGTTGGTTGATCCCCAACAAATAAAACTCATGAGAAAAAGGGGGACCAAAAGAACAAAATGAAGGACTAAGGTTTATGGAAAGAGAGGACTGATGCGGAGGGTGAGACCCATGTAAGTATCCTACAAAAAGTGTTAGATAGATAGCATATAAAAAGTATAAAAGAAGGGAAGGATTTAGGAAAAATAATTCTTGAGGAATTATGCATTAGTGTGATCTTTGAAAATATGGCCTTCATTAGTTTGAAGGTGATATGTGATTAGATTAAGGATGTCTTTGACTAATAAGGGTTCCACCATGTTGGGGTATATTCACCCTCTTTATCATGAGTGTATTATAGTTTAAGGACAAGATCTCCAACATTAAAAGTGCAAACTTTAACTCTTTTGTTATGTTATTTGGCAATATGGGCCTTATATAGGTGATTGTGTTACAAATTAAAAATATGGTGTTCATCAAGGAGATCAAAAGAATGAAGGTGAGATTCATGTAATTATTCATTGGGTATGATATCATGAAGAGAGATACAAAAGGATGGAAGTTCCACTTCTAATGGGAGGACTAATTTAGAACCATAGACTAGATAAAATTGCATTACCCTAGTGGCAATGTGTATGCTAATGTGATAGGCCCAAAGAGAAGGATAAAGATGAAGATGCCAACCTATGTGGGTGTCACAAATTATCTTTTGGATAATTTTATTAGTGCCCTCAACTTGGCCATTACATTATGGATGTTATGGTGTGGAAAATTTGTGATTATTTTTAAATTTAGTACAAAGTTATTTGGCATCTTTAATTTTTAAGTTACCACCATTGTCTAAAATGATAGTATGAGGGACACCAAAGTGGAAAATGATTTCATTAAGAATGAATTTATAAATGGTATTATTGGTGATGTTGATAAGTGGCATAGCCTTGACCCACTTGGTAAAATATTTTATGTTTGTTATTATAAAGACATGCCCATCTTGAGATTAAGGTAATTTGCCTATGATATCTAATCCCCACATGGATAATGGCCAAGGATAATCCATGATTTGAAGCTCAGTTGGAGGTGCATGAATTAAACCATCATGAAGTTGGAAAGGAGTGCATTTTTTTGTAAATTTGATGGCATCCTTTTAAATAGTGAGCTAAAAGTATCCCATACATAAGCATTTGCAGGCTATAGCATGTATTTTATAATGGCCACCATAAATACCCCCATGTGTTTGTTTGAGAATAGGAGGAACTTCTTCTTTCATAACAAAATAGAGATAGGTATCTTCATCATTGTAATAATATGGTATGTTATATTGAAATACATACTTAAAAGCTTGTTTTTGAATGTGATTCTTGTCATAGGAATCAATGTGTAGAGGATAGGTTTGGTGTTCAAGAAATTTAATAATATCTTTGTACCATAGGATTTTTTGAATGGTAATGGCCTTGATGTGTTAAATGAGTGAATCTTAAAGTTGAAGAGGATATGGATATTTTCTTATTTGGATAAGAAAAGTGGGATCGGTAAGAACTTGGTGTGGATGAAAAAGAGATGCTGAAGAAGCAAGTGAATCAACAATAGAATTTTGATCTTGAGGGATAGGCTCGATGGCAAAAGAAGTGAAATATTTGGCAAGGGTAGTTGTGATTTACTGATAAGAAATGAGATTTTCACTTTTTCATTGATAATCACCATTGACTTGGTGGAAAATGAGTTGGGATTCACATAAATCATGTAGATATGTGATATATAGATCAAGGGTTACTCTCATGCCTAGGATTAAAGATTCATATTCCACCATGTTGTTAATGACATCAAATATTATTAATTTTACCAAGAGGACTCGTAAGGATACTATATACACATAATATTTTAAAACTTTTATCAAATATTGATGCTTTTTATCTTGTAGGAACCCATCAAGTCTCACTATCTTTGAGTGCATGCCTTAAGAGGTGCACCAAAAAATGGGTGGGTAGACCATTGGTACTTTACAAGATGATTGTCCCTTATTACCACTTAGTACCAATCTAACCAGCTCCTAAAAACATTCCCCTAAAATTAGCCTCCTCTTTTTCACCTTCCTCTAGTCTTTTACCACCTTCATTAACCCTTTCCCTAACCTAAACCCTTTTTGATAGGTTACATGACTATGTCGACTGCATCGACCTTGTATTCTTATTGACAAAACTTATTAGAGACTATGTCAACTCTTGGCCAACCTAGTCTATGACCTAGTAAGTTTTTATTAATTACAAAACTAGGTCTAAAAAGTTGACCTTGTCAACTAAAACTTTTGAAGGGTTTAGGGTTATATCCACCTATATAAACATATATATTTCATTATTCTTAGAGAGTAGACAAGAGTTATTATTCATTTGTGCTTCTTTACAAGTCTTCTCTTCCACCATTATACTCGAGGAGTCTTAGCTTAGGGCTTTTACTTGGAGAAGAATCTAGTCTTGTGGAGAAGTATTAGATGCTTTGAAATTTCTTAGTGATCCTTCCAAACCAAAAAAACCTCTTATGAAGCACCTTTAGCCAAGGTAGAGATTGAGTCTCGATGAGCTCATCTTCTAGGTAAGTATCTCTAAATTTGTTCCTCTCTTTAGTAGATAGTAGCATAAGTAATGGATTTTGAATAATATTCTCTCTCTCCATGCACTAGAGTTTTACCTATACGTAGCTTGATTAGGATTCTCTTATGTATGCTTACTTTTATGTTTAATAACCCCTACTTTGTGCCATAAGCTTTGGTGAGCACTAGATTAGATTTTTTCTTTACTTGTTATTAGTTTAGTGAATATGAAAACATAAGACTTAGGATTTTTGCATAGTTTTACTTGAATAGAGGCTTTAGAAGCCTCCCTAGTAATATTATTATGGTAAGAGATCCCATAATTTAGTCTAGAGGATCCATATTGGTCATGGCCTCGATTATCTAATGTATCCCAAATTAGAAGTGTAATTAGGTTCTATCTTCTCTGAGCTAGGATTGATTTTTAGATTTTATGCATTTATTATTGCATACATTCTAATAAACTCAACATGAATATAACCCTTACAAGTTTTCTTTCATGTTCTTCATTTAAATTATTTTATTATTATTTTATATTTGTGATACTAAGTCAACCAGGTTGGTATATTTCTAACTTTTATGCACAGGTTTAACACATAGTTACATCAAAATGATTCTATTATTTTTATGCAATTCTTTATCAGATACAAGTTACTAAATTGAGTAGGTTGACATAATACTCTTATTTAGCTCTAGACAGTAGACTATGTCAAACAGGTCGACTTAGTCTCTTATTCAATTTTAGAATAGTAAACTAAGTCATGTAGGTCAAATTATTATTCTAGTCAGCCTCTAGATAACAAACCAATTTTACTAGGTTGATTCAATCATCTTAACAAGCTTTAAAAAATAGGGGTTTTATAGAACTAGGTCGACCCAGTCAATATAGTTGGAAAAAATTGCAAGCAACATTCAAGGCACTTCAATAGAAAATTCACAATCCTCAACATCTTCCAACCCATCAAGGTTCTTTTCTTTCTCTCTCTTTCAATTCAGTTATTCATTATAGTTCTATTTTTCACAAGTTTAAAGTCTTCAAAACTATAATCTTATAGAAAACTAGGTCGACCTGGTTGACCTAATTTTATAGTCTGTCTTGTATCTAAAAGACTAAGTTAACCTAATCAACTTAGTTCTTAAGGAATATTGCTTCTACACTATAGTAGTGACCCTATCACCTCTATTCTATAATGTTTGTATATAGTGTCATCTAAACTAACTTTATACCATTATTAATTTGGGAATTAACAAATTTATGTTAGTAATTAATTCACACTTTCATTTTTAGCTATTTTTCATGCTTAAAGTAGCTCACATAGTCTAATGAGATGGTTTTTCAATATATCATGTAGTTTCACTATTTTGATCTTTTTTCATACACTACCAAATCACATAATTTCAAAATGCATTTAAACATTTGTATACTCAAGACCTACATACTTGGATTTCATCACCAAGGGGGAAACTAACTTGGTTTTTTGGCTAAGTATAAACACATGGTTAATGGTATATATTGGAAAATCACCCGACACCCTTATCATTATAGGATTGTGAAGTGAGGGGGTAGGAGCCAATACCAATCTATTACCATTTCCAACACAGACCCCTTTTAGCCTCAATATCCTAAAACTATCCTTATATTTGTTTCTAGTTCCCTAATTTAGCTAACTTCCCTATCACACTTAAAATAACACTTTATAATAATCTAACAACACTCAAGATGACCATTTACTTTTTAGTTGACTACTTGCTCTCTACTCATTGTATGTTTTATTTCAAAAACTTACATTGGACAACTATGGTGCAAGGTTTTGTGATGTGTTCCAATTGTATCATTCTTATTGATCCAATTATTTGTTTATTTACTTTCATTGATTGCTTCAAATTACATTACAAAATTTTTCCCTATTTTTAATATGTTGTCATTCTATTCGACACAGTATGCTACAGACTATTTATTTTCTTAATTATAGTACTAAGTCAACTTGTTCAACTCTATATCCTTAAATATAATTTCATTTTCCCTATTTGTAGTACTAAGTCTACTTTTTCAACTATGTGCTCTTCTACCTTCTATCCAGTAGTACAAGGTTGACACAGTCGACTCTGTACTCTTATTTTTTCCTTAACTTTGCTTAGCTCTCCTATCTATCTGAATCATTCCTATTTTTCTCTTTCTATAGTATTCTATTAATTTCCTCAAATCATTATGAAGTCCCCTATTAGAATATTTTAGGACAACTTGAATCCATTTAGATACTAGATGGGATATTCATTTCTCCCTCTCTTTTCCTCCCAAGATAACCCTCACTCTTAGAGTACCTCTTCCCCTCCTTCATCTATGGATTGTAACATGGTTCAAATCACAACCCAAGATGAAGTAGGTGGATCTAATCCTTTTTGTACCTATTAAGATAATTCACATATTAAATCCTTATAACAAAGTGGGAGCAATTGACATAAGTCTATCCAATAATCCCACTAATAATCCACTTTCCAATAACCCTCCCCTTAATTAAAATTTAGGGAGTTCTCTTACAACACCAACCCACCAATTGATATGAATCAACTTCTCACACAAGTCATACAAAAAATGAACATAATGGAAACTTCCAACACCTCTCAAATGATACAATTACAAAATCATTTGATCAATATGGCTAATTAACCTCTGGTTCTCAATCCTCAAGCCAATCCAAATTTTATTCCTCCACCTATTAGAGATGCCTCAGGAAATGTTATTCCTCAACCTACTATGAATAAAAAAATGCTTCAACATATCCAAAATGGGTCTTTATATCCTTTTATCATATCCATTGATATTGGTGATGTTTCTCCAAATATCAAATATGATGGAACTAAAAACCCTACATCCTTTCTCAAATCCTTTGGTAATCTTTATAAAGAGTGGATCCAAACTAATACTTTCACCACAACTAAAATTCTAGTTAAAACCTTCACTAATGATGTGTTGGAATGGTAAAACCAACTTTCCCAACATTCCATTTGATAGATTAAGGATTTAGTCAATCCTCTAGTTAAAGAGTTTCAACGTAATGATCTTCTCAAAAATTGCCTTAGCCATTTCATCAATGATAAGAAATCTCCCACTAAATCAGCTCATGATTTTATCAAACAATGGAAATATCTAGCCCATAATACCTACTATAACATGACTGATGATAATTTATTTAAACTCTTTATAACTTATTTAAATCCTTTGCTTCAATATAAGGTTCAAAATTTTTATCCTAAAATGCTTAATGAAACTCTTGACCAAGACAAATTTCAAGTCTTCCTAATGAAGTAATTTTAACCTAACACCAAATTCTTTAAAGGATCTTTTCAAACTTCTACTACTGCCATCACTGACAATACTCCTCAAACTCAACTAAGAGTTGTCAAATCCAAAAATCCCCCATATTCTCACATACTACTAACTATGAAACAAATGAAATGATTCTTTCTTCCCTCTAAACCATTTATTTATCCTAATAATACTCCTAAATGGTATGACCCTAATCAATTTTATTGGTTCTATGCCAACATTGGTCATTCTGATGAAACTTGTCAAGGGTTTACTAAATTTTTTGTCTCCTAAATTCTTGGTTATTCCTTCAATCATGAAGCTATGATCTAACTCTATCATCAAGAGTAAAACATTGATTCTCAAAAATGACAAGCTTTAAAATCTTCTCCTTCTAATAATCAAAAATATTTTTCCACATCTAATCCTCAACAAAATTCCATGGATGTTTGTTTTATTGATTCCAACTATGACCAATATTATAAAAAATTTCAAGATGTTAACACCTCTAAGATCAATTATCGTTGCAAGATAGCTCATAAAGATCTTATGACAAAACCTAAGACACCATACTTAGAGGAAAAAACTTCTCAAAAATACTACAACCACTAATTTAGCTTTAGAATCCCCCAAGGAACTACCTCCTTTAGAACCCCCAACAACTTCCATTCCTTAAAAATCTACCTTACCTTCCAAAACTCACATTTGTTTTTCTAAATCTCATTGGAACTTTTTCAGAGAACTTAACTCCATGCCTTGCAAGATTCCACTTATGGAGTTAGTTCTTACTTTCCCTTATCATCATAAGTTCCTTATGCAAAAACTACACAAAATTAAATATCCATCTTCTATAGATGATGAACCACCCTCTATGGAGCATCAACCTACCAACATGCACACCATTGAATCCATTTATCATTATTCCAAGACTTTTATTGAATTTCTTGTAGAGGACATGATTAACGATGAGATCCTTTTTTTGCATTGATGATCCACCACTATTTATTAAAATAGCCATTAATATTACCTTTATTCTAAAGTCTTAATTGATGAATGGTCTAGTATTAATGTATTATCTTCATGGCTCATCCAAAAACTTTGATATTATAAGGATCATCTCAAGTAAACCCACCTTACCTATCATGGATTTGATAAAACTAGTCAAAAGCCACATGGTTGTATTTGGCTTCCCCTAATAATTGGACCTCAGACTATTCAAATTAAAATTATGGTCCTTAATTTTCCTCTATCTTATAACATACTCCTCAATCACCCTTAGACTCATATAATTAGGGCCATCACCTCTTTCAATATCCAATGCATTAAAATCTTACATAATGGTAAATGGTATAAACATGAAGCTAATCCCAACCCTTGGAGTATTCAACTTCCTAATCCAAAATCTCAATATTTCATCCTTACCATTCATACCATCAATAGTTCTCCCTCACCTGAGTTCATTAGTATCAATCCAAACCTACAGGTCACTCTTGCTGATTCAGATGATGATGAACCTAATGACTTACAACATACTTGCAACACTACTAAGCTACTTCCCTATATGTCAGAGTGACTCCCTCCTTCTTTATTACCTCATGATCATACTATTATTCTTATTAATTATATCATTGTTTTCCCCCTCCATGTAATACTTAGAAACCTTCTTACCAAAAATATGCCTTCATGTGCAATGATTATAGAGTGGACAAATTATTCCAAGATCCTCTAATCATGTATCCACAAAAGTTTAGTAACCTTATAATTTCACCTTTTGAAACCCCCCTAAATATCAAGAATATACCATTTATCCAACCTATGATGATAAATAAATCATGGCCTAAGATCAATCTCGATACATGGATGTACAACATTATTAAAAGACTTTAGCTCAAATACATGCTTTCAACCAAGATGTTCACACCATTTCCATAGATCTTGAATTATATTTCACAAGTCATGTACCTCGTATTAATTCCCTAGTTCTTGATACTCCTTGGGTGGTAGAACAAATCATACCTTCTAAACCTCCAAAAATTCTTTAATCTTATCTACCACCTACAGATGCCATCATTTGCTCCAATTTTTCCCCCATCAAAGAAACTAACAATACACCAATCTCATCCAATAAATCTACTCCTCTTTCTCTTGAGATTACATTAGATGTCAATTCCACATATGTACATCAAATACAATCTAAATATGATTTCCATGGTAATAAAATTCTCAATCTCAAAGTAGATGTTGAGTTCTATGTACCTCTTCCCACTTTACCTAGTGATTGAGCTATTCTTGAATTACTTCATGCTCAAGAACCTCAACTTCCTCAACAACATCACAAACTTGGGAATTTCAAAAAAAAAATCTCTTTATTTTAATAACTTCATCACTAGCATTGATCCTAAATCTAATCTAATTTATTTTTTACTAAATGCACCATACCAGTGCCAATATGGCAATGTTATGCTTATTGAAGAAACTACTCGCATTGAATATGGTACTCCATCATGCCCTTGACCAATTATATTTTTTTGTGAACTCACACTTATTTAACATGATAGATTTAGTTTATTTTTGGATAAATATCATGAGATATTTTCCTAGTCCTATGAGGACATGCTTGGTATTGACCCTAGCATTATGGTGCACAATATCATCACTTATCCCAATGCCAAACCTATATGCTAAAATCAATGGAAATTTTCACTCAAGTTTTCCACCTTATGCCATAAAGAAATTATAAAAACTCTTGATTCTAAGTTTATCAAACTAGTGGACTATTCTGAATGGGTTTATAACATAGTCCTTGTTCAAAAAAATATCACCATGGTCATTCACATTTGTATTGATTTCTATAATCTTAATCTTGTTTGTCCTAAGGATAATTTCCCTCTACCTTCAATAGATACCATTATATATTCTATAGTTGGTTACAAAATGTTGTCTCTTATGGATGGTTTTTAGGGATATAACCAAATTCACATTTACCCTAAAGATCAACATAAGACCACTTTCAAAATAGAATGGAGAACCTATTACTATGTTAAAATGCCCTTCAAACTCAAAAATCTTAGAGCTACTTATCAATGAGCAATGACTCATATACTTCATTATCTTATCCATAAAATTATATAAACCTATATGAATGACCTCATTGCTAAGTCTTAATGTCACAAGACTCATCTTTTTGATATTGTCATTATCTTTGACCATCTTCTTAAATACAAAGTTTGATTAAATCCTTACAAATATGTCTTCGGTGTCACATCTAGAAAATTATTAGGTTTTTTAGTTTCTCTCTATGGTATCGATGTTGACCCCACTGAGATTAATGCTATCATTAACATGCCTATCCCTCGATCCATTTCAAACATTTGCACATATCTTGATAAAATTGGGGTAATTAGATGATTCATCCCTGAAATGGCTTATCATATCCACTCCATCAATTTTATTCTTAAGAAAGGTAATGCTCTAGACTAGAGGGATCCCTATCAAAAATCATTTGATAATATGAAAGAATCATTGCTTCACCCACCTACTCTTAGTGCCCCTTAAAATGATCAACCTTTGATCCTATATACTTCTTATACACCCCTATTAGTTGGGGAAATGCTTTCCAAAAAATATGACACTAAAAGAGAGTATTCCATATACTATATCAGCCAAGGCCTCATTAATAATGAGAAAAATTACACAAAATTCAAATGTGACTACCTCACCATATATTTTGTAGCTAAAAAACTTTGACATTATATGCTTTATCAAACCACTTATGTTATCATCCATTATGATCCCCTTCATCACTTCTTATCCAAATATTTTCTTCCTAGAGATAGAATTGGCAAACAGATGGTCCTTCTCATGGAATTTGATCTCTGAATTATTAATGAAAAAGATATCAAAGGACAAATCATTGTTGATCAACTTGTTGCAGCTCCTATGCTTACTACCAACCACCTTCAAGATAGTATTCTTGATGATAATATTATATATATTAAAGGTTTTAACCAACATATATATTAAATATTACTTCTATAACTTAACTACTAATCTTGAAGCAATTAATCTCGATGAAACTACTATTCTCCTCAATACTACTAAACCAAAAATAGATATCAAAGAACTTCCTAAAATTAATGTCAATTTACATGAGGATACATGTACCCTTCAATTTGATGGTGTTAAGTCCCTTCAAGGAGGTGGGGTAGGTTATATTCTTACAAGCCCTCTTGTAAAAATCATCCCTTTAAATTTTCACTTAACATTTGACATCACTAACAACATGGTAGAGTATGAATCTTTAATTTTAGGCATGAAAGCTACCCTTGATTTAGATATCCAATACCTACATGATTTAGGTGATTCCCATCTCATTTACCACCAATTAAATTGTGATTACCAATTAAAAAGATATAATCTCACTTCTTATCATCAAATTTTAAGTAATCTCTCCAAATATTTCATTTCCTTCACTATCGAGCCTATCCCTTGAGATCAAAATTCTATTGTCAATTCCCTTGCTTCCTCAGCATCCCTTTTTCATCTACACCAAGTTCTTTCTGATCCAAATTTTCTTATCTAAATAAGAAAATATCCATCTTATATTCAACCACAAGATTCACTTATCTATCAAATTGAGGCCATCACCATTTGATAAAGCCCATGGTACAAAGACATCATTCAATTTTTGGAACATCAAACTTATCCTCCCAATTTAGATTCCTATGAAAAGACTTGTATTCATAAAAAATCTTTTAAGTATGTATTTTGATATAACATCCTATACTATTGTAATGCTGAAAGTACCTTGCTCCACTATGTTATGCAAGATGAATTTCATCCTTTTCATGAACAAGTACATGGGGGCATTTGTGCTGGCCACTTTACCAAACATGCTACAACCTACAAATGTCTACATATGGGATACTTTTGTCCCACTATTGAAAATGATGCCATTTAATTTAATAAAAAATTTAATCCTTTCTATCTCCATGATGATTTAATTTATTCACCTTTATTTGAGATTTAAAATGTATAATCTCCCTGGCCATTCTTCATATGAGGATTAGATCTCATAGGAAAATTACCTCAATCTCAAGATGGGCATGTCTTTATAATCATAGCCACTGAATATTTTACCAAATGGGTTGAGATTGTGCCCCTTGTTAATGTTACTAGTACCACCATCTCCAAATTCATCCTTAACCAAATCATTTTCCACTTTGGTGTCCCTCATACTATCATTTTAGATAATGGTGGTAATTTCAAAAATAAATATGTCAAACAACTCTATGATAATTTACAAATCCATCAAAAATTATCCATACCCTATCATCTATAATTTACTATCCAATCCAAGGCCAAAAAAAAAATTCTTAATAGAATTCTCCAAAAGATAATTCATGAAACATGCACATATTGGCACCTCCATCTCTATCCTACTCTTTGGGCCTATTTCACTAGCATACATACTACCATTGGGGCAATGTCATTCTCTCTTGTCTATGTTTATAAATCAGCCCTTCCATTAGAATTTGAGCTTCCCTCTTTCCAGATATCTCTTCATGGTATCATACCCAATGAAGAATTATGTGAAGCTTGTCTTCATGTTCTTGATCTCCTCAATGAACACTATCTTTTTGATTTGTAACTTAATCGCTAATACAAGGCTTGTATTGCCTAACAACATAATAAATGAGTTAAAGTTTACACATTTAATTTTGGTGATATTGTTCTTAAATTAGACTAAACTCATGACAAAGAAGGTAAATATGCCCAAAAATGGTGGGGCCCTTATGTAGTCAAAGATATTTTTGGTCAAAGTACCTATTAGTTTCAAACTAATGAAGGTCATATTTTCAAAGATCCCACTAATGCACAATTTCTCAAGAATTATTTTACCTAATCTTTAATTTAATTTTATGATTTTTATATGTTATCTAACAATTTTTTTAGGATACTTAAATGGGTCACACCCTCTATAATAGTTCTCTCTTTTCACAAACCTTAGTCCTTCCTATTAGTCTTTTGTTTTCACTTTTTCTTCATGAGTTGCTTTGTAAAACCATGGATATGACCTATTATTCCTCATTATGTACTTTTATCCTCTTTATTTTCATACTTTTTACACACTTCTTAACACCCCTTGGGTTTCTCTTTTGTGAGTTGTTGTGTAAGACCATGGATAGGACCTGGCTTTCCTCATAAATACCATCTTTTGTTTGTCCCATTTATTTTTCCAATACTTTATGGCACCCTTGTGGGTTTATCTTTTATGAATTGTAATGTAAAATAGGGGATAGGACCTGGCCTTCCTCATAAAACCACCATATTTTCACTCCTTTTCTAGAATGTGTTTTACAATGGTTATGAGTTTTTTATTCTTGTTCTCAACTTTAGATTTTGATTTTTTTGATAGATGAAATTTGCATAAAAACCTATGTTAGCATGTTTTCCTCCATTTCCCTCATTCTTATGATAAGGAATCATGCTTTTCTATCATTTAATCCCTTTTTTTCCCTTTGTCACATTTTTTATGATTTGAATTAATTCAAATTATTTAATGTCTCATTCCTCTTAATTTCCTTTCCTTTCACTCCACATTGGATAAACCAGTCAAAGTCAAGATATCACTTTTATTTCACCTATATTTATGAGACTCTTATACACCATGCTCTATGAGTTCTCTCTTAACAACCAATCCCTAAGTATTTAAATGAAATTCATCTTTAGCACCCATGTTTGGTTCTATGAATCTATATGGAAGAAGAAATAAAAAATCCATCAAGAAAGTTAAAAGACAAATAATTTGAAATAAAAGGCAATGATAGACAAAAGGCAACATAAAAATTTCAAAAGCCAAAATCACATCAAAAGATGTGATTACAAGCACATCTCATATATCCAATTGAATCTCAAACTCCACATTTAGCCTCAAAATAGAGATGAGATCCATTAGGGTGTGCTAGTCTACTAGATTGGAATAGGACAACTCAATAAAATATATGGTGCTACCTACTTTATCATGTAATTACCCAATCTTCATAGTAGACCGATGGATCTATAAGAGGTCTTGAGGAACAAGGAACACATTATGGGAAGGTAGGTCCATTTTAATTTACATTCATATAACCTTCATGGGATGATATATATACTTAATTTGTTGACCTAAGACTTGTGTGGATAATATAAGTTCTTAAAATTACTTAAGGTTAAAAGTCCTCTTATTTTGACAAACATAATTTGAGTGTCTTGACTTTCATAAAGAGTTCCTCTACCTTGGTTTTTCCTTCATTATCCACTTTACCCATTTCATTTCCCTCCTTTATAGGCATGTGTGATTCCAAATATTTTTTTACCTCTTCTATACTTCCTTCTTATTCACATCTTAAAAACATGCTAGCACTACTTTGTTTCAGTTTTATTCATCCTTAGAGCACAACATGTTTGAGAAACTATGGATTACTTTCTTTACACCATGGCTCTACATTTGTAGACATACTTTTCTTTATTTTA
Source organism: Torreya grandis (assembly GCA_037957365.1). NCBI lineage: Eukaryota > Viridiplantae > Streptophyta > Pinopsida > Cupressales > Taxaceae > Torreya > Torreya grandis. The sequence continues at coordinate 2,487,665 of JARHVA010001216.1, read as the reverse complement.
CCATTTCTCATTGTTTTACCACCCTTTTTGTGGACACCTACATCCATTTCTAATTTTATGTACTTTTTCCATTATTGAGTGAGGTTGGCTAGTTACTTCTTAATCATCAATGTTGTATTCCATTTTATGCACCTTTTTCCATTAATGATTAAGTAAGGATTGTTACTTATCACTCATCAATGTTGTTTTACCATTTTTGCTTTCCCATCTTTGTTTAAGTAAGGATTATTATCAGTTTCACATTGATGTTTGATTAACATCCTTTTTGACATGTATCCTTGGTTTGACTTGGTGAGTTTTCCTTTCTTACTTAAGGTTTACTTGTTTGAGTTTTTTGATCTTTAGTAGCCTTGGCTTTTCAGTTACGTGATTTACTCTAAAATTTTAACTTGGACATTTGGTCTAACATAGCACTTATCACCCTAAATTTCCAAATTTATAAGTACATCCCATCCACATATCACCATTTATCTTGGCTTTCTTACATTTGTTTGTTTTTACTCTTTAGTTTTGTATTCTTGGGTTTGTTGAAAGTAGTCTATGTGCCCTCCATAATCAAAACTAAAAACATAGTAGATAAACATCTAGAAATAAAGGTAAGTCAAGGTATGCATACATTTAATTTTCATCTATTTCCTTTTTAGTCATTTAATTTTAGTTATATTTGCTTTAAAATATTGAGACTTTTTTTTAGCCTCAGGGTTGTGTGTTACTATGTTCTTTCTCAAAGAACCATCCCCTATTGCACCTGCATGACACATGATGATCTTTGAGTGGGACACACACACACACACACACACACACACACACACACACACACACACACACACACACACATTAAAACTTTTATCAAATATTGATGCTTTCTATCTTGAAAGAACCCATCGAGTCTTAATCTCTCTGAGTGCATGCTTTAAAGGGTGCATCGAGAAAGGGGTAGGTAGACCATTAGTGATTCATAAGATTATTTTCTCTTATTTCCATTTATTACCAATCCAACTAGATCCTATAAATATTCTCCTAAGCTTGCCCTCTTATTTTTCACCCTCCCCTAGTCTTTTACCACCTTCATTAACCCTTTTCCTGACCTAAACCTCTTTTTGATAGTTTGCATGACTATGTCAGTTACATTGACCTTGTATTCCTATTGAAAAAGCTTATTAGGGATTAGGTTGGCTCTTGTCCAACCTAGACCATGACCTAGTAAATTTTTGTCAATTATAATACTAGGTCACCTAGGTTGACCTTGTTAGTCAAAACTTTTACAAGGGTTTAGGGTTAGATTTTCCTATATAAACACATCCATTTCACCATTATTAGAGATTAGACAAGATTTATTATTCTGTTTCACTTCTTTACAAATCTACTCTTCCACCATTTTACTTGAGGAGTCTTAGTTTAGTGTTTCTACTTGGAGAAGAATTAGTCTTGTGGAGAAGTCTTGGATGTTTTGGCCTTACTTAGTGGTAATTACAAATCATAATAACCTTTTTTGAAGCACCTTTGGCCAAGGGAGAGATTGAGTCTTGACAAGTTCATATTCCAAGTAAGTATCTCTAACTTTGCTCCTCTCTTTAGTAGATTAAATTAGTATAAGTAATGGATTTTGAATAATATTCTCTCTCTCTCTCTATGCATTATGATTCTACTTATACATAACTTAATTAGGATTCTCTTATGCATGTTTACTTTATATTTACTAACCCCCACTTTGTTATAAAAGCTTTGGTGAGCAATAGATTATATTTTTGATTTACTTATTATTAGTTTAGTGAATATGAAAACATAAGACTTAGTTAGGGTTATTTCATAGTTTTTCTTGACTGGAGGCTTTGGAACCCTCCCTAATAATATTATTATGGTAATATATCCCCTACTTTGGTCTAGTTTATCCATATTGGTCATGACCCTAATTATCTAATTTATCCCCAATTGGAAGTGTAAGTATTATCTATATTCTTTGAGCTAGGATTGATTTCTAGATCCGATGCATTTCTCATTGCATACATATACAATCTTCCCCATATCCTTGAAGGAATTTTGCACCATCAAAATGAAGGGTCCAAATATTATTGTGTAAATCAACATAAATTTTAAGAAGTTGTCTGATAACTACTTTTGGTTTATTAGTGTTAGGGAAGATATAAGATTCTTCTAGATTACTTGTTTCAAGGTCAATAGTGATGGTATGTAAGTAATCTTTAATAAATATGGCTTGGTTGAGACTTTTGATATAGAGAATATTGTAATTTGGAATATTATATTGAAGGTGGTTGGTAGCTAGGATTGGAGCTATGATAAGTTGATCGGTAATGATTTGTCATTTGATAACTTATTGTGTAATAATTCAGAGGTCAAATTCCATGTGAAGGACCTTCCAGTTACCAATTCTATCTCCATGAATATAGGCTTTGTAAAAGAAGTGATGAACGGGATCATAATGAATTCTAACACAAGTGGTTTGATAAAGCATATAATGTTAGATTTTTTTAGTAGTAAAATGTATGGCAAGGCAATCATGTTCGACTTTTGTATAACATTTCTCATAGTTGATGAGGCCTTGAATGATATAATAGATGGCATATTCCTTACCAGTATAATGTTGTTATGCAATAATTGACCCAAATAATATGGGTGTGGAATATTTATATAAGATTAATGAATGATCATTTGAAGGTGGATGAAAATTAGGTGGGTGAAGTAGGGATTATTTCATATTGTGAAATGTTTTTTGATAAGGATCCATACATTCTAGGGCATTACCTTTCTTAAGAATAAAATTGATAGAATAGATATGGTAAGCCATTTTGGGGATGAACCATCTAATTACCCCAAGTTTACTAAGGTAAGTGTGAATATTTGTAATGGATCAAGGGATGGGAATGTTGATGATAGCATTAATATTGGTAGGATCGATATCAATGCCATGAAGAGAGACTAAGAATCCTAATAATTTTCCACATGTGATACTGAAAATGCACTTTAGGTATTTAGCCTAAATTTATATTTAATGAGGTGATTGAAGATGATATTAAGATCATAGAGATGAGTCTTAAAACTTTTATATTTGGTAATGAGGTCATCCAAATATATCTCTAAAATCTTGTGAATTAGATCATGAAATACATGAGTCATTTCCTATGGATAGGAAGTTCCAACATTTTTAAGATCAAAAGGCATTTTAACATAGAAATAGGTTCCCCATTATATGGTGAGAATTATCTTATGTTGATCTTCAGGTGTAATGTGAATTTGGTTATAACTTGAGAAACCATCCATAAGAGACAACATTTCATAACCAATAGTGGAATCAATGATAACATTGATAGAAGTTAGAGGGAAATTGTCCTTGGGACAAGCAAGATTAATATTATGGAAATGTAGATGTGAATGACCATGGTGACTTTATTTTAAATAGGGACAATGTTAGAAACGCATTCAAAATAGTCCACAGGCTTGATAAACTTAACATCAATAAGTTTGATTATTTATTTATGACAAAGTTAAAACTTTAGGTGGAAATTTTTGTTGCTTTTATCATAGGGGTTTAGAATTGGGGTAAGTGATAATATTATACACCATGATGCTAGGGTAAATATTAGGAATTTCCTCATAAGACCAATCAAAAATCTCTTGATATTTATCAAAGAATAAGTTGAAGTTATCATGTTCATTTGGTGTGAGTTCATGAGATACTTTAATTGGTCGAGGGCATGAATGGGTACCATATTCGATTTGGTTAGTTTATTTGATAAGAATAACATTACCATCTTGGAAATGATATGGTGAATTAGGTAAATATGAAATAAGATTTAATTTATGGTCAATGCTAGAGATGAAGTTATTGAAACAAGGGTCTTTTATTTTGAAATTATTGAGTTTTTGATGTTGTTGAGGTTCTTGGGCATGAAGAAATTATATAATGGCTTCAACACTAGGTAGAATGTGAAAAGGACCATAATACTCGATGTATACTTCAAGATTGAGAATTTTATTACCATAGAGATCATATTTGGAATGTATCTAACATATATATGTGGCCTTGGCCTCTAATGTAATCTAAGGAGTAGGGGGAGTAGGGGAAGAAAGTTGATTAAATTTGGTTAGTTTTTCATTAAATTCATTGAAGGGGGAAAATTAGATGTAAGGATAAAGTATATAGATGGTATAAAATATGTAATAATTATCGGTAGGTCAGAAGACAAGATTTGTTCTACCACCCAAAGAGTATCAATAAGTGGAGAATTAGAAGGAGGTACATTACCTTATAGAGTTAAATTAGAGATATTAGAAATGGCATGAAAATCATAATTGAAAGAATGTATTTGAGATAAAGTTTTTAGATAATGTTGAACATCCAAGTCACATAACTAAGCTTGGGCCATGATGTAGTTATCATCATAATTTGGAGAAATTGTACATGCTTGAGATTTAGGAGGATTTTTGAAAGGGTAAATACCTATATCATTAAATTAATGTGGAGACATGATTAAAGGCTCTTGGAATAATTTATCCACTTCATAATCATTTCATGCGAAGGCATCTTTAGGGTAAGATGTGTCTTGAGCATTACATGGAGGGGGAAAATCATTGATCTCATCAATGAGAGGGATGGTGAAACCACGAGGTAATAAATGAGGGAGCCATTTTGATATTTAATGAGGTAGCTTAGTAGTATTTAAAGTATGTTTCAAGTGATTAGGTTCATCATTATTTGAATCATCTAGAGTGACATGTAAGTCTAGATTGATGTTGATGAATTTGGGTAAGGGATCACTATTGATTATTAGAATGGTAGGAAAGTGATAATGTGATTTAGTATTGGGAAGTTGAATACTCCAAGGGTTTGGATAGGCCTCATGTGCATAACATTTATCATTATGCAAACATTTGATACATTGGCTACCAAAATAAGTGATAAACCTCATTCTATGAGTCCATGGTTGACCTAGGAGTGTGTTTTAAGATAGAGACAAATCAAGGACCATAATCTTGGTTCGAATAGTAGTTTTGATTGTAAGGGGAAGAAAAATATAAGTAAGTGGTTTTTGATTAGTTTTATCAAATCCATTATAGGTTAGACAGGTTTACTTGAGATGATCCTTATTATAGCCAAGTTTTTGTATGATCCACAAAGATGTCACATTAAAATAGGACCCTTCATCAACTAAAACTTTATGAATAAGGTGGTATTAATGGTTATTTTAATGAATAGGGGTGGATCATTGGCATAAAAAAATATCTCATCATTAATCATGTCTAATTCAAGGAATTAAATGGAAGGTTTGGAAGAAGGACAAATGAATTTTATGGTATGCATGTTGGTAGGTTGAGGCTTAGGAGAAGGTGGTTCTTCTTCTATAGAAGATGGATCTTTAATTTATTGCAATTGTTGCATGAGGAACTTACGGTGATAAGGGGAGGTATGAAATAAATCCATAAGAGGAATATTTCAAGGCATGGAGTTTATTTCTTCTAAGAAGTTACAATGGGATTTAGCAGAAGAACCAACATGAGGTTTAGAAGGTAATGTGGGTTTTGAATGAATGGAAGTGGTTGGTGGTTCATAAAGAGGAAATGGTTCTTGGTTAGATTTTAAATCTAGATGAGTGGTTGTAGTATCTTTGAAGATTTTCTCTTCTAAATATGGTTTCTTAGGTTTAGTGATAGGATCTTTATGAGCTGGTTTGTGATGATAATTAACCTTAGCTGTATTAATATATGGATAATTATTATAATATTGGTCATAATCAACATCAATGACACAAACATATTTGGTAGCTTGTTGAGTGTTAGATGTGGAAAATAATTTTTTGTTATTAGAAGAATAAAGTCTAGGAGCTTATCATTTTTATGAAATATTGTGGTATTCTTGATGATGAAGTTGGATCATGGCTTCATTATTGAAGGAATCACTAAGCATATAAGAGACAAAAAATTTGGTAAACTCTCTATAAGTTTCATGGGAATGACCAATGTCACCGTGGAACCAAAAATATTGATTAGGGTCATACCATTTAAGAGGATTATTAGGATAAAAAAATAGTTTAGAGGGTTCTAAGAATTGTTTCATTTGTTGCATAGTTAATGGTATGTGAGAAGACGATGGATTATTAGCCTTGAAAACTCCCAATTTTGTTTGAGGGGTATTGTCAGTGATTGCATTGGTAAAAGTTTGAAAAAATCCCTTTAAATAATTAGTTATTAGGTTCCAATTACTTCATTAATAATTCTTGATGCCTGGCTTGGTCAAGAGCTTTGTTAAACATTTAAGGGGCAAAAGTTCAAACCTTATATTGTAAAAAGGAGTTAAAGCATCTATAAAGAATTTAAATAGATTATCATCAGTCATGTTATGTTTGGCCTTATGGGCCAAATATTTACATAATTTGATAAAATCATGAGTTGATTTAGTGGGAGATTACTTATCATTGATGAAATGGCTAAGGAAATTTTTGGGAAGGTAATTATGTTGAAATTATTTAACTAGAGGATTGACTAAATCCTCTAGTTTCCAAATGGAATGTTGGGGAAGTTGGTTGTACCATTATAATACATTGATAATAAATATTTTAACTATAATTTTAGTGGTTGTTAAAGTATTATTTTGGATACACTCTTTATAAATATTTCTAAATGCCTTAAGAAAAGATGTCAGGTTTTTAGTTTCATCATACTTGAGAGTTGGAGATATATTACCAATGTCAATGGAAATGATGAAAATATCTAAAGGATCATTTTAGATGTTTTTAAGCATATTTTTATTCATGATAGGTTGGGGAATAAATTTCCTAAGGCATCTCTAAGAGGTGGAGGAATAAAATTTTAATTATTTTGAGGGATTAGAACCAGAGGCTGATTAGCCATATTGTTCAAATGATGTTGTAATTACATCATTTGGGAAGTGTTATATGTTTGAATTATGTTAATTTGTTTCACTATCTATGCAATAATTTGGGTTGTATCAATTGGTGGGTTGGTGTTTGTAGGAGGTCTCCCCGAATTGGTATTAGAGGGAAGGTTACAAGTGGGATGGTTGGATAGACTTGTGTTAATTGTTCCCACATTATGTTGACATGCTTGAAGATGGGAATTGTATTGATATGTATAAAAAGGATCATATCCACATACTTCAATTGAGGCATGATTTGAACCATGTTATAATCCATAGATGAAGGAGGGGAAGAAGTGCTCCAAGATTGAGGGTTCTCTTGGGAGGTAAAGAAAGGGCAAAAATTATACCCTACATAGTATCTAAATGAATTCAAGTTGTATAAAAAGTTTCTAATAGTGGATTTCATGATGCTTTATGAAATAAACAATATTTTAAGCAAAGAAAGATCAAGGATAGAGAACTAAGTTGGCTAGATAGAGAACTAATTCATCCCAAAAAAAAGAGTAAGGTAAGTTAATAGGTACAAAATCAACTAGGTCAATAGAGTACTATGGAAATATAGGCTAATAAGAGTGCATAGTCATATGGGTTAACTATGTACTATTGGATAGAGGCTGAGAAGAGTACAGAGTCGACTAGTTGATTATATACTGTTGGATAAAGGGTAGAATATAAAGATAAGATACATAGTCATGTAGGTTGATTATATATTATAATCAAGAGGTAGAACAATATATAATAGACTGTATCAATCAAAATGATAGTGTTCTAAAATAGGTAAAAAAAATAAAGATAAGTGAAGTAATAATGAAAGAAAACACATAAATAATTGGATCAATGCAAGTGATCTAATTGGGGTACACATCAAAAAACCTTTCACCAATGTTGGCCAATGCAAGTTTTTACAATATAACATGAAATGATCAGAGAGCAAACAATCAATTGAAAATTAAATTCTAAATAAGTGGTCATCATAAGTTTTATTAGATTATTAGAAAGTGTTGATTTTAAATGTGATAGGAGAGTTGGATGAAATAGGGAACTAGAAAAATAATCTATGGATGGTTTTAAGATGTTTGGGATGAAAGGGATCTATGTTGGTAATGGTACTAGCTTAGTATTGGGGCCTACCCCCTCACTTCACAATCCCATAGTGATAAGAGTGTTGAGTGCTTTGATAATGTATACCATTAACCATGTAACTATACTTGGCCAGAAAACCAAGTCAACTTCCCCCTTGGTGATGAAATCCAAATAGGTAGGCCTTGGGAAGATAAGTGTTTAATAGTGTAACTAAATGGTAATTTGGTAGTGTGTGCAAAAGAGTAAAATATTGTAACTAAATGGTAATTTATAAATCTACCTATTTAGACTATGTGAATTAATCTAAGCATGAAAATAACTAAAGAAGAAATGTGAATTAATTACTATTAAATAATTGTTAATTCTTTGATTGAGAATAGTACATAGTTGGTTCAGATAACACTATATGAAAATAATATAAAATAAAGTCAACTAGGTTTATACTATTTTGTATAACCAAGGTATTTAATAAAAAAGTCAAACATGTTGACTATGTCTCTTATTAGATATAAGACAGACTATAGAACTAAGTCAACCAGGTTGACTTAGTTACCTATAGCATTGTGGTTTTGAAGACTTCTAACTTTTGAAAAATAGAACTAAATAAATTAATGAAATGATAGAGAGGGGAAAGAGAGGAACCTTGGTGGGATTGAAGATGGTCAATATTGAAAATTTTATGTTGAAGTGCCTAAATTGTTGCTTTCAATTTATATAAATTGGGTCAACTAGTTCAATGAAGTTTTGCAAAACCCTATGTGTTGAAGAACAACAAAGAATAGGGTTAACCTATTTGATAATGTTTGTTGACATGTATGATAGTATAAATAATAATATGACAAAGTTGACATGTTCAACTCTTAATGTTAATATGGGACTAACAAAGAATATTGAGTTGAATTGTTTGATGTAGTAACTTGTACCTAATGAAGACATGCACAAATAGAACATAATCATTTTGATGTGACTATGTGTTAAAAATATGCACATAAATTTAAAACTATACTAACTGGTGTTGGAAATATTGTCATTGATGTCAAAGGTCTAGCATTTTTGGTGATAAAGGCCCCATAGCATTTAATGGTGTTTTTAATGTTCATATCTTGGCTAATGTGTATTATTATTTATTTATTATTAAAAAATATATTTTTGGCTGCATAAAGTCAAAATAGGGCCCATGGAGAATTCAAAGAGTCATGGGGTAAATGCAAAAGAGGAATGGGATGCATTTTCCCATGAAGAGTCATCTTGAGGAATTCCAAGAGTCACCAAGTGAAGACAGAAGAGGGTATGACACATTTTTCCATGACGAGTCATCTTAAGGAATTTGAAAGGTCACCAAGACAAAGACAAAAGGGGAAAGGATGAATTTTATCATGAAGGGTCACCATGTGACTTTTCAAATGAAAGGATACGAAGGGTCATACAAGTTTGGTGCCATTTTCCATGAGGATTGAAGGGACACAAAGGGTGAATTCCAAAGGTCATTTGAAAATCTATAAATGAAGGCTTGAGAATCCATTTGTAATATTCAAGAGTGTGCATGGTTTGTATTTTGCTAAGAAGAGCAAGAGGAGAGAAGAGAAAAGAAAATAGAAAATAAATAGATATTGTAGAGTTCTATCATTTGTTTAGAAAGCAACATTGAGAGATAGTTGCGTTATCTACATAGAAGGGTTGGTGCTCCTGTGGGTTGGTGCTCATAAATCATTGTTGTGTTGGTACTCAGTAAAGGGGTTGGTGCTCCTGCAAGTTGGTTTTTGTGAACATTGTAATTTGAGTTGGTGCTCATTTTCATACTTGAGATAGTTCTTCATGGTTTTTCCCACTTTGGGTTTCCACATAAAAATTTGGTCTCTCTCTCTCTCTCTCTCTCTCTCTCTCTCTCTCTCTCTCTCTCTCTCTCTCTCTCTCTCTCTCTCTCTCTCTTTTTTGGTGCATGTTATTGCTTCAATTTTATTGCATATCTTGAATGAATGTTTAAGCATATTAAGGAATTGAATTAAGTAAAATGTTTAATAAGATATATGATATATTGATTCACCCCCCCTCTTAGTATATCCCATGCTTAACAATTGGTTTGATACATTACTATAAATATGGAAAAATATAATAAAATGACAAAAATGATAGTATGAAAGAAAACCTATAAGGATTATATTCACACTAAGTTCACCAGAATGTATGCAATGGGAAATATAGTATATCTTTAAATCAATCCTAGCTCAGAAAAGATAAATCCTACTTACACTTTTGATTATGGATAACTTAGATATTTAGGGTCACTACCAAGATGGATCTACTATACCTATACAAAGGATCTCTTACCATAATAATATCACTAGGGAGGGTTCCAAAGCCTCCAGTCAAGCAAAACTATGTAATAACCTTAACTAGGTAGTATGTTTTTATATTAAATAAACTAATAAAAAGTAAATCAAATTCTACTCTAGTGCTCACCAAACTCGTGGCACAAAATAGGGGTTAATAAACATAAAGGTAAACATTCATAAGAGAATCCTAATTAAACTATGTATAGGTAAAACCCTAATGTATGGAGAGACAAATATATTCAAAAGCCATTACTTATGTTACTTCTATCTACTAAAGAGAGGAGAAAAGTTAGAGATACTTACCTTGAAGATTAACCCATCGAGACTAAATTTCTCCCTTGGCCAAAGGTGCTTCATAAGAGGTTTTTGTGGTTTGTAAGGATCACTAAGAAAGGCCAAAGCATCCAAGACTTTTCCACAAGACAAGATTCTTCTTCAAGTAGAAGCCCTAAGCTAAGACTCCTAAAGTATAATAATATAAGAGAATATTTTAAATAAGGACAAATGAAAAATTAACTCTTATTTTCTCTCTAAGAATGTAAAAATGAATGTGTTATGTAGGCAGATCTAACCCTAATATTTTTTGAAATTTTAGTCCAGCAAGGTTGACCCAATTGACCTAGTATAATTATTGACAAAAAAATTAAGTCACAAACTAGGTCAGCCAGGGGCCAACCAAGAACCTAATAATTTTTATCAATTAGATTACAAGGTCAATGGGTCTGACTATGTAACGTAAATTGTCAAAAAGGATTTTAGGATAGGGAAGGGCTAATATAGGGCATAAAATGACTAGATGAGGGTGAAAAAGAAGAGGCCAAGCTTAGGGGAGTGTTTTTAGGATATGGTTGGCTTGATATGAAGTGGTAATAAGGGACAAAAATCTTGCGAATTACCACTGGTCTGCCCATCCCTTTCTTGGTGCACCCTTTAAGGCATGAACTCAGAGAGATTGAGACTCAATGGGTTCTTGAAAGATAGAAAGCATCAGTAATTGATAAAGTTTGAACATATTATGTGTATATAGGATGTAGTGTATGTGGTACTCCTACTCCATTCCCACCATCTCCATCCCATCCACCCTATGCAAGGTAAAAACACCAATTTCATTAGCCATAACTAAAAATAATACATCCCACTAAGCATTATTCCACCATTGTATCTATGTTATTATACATCCTACATCATCACCCACTACCAATGGAACTATAGGATCCCAGTCCATTACTAGTTAAGGATCTAAGTTAATACCTATAGGTATTATCCTCACCCCTACTCTAATAACATCTCTACTTCACCACATCCATAAATAAGGTACTGGAAGCACATCCTAGATCAATACTAACTATCAAGTAACCCACTCATGTTGAAATATATCAAACACACTAGGGAATAAATCATGTATCCATACACTAAATCCTATATGATTAAACTTTATATCATCCTCTAGCCACCTCCCATATCCTATATAATTTTACCATCAAATCATATATAGAGTCAATCTATCAAATATCACTTTGTACGACATAGTGCTTACACCCCTCCATCATGGTAACAACCATAAAGATGTGAAAACATTAGGATGATCCTAGTATATGTGAGTATCTCCAAATGCATGCACCATATTGATATGATCATGTACCTATAATCATACTTCTTATGACCCTACTCCTCCTTATGATTACACATTAGTTCACTTATAAACTACCAACCCTATTTATCCTACTTGGAGACATTTTCCACTCATTTAGACCTTTCTCGCATGGTATTCTCATCCCCTACACATCCCTATGCTATCTCAGATCTTTTACATGCTAGATATGCTCTCTAGGGACCCCCCAAGGCCCTTTCAAAAGCTTGTTGACCACCCTAGGTGGCCTCTAGGACCAGTCCATGGTGTAGGTAGGAAACCCATGGCCTAGGCCACACATTTTGTTCACAAAATCCATGATGTAGGTAGAAATTGAGTAAATGTGCCCTATTTAAGTACAAATGGATAAAAATTGCTAGTTTTTAGCTTGTTAGTGGATTAGGGTTGAGATATATGCCTCTTTCTCATTCATTTAATCTTCTACATTCACTCTTTCCTAGATTTCTTGCTATGATATTCCCACTTGATCATCACACTCAAATCTTGGTTGCCTCATTGAATCTCTTTTGGTTCTTTCTTGGCACAATAGCTTTCATTGTGATACAGGATGCCCTACTCTACTACGTCTATTCTTGGTGATTCACATTGATATTCATAGTGGTCCTAAAGCTTGTGGGTGGCTCCTTGCTCCCTCAAGACTTTATTACACCTATCTCTTGTGTTCTTTGTATTGGCTCTTCCATAGATTAGAAGGTTATCCTTCACCTCCTCCATAGATGTTGGCTCTTGGTCTAGACTCAGCTCACACATAACATGATCCTCTTCTTCTCTTGCTCTTAGCTTGGATAATCGGTTGGTAAAAATTATACACATTTCTCTTGAGTTTTATATGAGGGCACTTTATTATGTAAAGTAAAACTCTCTATTTATTTGTTGTAGTATACATGTTAGGTTTTGATTTGTTTTAGTGACTTAGCTTGTTTAAAGTAGTTTTAGAATAGTTTCTAAAGTTTATGCATTTGTATGAGGTTAAAATATATCTTTAATGCTTGAAATATTTACCATTATATGTTATGGTTACATTGGAAACACTTTCTCATTACATAGTAGGACTTGAAATGCTCAAAATTATCTATACAAATTTCTTAAATAATCTCTCTCTCTCTCTCTCTTACTAAACTAGAAATTGCATATTTAGAAAAAAAAATAGTGTTGAAATTGAAATATATCTCAAATGTAGATTAGGCATACTCTTTAACCCTTTCTTTAAAATGTCTTTATTGCCTAAAACCTCTTTCATTTGACTTGAAAGTGCCTTAGCTTCTAAATTTATATATCAATTTTTAGCTTTCTTTATTTGTAATTTTTGATTCTATAATTTGTATGCAATCAATTATCTAGTCTTAGCTACTCATTTTATTGTGGTTAGAACTGCTACAGATACATGTGCCCTTTGTGCACTTGATCATGTTAGCCCTGACCTATTTTATAATTTTATTTATAGCTTAGTAAAAGATGATAAAATTAATAGCCACTATAGATATCCCATATCCCATAGAAGCCTTGAGCCTTCTAGCCTCTTAGTGGCTTGTTTTAGTACCCTATATACACCCTACCAAACACTAGTGGTTCTATTCAGATTCTTAGAACTACATTATGACACACCTGATGGGACCCTACTATATGTAATCATATTTCCCATTACCCTATTCCTCCCTATGATTACACATCATCTCATGCATAGACTATTGACCCTAGTTATCCCACTTGGAGATATTTACCACTCACTTGGACCTTTCTTGCATGGTATTCTCATCCCCTACACATCCCTAGTCTATATCAGTGCTTTTACATGCTATAATGACTATCTATGGAAGCCTTAGGGCCCTTTTAGAAGATTTTTGACCACCCTAGGTAGCCTTTAGGCCCAGGTTGTGGCTTAGGGAGGAAAGTCATGACCTAGGTAGAATGTGTGAAAAAATGCCCTATTTGGGCCCAAATGGCTAAAAATGGATATTTTTTGGCTTGTTGGTGGATTAGGGTTGAGATATATTCCTCTTTATCATTCATTTAAGCCTCTACATTCACTCTCTCCTAAATTTATTCCTCTAATATTCCCACTTGATCATCACACTCAAAGCTTGGTTGCCTCCTTGAAACTCTCTTGGTCCTTGCTTGGCACAATAGCTTTCATTTTGATAGAGGATGCCCTACTCTACTGCATCTATTCTTGGTGAGTCACATTGTTATCCATATTAATCCTAAAGATTTTGGGTGGATCCTTGCTCCCTCAAGAATCTATGGCATCTTTCTCTTGTGCTCATTGCATTAGTTCTTCATTATATTGGTAGTTTCTCCTTCACATCCTCTATAGCTTTTGGCTCTTGATCTAGACTCAACTCACACAAAACCTAATCTTCTTCCTCTATGATTCCTAGCTTGGATAATCTATTGCTAGAAGTTATACACATATCTCTTGATTTTGATATGAGGGAACTTTTCTATGTAAAGTGAAACTCTTTGTTTATTTTTTGTAGTATACATATTAGGGTTTGATTTGTTTTAGTGATTTAGCTTGTTTAGAGCAATTTTAGAATAGTTTCTAAAGTTTATGAATTTGTATGTGGTTAAAATATATCTTCATTGCTTGAAATATTTACCATTATATGTTATGATTGTATTGAAAACACTTTCACATTACATAGTAGGATTCTACATGCTCCAAATGATCTATACAACTTGTTTAAACAATCTCTCTCTCTCTCTCTTGCTAAACTAGAAATTGCATTGTTAGAAAATAATAGTGTTGAAAGTGAAAGATAGCTCAAACATAGACTATGCATGCTCTTTAACCATTTCTTGAAAATGTATTTATTACTTAAAATGTCTTTCCTTTGTCCTGAAAGTGCCATATCTTTCAGATTTACATACGATTTGTTATCTCTCTTTATTTAACATTGTTGTTTCTACAATTCACATGTAATCAATTGTCTAGTATTATTTACTTGATTTACTATGGTTGGATCTACTATAGATACTTACATCCTTTATGCACTTAATATTTCTATACCTAACTTAGTTTACAAGTATATCTATATCTTGGTGTAAACCAACAAACCAGATAGCCATTATAGATCTCTCATAACCCATATAAGCCTTGAGCCTTCTAGCCTTTTAGTGGTTTGTTTTAGTATCCTATGTACCCTGTGCTAAATACTATTGGCTCCATTCATATTCTTGGAGCTACATTCTAGCACACTCTATGGGTGACATATGGTCTCACACTAGTTCTACCCATTTAGAGCTCTCTTAGACAATTCCCCTCTATTAGCTATTAGGATTTGTTTTTTGTTATGTTTTGGCTCTTGCTTTGGTTATTTTCTCCTACTTTAGTTCTATGTCATTCTCTCTTTTGGTTATCCATTAGTCTACCTTTTCTATTATCTTCCATATTTCTCTTTTTTTTTGCATCCATGGTCAGTCTTACACCCTTGGGACACCAATCCCATCATATTTAGGGTCTCATCCCCAAGCTCACTTATGAGCAGGTTGTGGCTATAATGGAATACTAGAGACATCGTAGGATCCAAGAGGTTCCCTTAACCTATAATGGTGGTGTAAACCCTCTCTCATTCCAAAAGGAACAAGATTGGTAGATCTATAACTAATAGACTTGGTCTCATTTTCACCAATTCAATCATCATTCATCTAAGGATACTTCATCTTAGCCTCATGTTGTGTCTCATTCACCCATTCAAGGTAATGAGGATCCCCTTACATAACTAGGTCCTAATGAGATGCATGCAATCTTTGATTATTATCATATATGCCTCATGTGAATGAAGTACATCCTTCTCCCCCTAGGATTTAGTGGCATGATTCCTCTAGAGACAAAGCTTGCACCTGCTCAATTTTGAGTGCCTCAACTAGTTATCACATGATTTACCCACCTCTTTCTCAGTATCATACTCTATAATAATAACACCCTCATATCCATATTATGGGTCATAGGTATTCCCACTCAGTGAGGTATCTTCATCATGAATATTCTTCCCATCTTCCTATCCCTTCCTTTAGAGTTTTTGATAAACATGTTGATTTTGATAGTCACCTACAGACTAGAGATCCATGAGATGCCTATCAAGAGCATCATCACACACCAATTGACCCTCATCTAATGGAAAATGATTAGCACCATGGGGAATTTGGTTATCATGACCACTTCCATGAGTATTCCACATCTTCCCATCATCCTTGTGAGGAATGTTACCCATCTTGTAGTCATTTCCCACCCTGTGGTAGAGATGATTTCCACCATGAACAGCTTCCCCATTGATAACTACCTCAACATCATCTTATTCATGACCATGGTTATGATGATGCCTATGGGCATAGGTAACATCATTTACATCATGAATCCCATCCTATACATCTTCACCATCTTACTATCAACCATGCCTATGAGGGTCTCCATCAAAATCCTCTAACCCTTTGGGTACATGATATTCCCCTCCCTACTCCTATCCCTAAACTGCCTAAGTTTGATGGGACTCGGGAATCCAATCCCATGGAGCATATTATGGAATTATTGAAGGTGTGTATAGATTGGGAACATGATGAAGGTATGATGTTAAATCTCTTTGAATTTTATCTATGAGCTAAAGATCTTATGTAGTTTCAAAATCTACTTCTAGATTCTCTCTCTAGTTTCTAGCCCCTTTTAGATGAATTCCTCTAATTCTTTGATATCTCTAGGCCTTTCACCCTCAACATATAATCATTCACCTCCATGGTATAGGCCAAGGGTGAGTTTAACTTTGATTTTATGCATAGGTGGCATTCAGTCATCCGTACATGTAGAAATAATTTCTTAGATGATCATCTTTATGATATATTCATGTAATCATTTAGGTACGAGGTTCACCTTGGGGTCCTCAAGCGTGAGCCCACTTTGTATAATAAAGTTGTTAATGAGTGTTTAAATATTGAATTGTTTTAGGTGCATGCAAGTATATGGCCCATACCAACCCAAAAGTCCTCTTCACATGATCATAACCATAATTAAACTGATGATGGTGTCACTAATTCTCCTCTTGAGAAGAATAATAAGAAGGATAGTCATGAGGTGAATGCTTTGAGAAAGAATCCAATCAAAAACAGAGATTTTTACTCAATCATAATAAAACAATAGTTGATGTCTCCTTATGACCCTAAAAAGTTTGATAATTACCATCAGATGAAGGGGCATGATGATGCCAATTATACCACCCAAAAGTTTGGTGTGTAAGCCTCAACTCCATCTCAGAGTTCTCTTGAAAAACCCAACCATAAATTGAATGTGCTCAATGAGCCTATATAAAACTATGATAAGGAGAAGAAGAAAAAGAATAAATCAAAGGATAAGGCCCCTCATTCTCTTTCTTGTTCTTCCACCTTTTTTGACTCCTCTTCTTAGGTTGACCTTAGAGGCAAAGTCAAGCACAAGAGTAGTAAGGTCCATTTTTTATTAACATAGCCTCTACTAGGTATGAGTGCTTTGTCAACACATGATTAGATTGGGTCACTGACCCTATTGGAAAGACTAGTGGTGTTAGGACTCCTGTCTAGTACATGAGGGTAGGGAATCCCAAAGTCAAATTTGACTTTTAACATAACATCCCTCCCTAGGCTAGACAACATCTTTACTCCATCATAGAGGAGTTATATGGCCTATTGGTTGGGATATCCA
This sequence comes from Torreya grandis, assembly GCA_037957365.1. Classification (NCBI taxonomy): domain Eukaryota; kingdom Viridiplantae; phylum Streptophyta; class Pinopsida; order Cupressales; family Taxaceae; genus Torreya; species Torreya grandis. The sequence continues at coordinate 2,470,035 of JARHVA010001216.1, read as the reverse complement.
TTTTGGACCTTCTTTGCCTTTGCCCTAAGAAAAGAGGCTTAAACTTAGATGAGCTTGGTCTCTCTTGTGAGGGTCTGCTATGGGATGATGTTAAAGTTTTGTTTAACTCTAATGCATCTGAGTACCCTCCCCCTCTTTTCCTCTCTTTCAATCCCACCTCTTTGCCTGATGCTTCAATTATGGAAAAGAGGGATAGGTTCCCTCTCTATATTGAGACCTCCATTGATGAGTGATACATTAAGTGTTTTATTTTTTATGAAGGATATTTTTTGAATGTCATGTCCCTTCATGTGTTCAATGAGCTAGGGATCAGTCAAAAGAAGCTCTCTAATTTTCACCATAATTATGTTGGTTTCAATAATGATATAGTTACACCAATGACTCCAAGTCAAGTTTGGCCCCAAAATAGTTAGGATTGAGTTTTGTGTGTTAGACCTTGATATTTCATACAACATGATTTTTGGACATCCTTGGAACATTATCATGCATTCCATTGTATCGGCAATGTTTCACATGGTTTAGTTCATGAATGAAGGTGAGGTTCATACCATGGAGGTTGACCTAGATACCTAGGCATTGATTTATACAAAGACAAAGCCCTTAGGTGAGGCTTTAGATGTCTCCTCATGGTCACATATGGACTCCCACACATCACCTTATTTTGAGTTTCATTTTCTCAAGGATGAACATTGTGATCCAACTGAGTATCGAGTAGCATTCACTCTTTTAAAGTTTGGCATGCATCAACCGAATCCCTCTCCTACCTTGCATCTCCAAGGTGTATTTTCCATTTTTGGTGACCTCTTTTGAGATGTCTCCTCAAATTTTAAGCTTCCCCTCTCTTCGCACTTCTCCCATTAGAGTATCACCTCTCTCAATGCATCTCCTAGGGAGATTGCTAGAGTCATTGAGTCTAATCATAAGTGATATGCCATCCATGGTATAACATGAAATGCAATCAATAAAAAGAGAGATTATAATAATCTCATGCCTATGTATCCTACATGCTTCCATCATCTTACTTGTTTGGGTTTAGAGGTCTTGTTCACCCACAATGACCCCACCTTTGGCACTCACGTGTTTCGGGTCATGACTGGTGAACCTAAGAATATGGATGTTCCATATCCTTCCACCCACCTTTTACCTATTATTTAGCCTCTTCATAGGATAATTAGTGGCTTGACTCAGGGCATGCCTCTATTTAGGGTGAAGTGGTGGCCTACCATTAGGGGTAGGCCTAGGCCTAGGCTTATGGTGCTTTGATAAGCCTTAGAGCTTATTAGAACACCCTCCCCAAGCCCCCATTTGGTGAATTTCCCCTCTCATGGCATCCATCATTAGACCTTAAATGTCTCCCTAGCCATTTGTATTGTGTAATCCTCCTTAGATGTCCCTCAGGATAGAAGCAGAGTCTTTTGCTTCTTTTAATTGGTCAAGCTACTACTTATTAGTAGCTAGCCCTCTACCAACTCCCTCTCTCCTTTTTTGTAATTCCTATAGGTGGTGTGGGTTAGTGTTAGTGGTTGATTATGACTTGATTTGGCCTTTCTAGATGGTATTCATCTACCATATGCATCCTACCACCCCTCCTCACCTCTTATTATGATTAGCATTAAGGCACTCTCTCATAATTGGCCCCACATAGTAGCAATGGCTTTACTAGCTGAGATGTTTTTCCTGCCTCTAACACTTTGAATCCTCCTCACATTTTCAAAAGAGAGAAACATGACCATATATTAGTCATGTGTTCATTATAATGAGATAAATGTGTTTAAACAACATGTTTTTCTTGCTTTCCCTCTTCTCATTCCTTTTTGGGCAAGTTATGGGCCCTACTAAGCTCCCCAAACTTGTTTTTGGCCATTTTTGGCCCAAGTCATGGGTTTATGGGCTAAGTCATGGCTTGATAGTGGGATAGGACATGGCCCTCATAGCCTAGTAGTGGTCCAACCTATGAGTTTTCCTAGGTAGGCTACATCTTAGGCTAGAAGCCTTTTTTCTCCTTTTTGGGCCTCCATTTCATTCTGTTATTTCTTCTAGACCTACCAAACCTTCATCTTAAGGGGTTTGGCCCATTCTAAATGAAATGGAGGATTCCATTTCTCTATTTGAGGCCTTATTGGGTGTGTTTTAGTATTATACTAGTATTTTAGACCCCCAAATCCTCTGGCCTATTGAGCCCATGTACTCCTTGATGGATACACCTTGGGATAGAAGATGATCTTTATTATTCTTTCAATTAGTAGTTTCTTAGCTCATTTGTAGTTGATCCCTACTGACTCCCTCTCCCTATTTAAATATGGTTCTTTTAGGTGTAGGTTTATGGTTTTGGTTACTCCAGGACTTACTTTTGTCTTTCTTGACTGGTCTTTGTCCCTTCATGGACATCCTACCACTCTTCATCACCTCATCTCATGATCAGTGTTAGTCTTCACTCATTGATTGTAAATTGATGATGTTCTTTGTTTCCCTTATGAAACTCACTTACACTATTATTATTTGAGATTACCTTTCAATAATTACCAATATTTCATCCTCAACCCCCATAATGGTGTACCTCTTAGTGGTGATTTGGTAGAAATTGAGGCAACCTAAGACTAATGGTTATGGCTTGGTTTATCGATCCATGGGGACATGAGCTTATTACATGTAGTTTATTCCTTACTAGTGAGATGAATAATACCATTGAGTATCACATAATCATTGGCACCTTGACCAATGCCCATGAGTTAAGTGCATGCTATATGCAGTTATTCTTTGACTCACTCTTAGTTGTGTCTCAACTCACCAGTGTTTGGGTTGTCCTTAGCTCTGAGTTGATCCTCCTTTTTTAAGTGGCATGTGATTTGATCTCCTTATTCAAGGACATATTATTCACCTATATCCCTTACATGGAGAAGACTAAGGCTAACACCTTAGTGAATGTCATTTTGGATAACATGATTTAATTTGATATCACTTGTGTCCCATCTTTACAAGAGTTAAAGCTGGAGTTAGATTTATATTTTGGATTATACAACATTTGTACTCTCACCCATGGATTCTCCCATCAATTTATCCTACCACCATTTTATCTACTAATTAAAGGTAATGTTTCCTTTTATATTTTTAGTTCTTTCTTTCCTTTTCTTTGGTGTGGCTTTTAGGTACTACATAACACTCCTTATTCATTTGAACACTGATTGCTTGTATGTCAAGGGCATATGTAATTGTACTTCATGTGACCATACTCCTCCCTATGATTACACATTGGATCATGTGTAGAATATCAAACTTGATCATCCTACTTGGAGACATTTTCTACTTCCTTAGACCTTTCTCATATGGTATTATCATCCCCTACACATCCCTAGTCTATTTCAGCTCTTTTGCATGCTAGGCAGGCTCTCTAAGGACCCCCCAGGGCTCTTTAATAAGCTTATTGACCACCCTAGGTGGCCTATAGGACTATTACATGACTTAGGTAGGAAACCCAAGGCTTAGGACACATGTTTCCTTCACAAAAGCTATGGCTTAGGTAGAATGCATACAAAAGTGCCTTGTTTGGGCCCAAATGGCTAAAAATAACTAGTTTTTGGCTTGGCAGATTAGGGTTGAGATATATGCCTCTTTCTCATTAATTTAATCCTATAAATTCACTCTCTCATGTATTTATTTCTATAATATTCCAACTTGATCATCACATTCAAATCTTGGTTGCCTCCTTAAATCTCTCTTGGTTCTTGCTTAGCATAATAGCTTTCATTATAATAAGGGATGTCCTACTCTAGTAAAACTATTCTTAATGATTCACATTGATATTCATAGTGTTCCTAAATATTGTGGGTAGATCCTTACTCCATCAAGACTCCATTTCACCTGTCTCTTATGCTCTTTGTGTTGGCTCTTCCATAGTTTGGCAACTTCACCTTCACCTCCTCCATAACTTTTGGCTCTTGGTCTGGACTCAACTCACACATAGTTTGATCCTCTTCTTCTCTTTCTTACTATCTTAGATAATCAATTAGTACAAATTATACACATCTCTCTTGAGTTTGATTTGAGGGCACTTTTATATGCAAAGTGAAACTCTTTATTTATTTTTTGTAGTATACATGCTAGGGTTTGATTTATTTTAGTGATTTAGCTTATTTAGAGTAGTTTTATAAAAGTTATTATAGTTTATACATCTTTATGTGGATAAAATATATAATCATTGCTTGAAATATTTACCATTATATATTATTATCGCATTGGAAATGTTTTCTCATTACATATTAGGACACTACATGCTCAAAAGGATCTATACAACTTGCTTAAACAATCTCTCTCTTGCTAAACTATAAATTGCATTGTTAGAAAACAATAATGTTGAAAGTGAAATATAGATCAAACCTAGACTATGAATGCTCTTTAACCCTTTCTTGAAAACATATTTATTTCTTAAAACATCTTTTATTTGGCATAAAAATGCCTTATCTTATATATTTACATATCATTTATTATCTCTCTTTATTTGGCATTAATTTTTCCATAATTTATATGCAATCAATTGTCTAGTCTTAGCTACTTGATGTACTATGTTTAGATCTACTAGAGATACCTGCATCCTTTGTGTACTTGATCATGCTATCCCTAGCTTTGTTTAAAAGTCTATCTATATCTTGGTGCAAGCTGGCAAACTAGATAACCACTATAGATCTCCCATAGCCCATAGAAGCCTTGAGCCTTCTAGCCTCTTAGTGGTTTGTTTTGGTACCCTGTGTACCCCCTACCAAACACTAGTGGTTACATTGATATTATTTAAGCTACAATACCCATACATGTAAAAATTTGGCTACTCCAAGACCACCAATAGGAACCTCCAATACAAATCTCTAAAAATATATGTATAAATGGGCTAACGTGCTATACCCCCAAATATATCTAGTATGACTCCTCCTTGAACAATATCATACATGCAATATGATTTTTCCATGGCTCCTGCATTGACTGATATAAAGGGTGAAAGTATATAATATATAAAAATTTTCAACCTCAAAACATTTGATCATACAATTTTCTCAAGTAAAACGTACCATCCAAATCAACACCATATTATCTACATATCATATATCTATGGGCTTATCACATGTATGTTGAACCCTTTATATCCATCATAATGTTGATCTCTCCAATAATGGGAAATCATAATATACACCATAAATCCTTTAATGTGAAGGTCATATCTCCCTTCAACAACCAAAAAGTATAAGTATCAAGGTGCCACCTCTCAACCAATATTGTCATCAAATGCATGTTATATGAAATTTGGCCTACATGGCCGACATTTGCCTAACCTATCACCTCTAGTAAATGCCAATAGGAATCATCTAACCTAATATTTATCAATTTAATTATATGTATTCCAAATCAAAATTATCATGCATGTAGATCATGTTGTAAAAATAGAATACACAAGAATTTTAATATCAGTTATGGATCCAAATAAATGTAATATTCATGAAAAAATTATTCAACTACAGTATCAATACAAAAAATGGACAAAACTGACCCAAATGGGTAGAAAACATTAGAAACTAATGTCCCACATATGACATTAACATTATAAATGGGAAGATCCTAACCTAAGTGATGATCCTAACCTAAGTGGTTAAAATCATCAATTATTAATCATGAACTTTCAAAAGTGCTTAAACAAAAAAAATTAAAAAAATTAAATTTTCATCAAAATTGAATCCAAATCATAATATTTATCATAAAAAATGAGTAATTATGATACGTATTATATCATATATTGTCTATGTCTATAAAGTAGTCTATAAACACTTGAATTAAAGTGATAATGTAACTCGTCAGCTAGGCACGTTGGAAGCTCAAATCTCAATTCTCATACTTTAACAATAAAATTGTAATTACAAAAACTTTTTTCATCCTATTATTTATATGAGATAAATTTTTACAATATTATTTACTATTATTATTACATAATTAATTTAATTACCAATCAAAAAATTCTACAAATGATATTTCGAGCATCATTTATCAAAAATGTGTCATGCCAATTTTTACGTTGGAGCACATGTAACACATTATCTCATATCATAACACTACTTAGTCACCAAATCCAACTTTAAAAATAAGTCAACTTTACAAATCACAATATGAATGTCATTGCCTTTTGCAATCATATTATCAATCAAATGTGACTATTTATCATTATATCATTTATATTATGTTGTGACTAACATGATTTAAATAATGATAACATTCAATTATAATAATTGATATTCTAAGAATTTTAACTAATTAAACTTATCTAACTCATTATATCTTTCAATCTGATTGATTTTATAATCTTATCTCTCACCTAAAAGGGAGGCATTAGGGGGGAAATTAAAAAAATATTACTTATAAAAACTTGACATAATTTAGATATTAGATTGTTCATTATGATATAGCTCAGCCTCAAAGGTTTAGATAGTGAAATACCAATACAATGTTTGTGGTCATATGTAATCACTTTACACAAATATATTATAGATTATAGGTGATACATATCATAATTTTAAAAAAATTAATAATCATTCAAAAAATTCAATTATTGATATAGATTATGGGGGTATATGTCATGCATATGCATCCCACATTACCCAAAAAATTACAATTTCATATATTTTAGGTGTATATGCATGGTCATATGTGCAAAAGCTTCAAACATAAATCACAAAGTCTATGTCTACATGATAAATTAAAAATATACATATACATATAGTTATGATCTATATTTAGTTACAATTACAATTTCTATATATAACATATGGATGCTTAACACTCTAGATAAGTTTACAGTGATGCAGGGGGAAAGATATAAATTCATGTAAACTTTAATTACTACCTATTATTCATCATCATGGTAGGGTAATGAATTTTATTAACTCTCTTTTTATCATGTATACAAGAACTAAGGAACAAAGTGAAAATATAAAATCCATTTACAAGTTTGATTCAATTAAAGTGCATAGTGCAGAACTTGGAGATTCAACACCCTCAAACACTATAGCCTATTAATCTTTATGTATTCCAACATGTTTATATCTTGGGGTTACAAATAACAAAAATGGAAATTGAGTTTTATGCATCCCACAAAGGGTTATATTTTATATACATTTTTAATTCAAATTGGGTCTTGATCACCATCAATTCTATACTGTTTCAACAAAAGAACAAATTTATTGTTGGCATGTTGTGATCATTGATGTCAAGGTTGATTTCATTGGTGTCAAGGTGAATATATTTAAGGTTCATGAGGATTGATCATTGAGGTATGTGCATGATATGATAAGGAGAGATTGTTGAGCATTATATTTTCTGTTGGTTGATGTCAAGGTTCAGGTCAACTTGAAGTTGTCAGTGTTGTCATTAAAGATTCTTGTGAAGGTATGATTATAAGTAGGTATAAAAGAGTGTTTTTATGAGTAAGTCCAATTGGTAGTATGTGTTATGACAATATTATGATAATTGAAGGTATGTAGTGTGAAATAAGAGTATGGTCATGGAAGAGTGATTGAAGACAACTAATGTCTACATAGGAAGCCATGTAGTAAGAGAGAATTTAAAGGAAAAAGAGAATTTGAAGGCAAGAGAAAAGTTTAATTCAAGAGATAAATTTAAGGTAACTAATGTATTATGATTACATGAAGGCACACATCAAGGTTTCAAAGGTGTTCAGTTGCATGGAAGAAAGATGTCTAGTCATATGAAGCTTGGTCATATGGTTTTAGGTCTCTATGAGGCTGTGGAAGATTGTTTTCATAATAAAGAGAATGGTGAAGTGATATGAGTGTGTTTTAATGTCTTATAACTACTTGGTTTATGTTTTATTGAGGTTATAACATGGAAGTAACAAGTCAAGACATCAAGTGCATTAGAAGCTTGAGTCTAGTCATGGTATGGTAGAGGTATGAGTTGGTGGCATGATGAGGTGAGTAAACTCAGGCATGTGATAGGATGTAAAGGATTTTTTATCATGTATGTGAGGAATTGTAACACTAATGAGACTATTAGGGTAATCCTATATGGGTAGGACCTGCAGACCAAGTTTACATCTAGACCTCTCTTAAACCTTGTCTAGCCTAATAAGGTATCATGATTTGTTGTCAAGGCATGTGAAGGATGTATGAAAGTGTTTAATCATGATAGATATTTTATGGCATGATAGTGAGATGTTGAGCATGACAGCGAGGTGTTGAGAGCATGGAAAGAGGCATGAAGGTTAGTTCTAGGCCTAATAAGGTATAAAGACTATAGTGTAGAGAGAGTGTAGCCTAATGGAGTATCAAGATTAGTTTCCAAGGAAAATATGAGTATGTAAAAATTAAAAAATGTGAGTTAAGTTTTTTTAGGCATGTGCATGAAGTTTGAGGTTCTAATTTGAAGGACAAGGTATGAAAAGTTGTTTGGAGGTCTCTCGAGTGCTCAGAATGAAGGGTTCTCAACTCAAAAATGATTTTATTATGATCATTAGCTTATCAAACCTTTGCATGGGAACCTAAGTAGATCATGGTAGATATTTGAGGGTCCTAGATCAAAATTACATGCATTGGTTTTTGGATTGAGGGGATATGTGTTCTGAACCATCGTTAAGAGTGGAAATAGGTATAAACTCTCTTAGAACCCTAATAAGGACTTGATGTTGAAGATGTTACTCAAAATTTCTTAGGATGGATTTAATTTCTTAGGTAAGATATTGTATATTTTAATATACTCTCCTAGGTACCTCTAGGTGGTATTGGTTTGAGAGAGAAGATAGAAAATATTGAGTTATAGGCTTGCTTCTAAAGAAGTTGTTGTAAAAGTCAAAAATTGCATTGGACATAGTAATCAAATGGATGGAGGAAAAAAGTAGAGAATTATAAAATATGTCCATGAAGGTTTATGGATAGGTTCAAAACTTAAAGTGTGTTAAACTAGTCATCCAAATTAGCTAGTCACTAATAGGCTTAATGGTGTAAACAATGAAAAACCTAGGCAACAGTGATGAAAAGTTAGATTTGAGTGTAATTTCATGAAAGAGTGATTCAATTTAATTCATGGTTTTTTAACTTTAAACTCTTTTTTATGTTTTTAAAATATTGGAATTCAGTGTAAGAGGTTGAAAAGTTGAATCCAAAATGGCTTGTTTGGTTCAAGCAAGACTATGTGAGATAGGGTCAGGAGATTGGTCTACAAGACCAATGTTTGCTATTAGATATTATAGTTTTTGTGATTGAGATTTTTATGAAGATGTTATATAGTATTTTTAATGTATTGATAATCATTAAAAAATTTCTTTCAGGTGTTGGATGTCAAGTAGTTTCATGACTGGTTTTTGACAGTTATGGAAGTTTTGAGCAAGCATATTAAAGAGATGAGTTTAAGCCTTTTTACCCTGATTTGAAATGTTTCAAGCATATGATGATATTTTTGAGGTCATGTAGGTTTTTATATAAGTGATTTATTGTCATGTTTGTTTTTCTAAATGATGTGTTATCTATAGTTATTCAAAACATACTTGTGTGTGTGTTTAAAGGCCCAATGTGAATAGTGATAATGAAGTGTTTCAAGTAGTGTTTGAACCTAAAAGGTGTCATGGTGATATAAGTATATTTTATAAGGACTTTTTTATTTTTTATGGAAGGTTTGTGCCATTTATAGAGGTGTATAATTTTCCAATGGGTCATAAGATAATGTATCCTAAAGTAGGCCTAATGGAATTAGGGCTCCATGAGACATAAAGAAGGATTTGGTTTAATTGAGTTATGGATGACCTAATGTAATGATTTATTCTTAATTTTAATGTGTCATAAGGTTTATTTTGTGTCTAATATAAGTGGTCAAGTTTTTGTGGCTGACTAAGAGGTTTATGAGCAAGAGGCTTGTATAAGAACAATATTTTTTAGGCTTATTTGGGCAAGTTAGTAAATAGGATAGAGAGGAGCAAGTGAGATAGATTATCCTTGAGTGGAAGGATATTTTATAGACCATCATAAGATATTATATGGATTATCATGAATATATAATAGGAGGTATGATTATGAATATCAAGGTTGTATGACCTAATCAGTCTTGAAGAGACCTAATTGAGCAAAGAGGCTTAAAAGGTAGTTTGAGATGGATAAGAGTGTGAAGATATAAAGAGATGGTCATCATATATTGGTTGAGAAATATAGTGTTATGAAGGTGATCAAATAAATTATGTGGCTTAGTTGGTGTTGAGTCATCTAGGGGGTTTGTGCCTCCTTGCAAGTGGGTGTTTGTTAAAGCCTAGTCAAGTGGTTGCTTGGATAGTTGGGGTTGGTGCTCCATGTAGAGTTGGTGATTCACTATATTTGGTTTTTATCTTATAGGAATGTATTCCATTTATATAGATTAGTGGATTTTCTTATCTTTAAGGTTTTTCCACATATATGATGTGTTCTTGTGTTTCATGCTTATGTTGATAGTTGCTTATGCTTGTTAGATCTATATGTTTATTTGAATAGTTCATGATTTCTTAAGTGTAATTAAAAGAAAAGTTTTGAATATTTATTCACCCCTATTAATTTTACTCCCAAAAATTGGTAAAAAATCATAGTCCTTTAAAGTAGGCCTACCATCTTGAAGGTGATACTAAAAAGCATAAGATGTCTAGTGATTGTCACATCTCGATTTCACCCTATGACTTATAAACCTTTAATCCATGGATTAGTATGGTTAATATATAAATATTATTACTTTGATTTGAGAATTTTTGACATTTACCAGTATGAGACAATGAATGGGATAGTGATATTGTTGATTAGTATACATGAGATGGTAGTTGTATTTTATTATTTTGTATATTATGGATATGTATTTCTTAGTTTTGCATAATTGGTTGATTAGATAATGACTCAAAATAAATACCTACTTGTTGTGATGTGGATGCAAGATAGATCCTACCTTCAGAGCTTGAAGAGGGAGAGCATCATCAAAGAGTATGGGTTAGATACAACAATTGGGGTAATATCATAGGAAGCTATTAGTAACCCAACACACACATCATAACATATTAACTTATTTAAACTCTTTATTTGATCTAGTTAGCTAGTTCATTTTATGTGTTTATATACTCATGTTATGTTCATGTTTTGGTTGATGCTAATGATGGTCATAATTGTGTGATTTCATGTATGTTGGTAGAGCATATATATTCATTCAAATGTTATATTGAGATCATCTAGATGATGCAGACACTAATCTAATTTCTTAATTGATGAAAGGTTTTAATGATATTTGATAAATATCACTATTTAAAGTCTTTATATATAATCCATTTTTTTTACAAATATTTGATTAAAATGATAATTGGATTTATTAATTACTTTAGTTATCTTTTTAAGAGATAATTACCTATTATAATTATATTGAGGAAATTTAATTATTGTGATAAAAAGAAAAACCCTTTTGCATGAAATCTATTGTGAATGAAGGTTTAAACTACAAACTTAAGATAACTTAGTAAATAACTAATATTTGAATACCCATGCATAATTATAAATAAAAATAAGAAAAGAAGGAAACTCAAGTTAAACTTTGGAAATAGAAACTAAAAGATAAGATAAATAAGATCTGCAAAATTAAAGGAAAGCAGAGATAATATGGAGAATGGCAACTTGGGAAATAAAGAGCATGCAAATTCTAATGAATAAAATGACATGGAAGAGTGGGGCACAACATGTAAAGAGAAAGGATTATTTTCATAGAGAAATACTCTTGACATTTAGAAAGATATGAGAAATTTTAGGAGACATGCAAGAGAAGTTGGAGATTGAAAGAAATATCCAGACATTTCATATCAGGTCAGTATTGTAATTATTTTTATGTGTATTTTTCCTCTTTAGATAGTGTATTGCTGAGTCTTAATTAGGCATTTAGTTTTTACGGGTAGTCGTTGAGCCTCTTAAAAATATAAAACCAATTTTTACTTTAAAATGCCAAACCGATATTCAGATAGGTGTGCATGTAGTTAAGTGCTAAAGTCAAATTAAAAACCGCATAATTCTAATTTTAGATCATTTAACATATGTTAAAAAAAGGTTGAAAATGTATTATTATTAAATTGATGAGATACCTAGCTAAGGAATGAAATGCTAGGCAATATTTTAGAAAAGCCAACTTGTAGTGTAGAAATGTCTGGCCATAGATCTGATGTTAATGCCATGTTATTATAGTGAAATGCCATAATTTATTTTACACTACAAGATTTAATAAGTCTATGAGTGTAAATAAAACATGTTGAGTCATTTTGATATAAATCATCTAGTTTAAATAGGAAGGCATTGAGTCTTTTAATAATCGATTGAAATCCTTTATAAAATCATTGTGGTTTTAAAAAAATAGTTGAAGTCTTTTTATAAAAATCACTGAATATGTGTGTGTGTGTGTGTGTGTGTGTGTGAAAGCATTGTGTATAATTTATAATACTTGATTCATTATAATTGTGAAACACCTTATGAAATTAAAATAGACATCCATTATATGAATCACTAAGGTTAGAAGAAAATATTACTAAGTTTTTTACATAAAGATAGAATGCAAGTATGTATAACTTTTGGAAATATTGTCATTAATGTCAAAGGTCTAGCATTATTGGTGATAAAGGCCCCATTGCATTTAATGGTGTTTTTAATATTCATATCTTGGCTAATGTGTGTTAATATTTATTTAATATTAATGAATATATTTTTGGTTGCATATAAGTCAAAAGAGGGCCCATGGAGAAGTCAAAGAGTCATGGGGTAAAAGAAAAAAGAGGAATGGGATGTATTTTTTCATGAAGAGTCATCTTGAGGAAATCCAAGAGTCATCATGTGAAGACAAAAGAGGGTATGGTGCATTTTTCCATGAAGGGACTCTTTGAGGAATACCAAAATTCACCAAGATAAAGACAAAAGAGGAAAGGATGCTTTTGCTTATGAAGGGTCACCATATGACTTTTCAAATGCAAGGATATGAAGGGTCATGCAAGTTTGGCACCATTTTCCATGAGGATGGAAGGGTCAAAAAGGGTTGAATGTCAAAGGTCATTTTGGAAGCTATAAATAAAGGATTGAGAAGCCATTTGAATATGCTAGAGAGTGCATGGTTTGTATTTTTTTTTGAAGAGAGAAAAGTAGGAGATATTTTAGAGTTATATCTTTTGTTAATTAAGCAACATTGAGAGATAGTTGTGTTTTATACACAAGAGGGTTTGGTGATCTTATGGGTTGGTGCTCACAAATATTTGCAAGGAGTTGGTGTTCCTATGGGTTAGTGCTCACAAATAGTTGTTGTGTTGTTTCTCGGCAAAGGGGTTGGTGCTCCTAAAAGTTGGTGCTTGTAAACTTTGTAATTTGAGTTGGTGTTCATTCATATCTTGAGATTGTTCTCCATGGTTTTTCCCACTTTGGGTTTCCACATAAAAATCTAGTCTCTCTCTCTCTCTCTCTCTCTCTCTCTCTCTCTCTCTCTCTCTCTCTCTCTCTCTCTCTCTCTCTCTCTCTCTCTCTCTCTCTCTCTCTCTCTCTCTCTCTCTCTCTCTCTCTCTCTCTCTCGTGTGGTGCATATTATTGTTTCAATTTTATTGCATATCTTAAATGTGTGGTTAAGTGGTTAAAGAAAAGGAATTTGATTAAGTAAAAGATATATAATATATTGATTCACCCCCCCTCTCAGTATATTTCATGCTTAACAATTGGTATTAGAATAGGTTCCTTTTGAAAAAGTTTCACAGCTTGAAGGTAGATCGGGAAAGCATAATGGCTGGTCACATGAAGGTTTTTATACAAATAAGGCACCATTGTTTGATGGGACAAATTATGTTTTTTTGAGCATAAGGATGAAGACTTATTTAATGGGCCTTGGATTTGACATATGGCAAGTAGTGGTGGAGGAATATGAAGAGCCACAAACACTTGTAACTACTTCAGTAGAAAAGAAGGCAAGTGAAAATAATGCTAAAGATTTAAATGCTATTTTATGTGGTTTATGTGAATCAAAATTTGGTAAAGTTATGTAATGTAAATCTGCTCATGAAACTTGGGTAAAACTTGAGAATATTTACAAAGGTGATGGAAGGTTTAGTAAGCTAAGCTTCAAAATTTTCGAAGATAGTTTGAGAGTTTGAAGATGGAACAGGAAGAAAATATAGCAAGTTATCTTTTATAGGTTGATCAAATAGTTAATCAAATTCAAGGTCTTAGAGAAAAGTTAGAAGAATCAACTGTGGTTCAGAAAGTTTATAGATCTCTACCATTGAGATATGATGCAAAATTTTTAGCAATTGAAGAGATAAAGAATTTATCCAAGCTAAAGATGAATGAGATTCATAGTATTCTTACAACATATGTGATGTGGACTGAACAAGAGAAACCTTCAAAGAGAGAAGCTGCTTTTAAGACATCAAAGAAAGAGAAGGCTAAGATTCAAGAATCAAGTGATAGTTCTAGTGATGATGAAGATGACAATGGAGCTCTATTCATTTTTAATCCAAAAAAGGGCATAGGTAAATATCAAGGAAAATTACCTTTTAAATGTTTTAATTATGGAAAGATTGGACATTTTATAGCTAGGTGCCCACATAAGGGTAATGATGATAATGAAGAAGGAAATTATACATACAAGAAGAATTTCAAAAGAAAATTCAAGAAGGGATTTGAGAAGAAGAGTTGGTATTCTAAAGATCCTAGCTCAGCCAAAGATAGTGAAGTCAGTGATTCAGAAGAAGAGATTATATTCATGGCCATACATGAAGATGTCTTTACAAGAAAAATTACAAATGATAAAGAAGAAGAATAGGATGAAGTTGAAGTGAATCTAGAAGGAGAACTAATTTTTTCCTTAGAAGATTTAAGATCTCTTGAAAAGAAGAATCGAAGATTAAAGATCCAGATTGAGAAAAATAAAAATGAGTCAAAGAAAATAATTGAAGATCTACAAGTACACTTTTAAAAATCCAAAAAAGAATGAAGAAAATATAATGGCACAATTTCAAAAAGTAAGTAAATAATATGAAAGGTATGTTATTGAAATTGCTTCTTTAAAAGTAGATCTTGAGAAAACAAATAAAGCAATCAATGATAGAGTAGCCAATGATTCAAAATTTAAGAATAGCACTAATATGTTGAATAAAATATTAGAAAGTCAAAGATCAATGTTAGATAAGATAGGTATTGGATTTGAAAAAGAGAAAAGGGATGCCGCTAATTTCATAGATAAGGAAAAAGGAAAGAGTTATGCTGAAGCTCTTACAAAAGAAGAAATAAAAAGGGAAAAGTTAAGAATACAGAGGACATCTCAAACAAAGAAGGTTGGAAAGAACAAAGCTACAAAAAGAAATCAAGTCAGAGATACATAAATAGGTCCTATTTTTATGGTTACTATTTTTATTATAATGGATATGGTCATAAAAAAATAAAATGTTAAAAAAGGGCTAACAATTTCAAAAATAAGAAGGAAAGCCATGTAGAGTCAAGTAGAAGCCACAACTCTTTTGCTCCTCTATCAGGATTTAATGAAGAGGCCATAATATGTTATATGTGAAACAACTTCAGACACATAACTTAATACTATAGAAGTGTGTTTGAGTTAGTTAAGAAGGACTAGAGTTTCAAGGCTCCATTCATCAAGAAGAAAGTTTAGACAGGTTCATGGCAAAAAAAAACAACCTAAAAAATCTATGTTAATGCAAACAACTTTTCATGAAATAAATGAATAAAATTCATGGTTCATTGATAGTATATGTTTGAGGCACATGATAGGAGACAAGAGCAAGTTCATAACCTTGAAGAAGATCAATGGTGGCATAGTGAAATTTGGATACAATACTACTGTCAGAATTGCTAGAAAAGGTACACTAAGTTTGGATAATGGTAGAGCTAAAACTAAAAATGTTTTATATGTAGAAGGCCTTAAGCATAATATTTTGAGTGTAAGTCAAATGTGTGATTAGAGGTACACACTAAATTTTTATGTAGAAGGTTGTGAAATTAGAATAAAATATTCATATGTGTTGGTTGCAGATGCTCAAAGAATAAGCAATAATTTGTATATACTATTAGACATAAAAGGTCAAAGATGTTGTTTGAGTCAGATTAAAGAAAGTTGGTTATGGAAAAGGAAAATGGGGCACATAAATTTTGACAATCTTGTCAACATCAACAAGAAGCAAGAAATCATAAATCTTCCAAAGATTACAAAGCCATCTGACATGCTTTATGAACCTTGCTAGCATGGGAAGCATGGTTCAAAACAAAAGAGTACTCAACCACTTAGATGCTAGAGCTTGTTCACACTGATTTATGTGGACCTATGAAAAATCAAAGTACTCAAGGTGAGAAATATTTCATGTTGCTTATTGATGATTTTTCACATATGACTTGGGTAATGTTTTTAAAGAAAAAATTAGAAGCTTTCAAACATTTTAAAGCATTCAAAGCATTAGTTGAGATTGAAACCAGTTTGAAGATTAAGTGTCTATGATCAGATCAAGGAGGAGAATTCATGTCAGATCAATTTATTGAATTTTTGAAGACCATGGAATAAAGAGATATTATTCAGTAGCTAAAACTCCACAACAAAATGGATTAGTATAATAGAAAAATAGAATAGTTTAGGAGATGGTGAGAAAAATACTAAATGAATCCAAAATAGCATATAAATATTGGAGAGAGGTAGTCTCTATAGTAGTGAATATTCAAAATACATCATTATTGAGAGTTAGTAGTGACAAGATGCCTTATGAGTTATGGAAAGACAAACCAACAATAGTTTGATTATTTCAGAGTTTTTGATAGCAGATGCTTCATAAAGAGAACCAATGAAAAACTTGGTAAGTTTGAATTTAGAGCAAATGAAGGTATATTTATTGGTTATTCTTGAAAAATTAAAGCTTATAAATTTTATAACAAAAAAACCAAGAAAATTGTTGAAAATCCAAGTGTCAAGATAGAAGAAGATGGAACACAAAGAATCAATGATCTAGTAGACATTCCTAAACTTATTAAAGAGGAAGATTTTGAAGAATTAGATGAAGATGAGAAGAATGAGAAAAATGACACCAAAACTCTATCTGAATATGTTTAAGGAAATCATAATGAAATTAACATCCTCAGGGACATAAATGAAGGAATTCACACTAGAAGAATAATGGTAAGTGAATCTGAGCAAGTTAATTTTTCTTTGTTATCCAAAATTCAATGTATAACTTTTTCAGAAGCTACACATGATAAACATTGGGTTAAGGCTATGAATGAAGAATTAAATTAGATAGAAAAGAATGATACTTTGGAATTAGTGCCTAGACCAAAAGATCACAATGTGATAGGAAAAAAATGGGTTTATAGAAATAAGCTGAATGAAAATGGAGGAGTGACCAAGAATAAATCAGGATTATTATGCAAAGGATATGCTCAAATTGAGGGAATAGATTTTGAAGAAACTTTTGCAGTAGTGGAAAGGTTGGAGGCTATTATAATGTTTCTTGTGACCATTGAAAGGTCCTAAAGGGTAGTTAGAGTTGTTATTGAACATACAAAAGGTTTTATTTTTGTGTATAATGATTTATTAAATTTTGGGTAGGCTCTAATTTTATTAAATATCAAGAAAATTTCCTAGTGTGAATACAAGTTACAAACAAACCATTGAAAATTTCCTAGTATGGACATTGGTAGTTGACTGTGTGTAATTGACAAATGAAAGAAAGACACAAAAAAAAAAGTTTATGATACTTATGATGTCATTTATAATTTTTTTATTTTTTACTTAAAGGTTCCTTGTGCATTTTTTACTTTATTTTCATACTCTTTTGTGTAAAAGATAACACAGTCCTATAGAAACCAAATGAACCTGCACAATCAAGCACATAATCCAATAAAAATGTTTAGAATAGGTTTTAGGGAGAGAGACTAATGGTTTGAGAGGGTGTGTATTGATTTAACATAGGTAAATAAATTTTAAAAATGCACATAAATTCCTCATATAACTCAATATCCTTTAATAACCCCTCTCGAGTTTGCACATAATAAAGAAACCCTGAGTTAGGATTTTGAGACTAAAAGTCTATTTATAGGAGTCATATCTGTCAAATTTTTAAAAAAATTTGTAATTAGTTAATATTAAATTTTTTCTAATATATTTTAGTGGTTTTAGGTTTTATTGATAACTTGTGTACGGTTATAGTGGACTGTGTCCAATTAGGCCTTGAGGAGACCTAATTTGAAGAGGACAAGGACTACAAAAGTGGTCTAAAGGTTATTTTAGGCCAATAAAACTTGTCAACAAATAAAATCAATAGAAGGTGGTGGAAAAGAGCCTCAAATTTTGGTAACTCATTCTTGTTTGTCTGTACAATCAGGAAAACCTAAAAAAAAGGATACAAGAAAGCCCTTAAGGTTGAAACAAGTGTGTACAACTCGCAAAGTTGAGACTTTTTGGAAAGTTGCTCTGCATCATTGTGGATGTTTAAAATATAGTTTACTTAGTTTTTTTCTTCTTTATTGTAATATTATTATCCCTAGTTCATCAATCAAGCCCTAGTTTATTCATATGATTAATCGTTCCTTTAATTTAATGTTTCCAAATGTTACAAATAGTTCTCTTCATTATGTTTTATATGTTAATAATTTTGATTGGAATGATGATGAATCTTATTATTATACTAGGGAGGATGATATAGATGAAATACTAAGACAAATTAATTTCCAATTTATTGGACCATGTGAAAATGCAAATGTTATGAATGTTTTGGGTGTTGGTGATCTTTCTTTAGCTTCTCATGATTATGGAATGCCAAAATTTTAAGCAAAAACTAGTTAATAAGTATATATGTGTCATCATTAATCAAATTATCTTAGATCAATTTATTTTCAAACCCTAATGTATGTAATACAATGTTAAATCTTTTCTAGAATCTATTGTGAATGAAAAACTTGAATATGTTTGCATTCCTAAGCTTTATTTAAATAAAAATGGTGCAAATGTTGAAAATGGCACCAATGATGAAAATAATTATATTCCTACTCTTCCCTTGAATTAAAATGTTTAACATATTTTCCCCTACTCTTTTTCTAAGTATCAATGTTGAAAATGTTTGGCTTCCTCTCTTGAATGCATATGTCAAAAATGATTCTTTGAATGCAAATGTTTATCTTCACCCTCCTTCCTCAAATTCCTATATTGATGATGACTTTTCTTGAGATAAAAATATTAAGGAAATAAATGAACCACCTAGTCATTATTTTATTGGGAAATTTCAAATGTATGTTAGGAATGATCCTTCTCATGTTGCTTAAATTATGGAAATATTAAAAGAAGAAGCTATGGAAATGATGATTCTACACTTTGTGATGATTTGGATTCTCATTCTCTCCCTAATTATCCTATATTTGAAACCAATAAAAATATTAGACCCTCTTCATATACTTTTGTTACACAAACCATGAGACTATAACCATGATGCATGCAATAGGAAAATTACAAAGATAGGTTCAAGCTTTATCTCTAGAGTCTTATGCATCCAATTGTTGGGATGATTCTAATTATATATATGGCAAACCTATAGTGTGTAATTTTTTGAAATCTTCTATCCCACTTGATTTTAAATTTCCTATGTTTTTCTTAATCAATGGGTATGGACATCCTTACTTATATTTTAAATACTTATATGCTTCTCTCAAGATATATGATTATAATGATAGAATATTTCTTAAGACATTTCATAGCATCTTAATGGGTCATGATTTAGATTGGTTTCAAAATCTACATACTAGCTCCCTACACACCTTCCTTATATTGGAAAAGGCTTTCCTATTATGATAAATCAATAATAAGGGACCACATACTAAATTTAACCATATTCCATCTCTCTACCAAGGAAACCCTAAGCCCATTCATGATTATATTTAAAATATTCAAGGTTATAATGTATACTTTTATCTATCAAACAATGGATCTACATAAATAATATATATTTATAATAAGTCTTTTACTTCCTCTCAAAGATAAAGTGTTCTACCATATTTGTACATCTTGTAAATATATTTTCTACATGGTCATGTCACTTGAGGATGATGTTTTATGATCACACATACTTACCTATGAGACTTATGATTCGTATTGTGATTTATATTCATCGTAATAAAATTATTAACACTTTTCATGATTGAATAAATAAATAATTTAAACCATATTCTAATATAGAGTAACAACAAACCTATGCCTTCCCTTTGTGAATCACTAAAATTTCAAAAACTTAAATAAAGTCAAAGTACAACATTAAAAGGTTACTTGATAAGAATTTGGTTTTTTACATTATATCAAGCATCATGATTAGGTATATGTTCCATGAACATTTCATTCAAAATTATTTTGTGAATATCATCAAATAAATGGTCATATAATGAATAGGTGTCTTGTTTTGAAACATAAAAAATAATATCTTATTGATAGTGGTAAACTTACATTCAATATATATATTATGAAACAAAAAATTACCAATACACCTTTTGATATACAATAACCTATGAAAAATCATGTTTCATCTTATAAAGTATAAAATTCAACTCCTAATATTGACTCATATAAACATGACACTTACCAATCACAGTTCCTAATGATTCTAGAGAGATTTATCCTTCGTATGCAGAACTTTTGGTCATTAGTATTCACATGGAAGGATAAATTAAACATAGAATTATGTTGGATAATCAAGTTGAACTTAATATTTTTACTATTTATTTCCTTAGAACACTTTGTTATGACATTAAAAATTTAATGCAATTATAACCTTATTCATTTGGACATGTAACATTTGGATGTCCTTATTTTTTATATGTTATGCCATCCATGTTTCAATACAATGCTATAATTTAGAACTATATGGTTACAAAATATGAATGCAACACTTGATAGTACACATGAGTATATTGCATTTGAATATGAAGGCAATAACCAAGATGAAAATCAAGTTTTAAAGCATCCCAAAGTGGATCTCCTTATGTCTCAAAAATAAATAAAATTGGTGTAAAATATATAAACAAGTGCAACAAAATAAAGTTAAACCAAAAAAGGAACAACCATCTACTAGTACATCTCCAAGACAAAATCAATTCAGTTATACATATCTTGGCATCAGAGACATTAGTTCAAAACACAATGATTTGATAACTACATCATTTAATTTTGTTACAAAAGTGTCACATGGGCATCAATGTATTATATCATACATCTATAAATGACATATGATTCACATACTAATATTTGACTAGATATTTTCTATATTTGACCCTTTCCTATAGTGTCATGCTTGAAAAATATCTACAAATATAAAATTATTATGGATTAAAGCCTTTTCATTTCTTAAAGATATTTGAGGGCATTAGATAACTTTAAATGTGTCAGCTCTAACATTCACATTTTGATAAAACATGATATGAAGGAGGATTATATGAGGCTTATGAGCCGCCTTGATGATCTTACTTGAGTGGAAGTTCCTTGACCTCTAAACACTCACAATGGAGGTATATATTTAGTTTAATTTTTAACATGAAATATTTATTCTCATCAATTGAATAACTCTAATACAACTTGATTATAATAATTCTACTTTTTATAGGGATATACAGGAGTAGGATGATATATAACATCACATTCAAACAAGTGGAATCCCTCTACCTCTTATTCCTAGGAGCCACCATGGAGGTATAAATATATTATCATTGAAAAATATAATACAACTTTTGTGCATGTATTAAATTTTATGACTTATATTTGTGCCATTATTACATAGTTTTTTATAAATGCACTAATTTTTTATGGCACTTATGTCGTGTAAAACTTTTTTTTTGTGAAAAATTAACACAAATTAAAATACATAGCTAAAAAAAAATTTCACCATGAAAAATGACACAAATTTATACCAAAAAATCCAAAAAGGTTGACTTTTGATGCAAATTTGAACCTACTCATCACACTAATTACTCTTCATGTAGTAATGACATTTGTATGACCAAGAGAATATGTTAGAGGATGATCAAGATGAAGACTATGGTTTGTGTAGACCTTTATTCTTTACATTTTGGAAGGGAGATTAGTATTGGCCAATTTTGTCCCACATAAGAATTTCTTGCATGGTTTGATGAAACAGTAGATCCAAGGCTTAGAAAGGGGGTTCAGGTTTGTAAATTGGAAGAGACCATATAGGTTCTCATGTGTTTTAAAAATTTAGAGCATGGACCATATTAAAGAAACCCTATGGGATGTTAAGAGTGTTTATAATAAGTGTGGAAATGCAAGGGGTACATTTGGTTCTTCATTATGTTCATATAGGCATCTTGGGTCTAGTGGCAAAATTTTTGAATAGTCATTTTGCTGAAATCACCATTACCACATGTGGATGAGACAAGGAAAATTGGTCATATGGGTTTGTTCAAATTTTTTCTAAGTTTATATGTACCTATTTTTACATCCTTCACTAAATTGCATCAAAAGTTATGGAGATCCAAAGTTGGCCTCTTAGCCGAATTCCACTATTTTTCCATACTTAGCCATTTTCAAAGAAGTTCAAATAGAGCCAAGTGATCATCTTGACAAGGCCATATCTCAAATGTGTGGTAGTTTCAGGGAAAAGTGGTCACATGGGTTTTTTCATATTGGTCCCTAGTTGTTATGTATCAAGTTTTAGATCCCCCATCAAAGCAAAAATGAAGTTATACATGATCAAAGTTGGCTCTTTAGTCAATTATTGCTAAGTTTTCCATACTTAGCCAAATGAACTTGACCATCATTAGGATGTCATGTAGGAGTATATATCGACTAGCTAACTTGAGTATTTAATATCTTCACGTAAAAAGCTCCTGGAACTAGTGGATCAAATGGGTTTGTTCTTTTTGACCTCAAAAATATCTCCTGAAAGTTTGGTCACTCCATGACTTTTGAGTCTCAAGTTCCAAGCCTTTAAAAATGAACCTATAACATAATAGATTCATGCTAATGTAAAAATAAATCTCAAGTAAAAATCTATCTATGCTTAAATTTACAGTCTGTATGACATCAGTTACATTCTATGAGATGCCAAATGATGGTCGATCGGACATCAACTTTAAGACAGAGAAAGATAGATCCTATTGAGCATAAATTTGATAGTCATATAGCCATAAATGCTGGTCATGTGAATGTCATTTGATGGGAGTGAGGATGTCATTATTATAATCATGACCTAACCATTGGATTTCAAATAGTGGGTCCTAGTTGATCTAATGATTCATGTGTCATTGTACATTCAAATCTAACAACAAGTAGAGGTTAAAGGGTTAAAAAATATCAAGAGTGAATGTGTGAATGATAAGTGTCAATGATGCATTAAACTAGAAGAATATTTACATCTCATGTGCATTTTTACTAATCAAAATTGATGGAGTGAGATGAGTTAATGTGTCAATGACCTTAATCCAATTTTGACAACCAACTAGAACAAGGGAAAGCCCAAGATTCTTGATGGAGGTTGAGGGGATATTTTTGACCATGGAAAACAAGGTTTTATAGGGTCTTCCTGATGCCATTTAATCTCATTCAAAATTCATATAGTGGTCAATAGTATGTAGTCAAGTATGAGGAGCATAAGGGACCATAATTGGAGTCAACTATTGATCTCTGGTTTGATAAATTGTAGCATGTAGGGTTCTTTTTCATGACTGGTTCACCATTTTTTTAAAAGGATCCATGTATAATTAACTCTTGGACAAAGTAGGTACCCCACCACTCATGGCATGGCATGATTTTTGGTATCAAGATTTGAGGATTTGATCCTCATGAGCACGTCAAGTGGACTTAGGGTCCCAAGGTGGTGAACTAGTGGTGGGATAAGTAGTTAAGGACATTGATTCTAATCAAATAGACTCAACCATTATGGAACAAACCCTTATCTCTAGTACATTGATTTTACTCATGAATACCACATCAAAAATCAAAAGATGAATAAATTAAAGTTTGGGATCTATGAGAAAATTAATTTTATTGTAAGAACTCCATAAACTTAGATCATTTCCATAATTTCCATAAACTTAGATCATTTGGTGAAATTCTTCCTAAAACACTGATGTATTACAAATATTTGAAATCCTAGATCTAGTTTTATGCTTATTTCATTAGTGTTTAAGAGTCAAGCAGGGTGGATCAACTCATGATTTAGGTGCATCACCACTATTATCTTAGATCTCTCTCTCTCTCTCTCTCTCTCTCTATATATATATATATATATATATATATATATATATATATTGTAATGCTATAAATTCATGATTTATCCATTGTATTTGATCATCCCTTTTGGGGGTCATCCTTATGTTTCCTCTTAAGGATCCATGTAATATTGGACTTGCACGTTTGTTCACCTAAGTGCTTTGGTTATAGGCATTAAATGCTTTGTTTTTTATCACTGAAAGGAGTTACTAGAGGAGCTATGGTAAGAGAGGAGTTACTGATGTTAATTAAAGTATGGAAGCTACCATTTTCCCTATGGTTTTTTTGTTGAACATTGCAAGGTTTCCACATATATCTTGTGTAATGAGTTCCCTCTTATCTCATGTTTCTTATCTATTATTTATTTTTCATTTTTACTTACATTATAAGAGTTATTTTTCTTAACATATGGTATCAGATCTTTTTGATCCTAACAATCTGAATATTCATTGTTGAAAACCTAGCCATCATTAAGTTACTATATCTACTATTATAAACACCTAGAATAAATACTCTCAACCATAGAGAAAAAGGGTCATGTATGTAACCTATTTTTTCATCACCACTATTCTCTCTCTCTCTCTCTCTCTCTCTCTCTCTCTCTCTCTCTCTCTCTCTCTCTCTCTCTCTCTCTCTCTCTCTCTCTCTCTCTCTCTCTCTCTCTCTCTCTCTCTCTCCACCCCTTTTCCTTGGTCATTAGTAGGTTTTAGTAGTGGAAATGAGCTAAAAAGGTGCATCAGAGGAGATAACCTCATTAAAAATCCTATAGGTCTGACCCCATTATAGGATCCTCATAGCCTGGGGTTAGTCCCATGTTGAGATAGATATGGAAGTAGGACTTGAACACTCCTGCCTCCAGCTAGGGTGCAATCTAGATCACTAAAAATTAGATTAAAGTCACTCTCTCTATTTTTATATCATTTTTATATTATAAATGAGAAATAACATAATTTTTAATATAAGACATTATTGTATACATATGTTCACAAAATGTGTGTGTGTGTGTGTGTGTGTGTGTGTGTGTGTGTGTGTGTGTGTGTGTGTGTGTGTGTGTGTGTGTGTACATGTGTGTGTGTGTGTGTGTACACACACACACACATGTACACATGTATCTAATTGAAATCTAAAATTTGTGAATTTTAAAATTAGAATATATGAACACATATAATAATTATATAATTTGTATATCAAAAAATATAATTATATTTTTCCATAATTACAAGAATTACAATTACAAAAATTATATTATATCTATATTATTATTTATTTTTATTTTTATTTTTTATGGGGGTGGGAATAGATGATGTTAAAATGATGCAATGTTGAGAAGTAAATGTATTTGAAAAAAATCATGCATTTATACAAGTTTTGATCTCATCAAAATATTTAATAGAAAAAGATAATAAAATGTTTCATCCTAGAACAAAAAATAAAAATATAAGACTATAAATATTTATTAATTACACAAATCTCCTATCTAGTTACAAATTTTGGTATATCTGAATTGATTAGCTCCAGGGAATATTTTAGTGGTGAATATTCGTACTTTGGCAAATTTTACATTTTGTCAGTGTGTTTTTTGGCAATTTCTATGCCATTCCATGGTTTCCTGGTCTCCAAGATTTCTTGGGTTTCATGATTGCCTAGCTTTGTAATCACCAAGGCAAATGTTTCGTTTGAGTTTCTGCCTGGCAGTATTTGCCTTTCACGCAGCCGACCAGGTAGCGCTTAATGTGGAATGTTCTCCAGGTTTCACGTTATGGGAAGTGGAGGATTTGGCTCATTTCGCCAACACACTTTCATTTGTAATATGTATAAATCTGAATTCAAGAAAATAACAATGAGACATTCAATAACCCTTTTTTTCTTCGAAGCGAATAATATACAAATAAAATAAACATTTAAGTATAAGTTTCTTATACTTTAAGTTATATTTTATTTATATACTTTTAGGGTGTTTGAGAGGGGTTTCGGACCGCTAGGAGCTATAATGCAAATTCTAGGTTTTGGTGGATCCTATCATATTTCAGAGTTAGTCAGATTCCAGGGTTTCAGGGTTTCAAACTTAGCCATATTTTAGGGTTTCAAGATTTCAAGGAGACATCATAGGAGGTATGAAGGCTCATGAAGGGATGTATGCGTGATAGAATAGTATGAAAATATCTCTCGTAAAGTGCCACAAGCCGATCCCACCCCATTCCCAGTGCCCAAAAAATTAAAATTTTACTATGATTATTATTTTTTGTTCACCAATGTATAATTTTTTTTGTGGTTTTAAAATAACACAATTCGCCCAGATTTTACACATTGTTTGAGAGACTATGAATGATTAACCAATGGATATTATTATTTTTTCTTTGTAAACTATTTTTTTCGCCACAAAAAATAAATTTTTTTGTCAGGTGTTTTACACATTTCGCCAAATTTTTACACCTTTTCTAAAGGAGGGGTTTCTTAAAGTATACGTTGATTAGCTCCATAAATTCCATAAACTCTTTACTTAGTACATTTACCCTATGAGCATCTATTGGCTACATTGTTCCTGGTAACATTTTCTTCCTCTATACTTAAATATATATGATTGCCTTTTTTAAATATTATTAGGAATATTTTTTTAATATTTATTATAACTTGCTTGATTAAATAGTATGTCTTGAATGGGATGGTTTGTATAAAGGAAGATGTTTATAGTTAAGGCATTCTGTTATAGTAGAAGTAGTTGTCCACTTGCATATATATTTAACCAAAATAATCAATTACAAAAAAATTATAATTGCCTTACCGAATATGAAAATATTATTCCTCTATATTTTAAAATATATCCTATTTGTATATAATATTTATTTTAGTTGGATTGTTCTACCATTAATTTAATTCATGTAACTTTAAAGGTTAATAAACTCTAGTTTGTATAAATTAGCAATGACATCCATTACTATGAAAAAATAATGTTGGTAGCTAATTATTGATAACCACTTACAGAAATTCTATCATAAAAATACTATTATTATAAATTCTCTTGTTTGATATTTTTGTAATGCACAACTAACCACTGTAATATGTGTAGATAAAAAATTAATTTATTGGTTACCATTGGATGGAAAGGATGAGTCATCAAAATAAATAACATGTTATTAAGTACATGTAAAATCATTATGCAATACCATAATATTCTACTTGATGAGGGTGATGTACATTATGCATGTTATATTACATTGATAGATGACCTAGGTTTTTGTTTGTACTTACATGACAAAAGAGACATTTAATGGAAGTGAATTCCAAAACAATTGTTACTAAAATAAATCTATATTCTAGAAGGAATCTTGAGTAAACTAAAAGAGGGCAAAAAAAATTTATGTGGTTTTTTCCTTGATATTGAGATTAGTTATTCAATTGAAGAATCCAAACAAGATAAAGCACATGAGGAATCAACATAAATAGGGAAAATGCCTTTGGATTATTTTGATATGCATGCTCTAGAAGACACAACTACAAAATATTTATAAGAAGAAAAATATTTTGATGTCCGATTCTAAAGTGCATAACAATGTCCCTATTCTGCAACCCTTCTACATAATATAATGTTTGTTTTTCTTGTTGTTGTCTACATCAAAATTATTTTTGGTGAGTTGAAAATGATGATTGAATACCATAGCCACTATTGTGGGAAATATGCATTATTCTTTTGATTTTTTTTGTAACTATACAACTATGATGACTCTTTTTGAACTCAGTAAATGAATGTTAAGTGTAGTATACTTTTTTTTTTCATCATTCATGGATGGCATATTTATTTTTTGTAATTGATATGTGAACCAATTACTTTATTGCATTAATTTCAAGTAGAAACTCAATCAATTATATCAAAACACACAAATTCAAATAAAAGCATTCAAATGCACATAGAATTATTACATAACATTAAACAAGAATTTAATGGTGTGACTACCCTATTATAACACTTAGTCAATCCCTTCACTTCACATGCTAAGGATATAAATATTTATTATAAATAACAAGTTTGGAAATATTGACAAGATTGATAAGACATGAAATATTATGGTGGATGTAGAGTCTATAGGCTTTATGACTGAGTGTTTATACTAGGAGGACAACAAGTTTAAACCTAAAATTCAGCCAAAAGCATTTTTATTTATAACACAAACATTTTATAGGCATGTGCCCCTATGTACACAATACTAAATATTTTTGGATTGTTATAACAACCATTTTTTTAATTTTTGAAAGAGAGTCCAAATTAAAATTGACTATAATATGTGATTTTTATTTCAATTTTATTAAGGCATCTAAGGAGTTTGACAACAATAGCCTAGCCTTTTTTCAAACTTGTTAGCCAAATTGTAGAAGGGATTTTTTTGTTCCACAAGATGTCTGACCTCTCTCTTTACCTCATCCCTCAACTTAAACTTGTTATAATGATATTTTTATTCCACTTCCACTCTAAATTTGATTCACACTGCTAATTGTCACCTATTTCAAATGTATTTTTTATTCATAGATATCATAATTATTCATTCAAATTGATTTAGTGTTAATAAATCTTATAATGTTATTATCTCATTATTTTTCATAGATTGCACTATTTTAGAATTCACAATATTTTATATTGATTGGTTTAATGGAACATTTTTCTTATAGGTTGGATTGGATGGCAAGAATGTGGGATCAAATTGTACACCTTCTAGTTCATAACCTAAGAAAGGCTTTTTTTGGATGTAATGATCTGAAGTGAAAAAAATTCCCTTTTCATAATGGGGAAGACATGTGGATCACTTGGGTTGAGAGTCATAGAGTTGATGACTTCATTAAAAAATAATCAAATAAGAAGTTGTAGCCAATAATTTTTTCCATCTCATATCTCTAAGAAAACATATACCTATTTATATTTTTTTTAGCGATGTTATCAACACTGACATTTAATGTGCATAAACCTAATAATTTTAATATGTGTGCAGATATTAGTGTTTATATGGGCTTGAGGACTTATGACAAATTGATTTCGTGCCACATGACAAGTTTGTAGTGCCCAAGAAGGGAAACAGTAGCTGATCAAGTTGAAAACATATAAGATGTGGCTACCAATGTCACTTTAGCACTTGAAAAATAGTCTATAGACTTGACTAAGTCTTATTTGAAGTACAACATGTTGACAATCAAACTAATCATTGCCATGGATAGGAATATGAACAATTCAAAAAGAAGAAATCATTTTTTCTCCCTTATATTAGTTTGTAAATAAATGAATGGGTTCATAAGATACTATTAATAGGTATGTCTATTAATGTTATCCATATGAAAAATAATAATAATGAGAATAAGATGGTGCATGAAAAAGTTACAATGTTCAATGGTGAAAGATAATGAGATGATTTATTAAATAAGGATGACATATTTAATAAAGACCACAAAATAAATGAGTTGAAATATGTGTTTAGTGCCAATGATGTAGAAAGTGTTTAGGAGAGTGCATTATAAATTCTTTACAAGTGGTTTGTGTATCAAAAATCTAATAACCAAGGCACTAATGAAGATGTACAAATCCCCTTCATATTGGGTATATGATATAGTTGGATTGGTTGTTGAAATTTGACAATGATAACTTATTGGTGATGGAATCAACATTTGAAACAAATGGAATGCATGTATGTTTCTAATTATTGTTATAGTAGTAGATAATTTAGATATTTTCAAACTTACAAGTCAACTAATGTTTTATATTTTGGAATAGTTTCAATTGTATACACATTACTATCATTTGATTTCAAACATTGAGAAATACATGTAACATGGGTCATTATTTATAGGTCATGTACCAGTGATCTCACGTAATAGATGTAAGCACTTCAAAAAATAATACACTTAAAAAACATTGAGTGGAAAATAAATTCCATGGTAGACAAAGCCACTTGTAGAGATCAAAAAAATCAAATGCATGTTGATTACTTTGTATAGGTAGAATGAAATTAAATTATGAATTTCATAAATATGATTATTACATTATTTTCTAAAGTCTTACTAACTTATTGTATTATGCAGAAAGACTTTCAACTGTGAAGTGTGTTTATGCATTTAGTATGTACATAATACATGTTTGAAGAATATGATAGCAATGGTGAGAGAAGATGATGTGAGGCATGAAATTTTTAGTGAAATGAGATATATTATACATAGCTACATTGATGAAGAAATGAAAAACAATGAGGCTAGACTATTTATAGAGAAGTATTGATCCACACAACATAAATTTGTTAAATATTAGGAAAAGCATTATCTTGACAGGGTTTAAATGTGGTCAATATGTTGTCATACCCTTAAACATGTTGATTAAGAAACAAACATAACCATTGAATCATACCATTCACATCTAAAAAAATGTTTCTTGAGGATGATATGAAATTTTGTACATCGCATGGTAGACTAGTTAGTTCAACACTTAACCACAATTATTTATATATAATTTTGGTGGATACAAGTAAGAAAGGACAACATATTTTACAAGAATTAAAAATTTGACAAATTTGATAATTTTATCACATTAAGGCTTTAAAAATTCCAAACTTCTATGTTGCATTTCCCATTATTGACAGTCATATAGGTTGGGTGCAAATTCAAATAGATGAGACTTTGTATTATTAAGTATATAGTGCAATGTTAATCATGTTAATATGTGATTATCCATTTTTATTCCAAGACTACATGTGTAAACATGTCATTAAGGTGGATCTAATGATAGAGAAAATAAGAGAGGGTTTTGTTCATGATGTGGGGGATGGTGTGAGCAACCCCACCAACAACAATGATAGAGAGTCTAATGTAATTTTTTTCCACTTAAATATTATTTGTTTACTATTTTTTTGGCAATATTAATTGGATGATTTGTTTTGAATACATAGGGCATGGATAATGGAGTAGGAGATGTAAATGAAGGAGAAGCAAAAGTTTTGATAGATAATAGTGAAACCCAATCAAGGGGCTAATAGTGTAAGACATATATCATTCATAATCATTTAGTTTTATGTTTATTGTCATTTGTAGAAATATTTTTTCCTTATATGAATAGATCATGGTTAGTGGACTAGAGGATGAAATTAAATCCTCAAGAAAAAAATCATAGGAGTTTTTTGAGAATTGTCTCACAATAGAAAGAAACTTTGGATCACTATCATTATTGGAAAAGTGTATGATAATGGTAATGTTTACAACAAGGCTAAGAGAAATTAAATGTCAAGTATACTTGGTTTGTAGCACCCAATGACTCAGTCATTCCAAAAAGTGCATGATGGGCACAAAAATACCCTTCATAGAGAAAGAGACTTCGTAGACATGATAAATAGAATAAGACAACATAACACATCATAAGAGATAACCATCTTTACAAACCCTCCTCATTCAAAGAAATACATACAATAAAAATTGGAATGAGGATCTAAACAGGGCAGCAAAGCGGGACATAGACAAACATGATGGAGATAATATGGTTTAGGTATATCCCTATGCTACATAAAGTGAGAACTAAATGTAAGGTTGTAAATTTTTGTAAAGGGGTTGTATAGATAAAACTTGTAATATTTCAAAAACTTTTATAATTCATGAGTCATAGCAGGTCCTTATTCATATTTATATGGTTGAGTGACTACATTTAGATTGTGTGATCATAGACATTGATTATAGATTGAAAATGGTATTGTGTAAATGTTGTGAAGTAATGCAACTCTTGGAAATTTTGGTTATGATGTGATTCCAAATAATAAATTAAAATTTCCAATGATGATCTTACACCCATTTGGGAGTTATACTATGGGTAGTTACGTCATGTAGATTAAATTTAGTAAAATGACTAGTTACTTTATTTGAAGTAAAATTCAGTAGTTATTCCTTGTCCTAAAATGTCTCAATAAATTAGACCTAATATTGTATGATATATTAAAATATATTTCAAACTATTCTTGTTTGTGCTTTCCAATGACATTCACACCACTCATCCTCATAATCTAGACTAAGTCTTTCTAGGTTAAATCCAAGAAGATTAAACTTGTTAACAATTTTTTGACATTCAAGTCTTTGGGGACCACTCATCCTCATACATAATTTTAGAAACTTTCATGGAGCATGTATCTTATGTGATGATACTTGAACATAGAATCCCTTTTTATAATTAATTTAGTAATTGACTAAAAAAATTCACTTATATGAATGATTACTTCATCTTCAATTTTTTTTTATCTTTCATGGATCAGTAGCTTGGTTATAATGGGCAATGTGGTAATTATGGACTTCAAAACTATACATGTTTTTCATTCACTAATCAATTCTATGATCTCAAGAAAATGAAGACATAATATTACAGGTTTAGATAGATTCATCTTAAAGCTAACTCACCTTATAGATGTTGGGAACAATGTAAGCAATCACTATAATTTATAAGTCTGGACACTTCTTGTCAGGTTCCTATAAATCCATGATATTACTAAGTGTAGACACCTAAATTTCATATCAAAATCATTTTCTATATTATAATCTAGTGTTATTACTAATTCATATCTCATGATACATTATATACAATCCATTTTGAACTTTGACTTCTTTTCATTGATTTTTTGCGTAAAGATTATTTTTTGTATTATGTATAGTGTGGTTATGATACCATATCCTAACATACTTTATTTTACACAAATTATTATTTTTAAGTCCTTATGCCTAAAAAATAAACATTCATCATGATTATTTTATATCATTGGTGATATTTTGTTTTATGCTACATTAAAATTTAGGTTGCTCAAAACTTATTCACCTATTTCATGTTAGATATCCAATGTAAAATAGAGCTAAACATAAGGAAACTATCT
Organism: Torreya grandis; assembly: GCA_037957365.1. Lineage (NCBI taxonomy): Eukaryota > Viridiplantae > Streptophyta > Pinopsida > Cupressales > Taxaceae > Torreya > Torreya grandis. The sequence continues at coordinate 2,436,910 of JARHVA010001216.1, read as the reverse complement.
AATACACTATCCATGCATCCATACAAATCATATGTTACCTTTCATTTATTTAATAAATGCTGATAAGAATTAACATGTGCCATTGTGACTAAAAAAGAAGGATATACAATTAGCATTCATGCCATAACTATCCATCTAAATCATGACTCATGTATAAAAGACTAATGATAACCATACCATGTCTATCCAATTATACCATAAACCATATATGAAACAATAATAAATAGTCCATAATGTCCATCACACCATGATAATATAAGTCTGATAGCCAAAATAAATCATGTATATATATATATATATATATCAAATTTGTCTGTACAATTGATACATTTCAAAATATGTATACATCAATATCTCATACTCAAGGCATATCACGTCTCGCCATGAACCTCATATGTATCATATGTCATTAGATTAGGCTCATAAAAACATGGTGTACTCTTCATAGTACCCATGACCTATTGTTATCCCTATCTAATAGACCTCATTGACATAGATCTCTTAGTTGAGTACTCCATGTATGATGGTGCTTATTGTGTTCATAGAAAAACCTCTTCATATAAAATCCTACAATATGTGGCCTTTTCCATATATTTAATGACCCTACATAATGTTTCCAACTATCTGTATCTACTAATAATACCCTAGCTTCTACCAACTCTACTTGTGTCATATCCCTATCTCATCTATATTGCTATGTCAATATTGAATTATTAGGTGTCTAGGTCTCTACATCATGTGTCATAAGTCTACCTATTAATGCCATTAAATCCATCTCTAACCTCTCCACCTCATCCTATAACCTATCCAACTCGCCCTATATATGTATGATGTCAACCACTCTCAAAGCTAATTGATCATCCATACTTTGTACATTTCCTTGCAGTCTAGTAATCTCTCTATGTAACCCAACAATCTCTACATCTTATGCTTGGATCTCCTCATGCAACTTTCATGTCAATATCTGATCCTACTATGACCTCCTTGGCCCTAATGGCCTATCTCTATCTCCACTATATCTCTGTGTATCTATGATGGGTCTCATCTCTCTATCCTCATTGTCCCTCTCCTCATCATTTTCAATAATAACTAGAGGAGCCTCTCCTTCCCCAACAAGATCCCATTTAGCAGCTCTCATATCTGTATCCACACCTACCTCTTATAATATCTCCACATCATGAATCTATGTCACCTTCACCTCCTCTAAATGGATCTCCTCTAGACACAGTCCACCTCTTCATCCTTGTCTCCCACCCCTCTATCCAATCATAACCTTTCTAATCTTGTCTCCAACTCATGTACCCTATGGTTGTCTATCTAGGCTAGCTATCAATCTCTATCTCCAAGTGCATGGAGGAATATAAGGTATGGTGAGTCTCATAGGCCACTATCTACCCCACCACTCTACATATCCATCCATGACCCTTATATCAATAACATCCCTCCTATTAGCCCATACCACTATCTTAATGTGTGTCTAATTATGCTCAAAAATCTTGGGATCAATAGTAATACCCCATTATGCACTCTCTCTTACTGAATGTGAAAACACATGTGGTCTTAATATAATGTGTTGTCTCTGACAAAATTATCTCATAACCCTATCAAACTAGTACCTGTTAATGATGTAGTCATGAATACTCATGATGTATCACTGTGACATCATATAGTCCATATATATCCCACCTTATTCCCACTGCAAGTCTATCTCTTGATATGGCCTCTAGGTAATCTAATCCTCACCCAACTCATCCAAGGCTCTCCTATAAAACTCTAGATCTCCTAAATGTGGCCTCTATGCGTTAGGAATGGTAAAGGCATTCCAACCTAATAATAACAATTGTTGGAAATAAAACATCACAAAAGAAGCTATAGATATGATATACAAAAACAAGGTAGATCATATATTATTTAAAAATGAAGCATACTAGTACAAAGGAAGTCACTTTCTTATATAGGCAAGTCAAAATATAAAACTAACCTACATGGCCATTATGGAATAAATCCTCACATCCAAATTTGGTCTACATACCAAAAATGTGCCTAGTCCAAGAATTTAGTGGAAAGAGAAATATCTTGATTGAAGAGTGACCCAATGTCATAAAGAGCAGATGTAGAAGTTGTAGATCCCCATGAGGTGTTAAGAGTTCTTAGAATAGATATGGAGGCACATAGAGTTAATTTAGTTCTTCATTGAATCCATCTTGACATTTTGGGTCAAGTGACAGAAAGTTTGAGTAGGCAATTTGCAGAGGACATATCTCACATGTGTGGTAGTCTCAAGAAAAAATGATCACATGGGTTTGTCCAAATTGGTCCCTAGTTACTACACACTAAGTTTTAGATCATCCACCAAAGTGTGGTATAAATTTTGCATGTTCAAATTTGGCTCCTTGATCAAATTTTTCTAAGTTTCCCATACTTAGCCAAATAAGTTAAAACATTGTTAGGACATCATGTGAACCAGATATGGACTAGCTCACTTCAACATTTTATATCTTCACTAATAAGTCTCCTAGGACTAGTGGATCAAATGGGTTCATCCCTTTTGGTAAGAATAACATCTCAAAAAAAATTGGTGCCTCCATTATTTCTATGCTTCAAGATCCAAGCCTTCAAAGCTGGTAAAAAAGTATAAGACATTCACGTAAATATTAATTTTAAGACCCAATAAATAGCCATTGGTTTTTAAACCAAAGTAGATATAATAGTCTACACTCAATCATACATCTTGATCTAATGACACAAAATGGGTTAAACAGTTAGAGAGCTTGAGAGGCCACCACATGGTGTAAGCACGTGAACTGATAGATAGATAAGATCCTAAATATCAATGTCAGATTACCAAGTGGCACTAGTAGGGATAGATTTGACAATTCAAAGATAGATTTAAAGGATCATGCTCATTCATGCCTAGAAAATCCAATAGAGCAAGGATAAGGATGATGTAAGTGGGACCATACATAGATATAATGAGTCGAGGACAAGTGGCACAAGCATGTTTAGTTGGTATAAAATAAACAACTCACATGCATCCATGCACAAGCACATCAATGGATTGAGATGAGTCAAAAAGGGTCAAAGGAACTTATTGATGAATACAAAGAAGACAAGTGTCCACAGTCAGTGGGTCCTAGTAGAAGTTTGAAGATTCATGTGTATTGTTACATCCAGATCTAACAACATGATTGGAGTCAATAAGTCAAAAGGATTTATAGATCTAATAAACATAAAGATAGTTAGACACAATATAGATGATCCTAATTGGTTTTTGATAACCAATAAGTAAAGGCAATCTTGAGACATTTTTGATGAAAGTTGAAAAGGTTATTTAGGACCCAGACAAATCAAATGTTAAGGAGCCAATCTTAGAGGCAGACTAGGGTTGAACTAGGGCCACATTCTAGAGACCAAACATCATCAACAAAGCTCCATATAGGTAAATATTTAATTTGGGTCTAATACAAAATTTAAAGATAGACCAGTAATTGTGTGAAAACCAATGGTCTAAGATTGGTTTTTGCATATAGTGGACCTATGTCTTGCCTCATCATGGTTCACATTTTTGGTTCTGATGGCCACCTAATGTAGATATGGCACATTTTAGCTAGTTCCAAGATATGATCCTCATCAACAAATCAAGTAAATAATGAAATGATTTTAAGAAAAGATATGGCAATTGGATAAGGGTGATGAACATTTAATTCTTTTATAAAATTGTGCCTTTTTGATAAGATCCTAACTCAATAACATGCTTGAATTGATGCTAATCCATTATAAGCGGTTAGTCCTCTTCCAACGCACAGTTCCCTCTCCCTTTATGTTTGCTATAAATACAGACTTTTAAGCCTTGATATTGATCATCTATCCCTCTTTTTTGGTATTATCAAACTCTACTAAAATTTATACTGACACCTCTTTGATGCAATTAAGATTGAACTCCATCATTTTCTAAGCCAAATTGAAGTGTGTTCTATGAATTCATGCAATATAGTTAAGTGAATGTATGTTCCTTGCTTATGTCTATAGTTTTTCTCACCTTCAAAAAGTGCTTAATAGTTCTCACAGGTGATTATAAATGTAATTTATAGTTTATTATCTATCCTAAAAGTGGATATTTTCCCTCTCTTGCTAATTTGATAACTGATCAATGCATTATTATGAAATATTTATGTGAGATTGATGTTCTTTGGTCTAAAAATTTTCTCATAGTGTGTTTTATGTGAATTGGAGTGATTAAATCATTAGTGCATCACTGATTTTTACATGCTTTTATAAGTTTTGTCAATTCTCTCTCCCTTTTCCAAGAAGGTACTAGTTTAGGTGTAGTTTAGGTGATAGATCCGTAAGGAAGATGACCTTATCTAGAGGTTTGATCCACTTTTAGGATAGCCACAACTTAGGATAAGTCCTATGTTGGTCTATATTTGAGTAGAGGACTTGAACAATCCCCTTGCTTAGATAGGGTGTAATCTAGAACCCCAACACTTTTGGCATGCCCAATGGGACAAAAGTTTCTTTGGTATAATTGAAGTTTGAATATTGAGAAGAAAGATTCATATAAGTAGGAGAGATCTACCATCATCAAAATTTGAAGATCCTTCAAGTTGCAGAGTCCATAGCATCTTCATGCCAAAAATTACAATAAGAGCATCAAGTAAATGTACTTATTTTGAACATATTGAATTGCCTCCTACTTCTTATAAAATATCAAGATTCAATAACACAAGGCCTTATCCTCCAAAGCAATATTTATCTTCTGCTTAGTCTATTATTTTAGTCCAATCTATTGTCCCCATAAGCCAAATCCCTTTTTCCCAAATGGTTATCAAAAATCAAGTGTTTATCCCATTTAATAGGGGTAGTCCCCTGAATTTGGCCTAGTATGATGACATTCCTATGTCTACCCTAAAAAGTATTCATTTTTTCTCTATAGAATGGGATAAAACTAATTTTATTGAGCATATCCAAGATATTACTAATCTATGTTCTCTCCATAATGTTACTCAAGATAACGTGGCTATCATATTACTTGCTACTTCTTTCATGGGAAAAGCATTGTAATGGTATAGGAACCTTCCTTTGACCTCCATTTCTACTTGAGATGAGTTAGGTGCATCTTTAGTTAAGAAATTTTAATAAAAGTCTGATCATCTATCTTTGGTTAAACAATTAACTACCATACAAAGGTACCCCCATGAATTCATGTTGGACTTTAACCTCAAATTCTAAAATACATGGACTAGGATCCCTACATTGGTTAAACCATCCCTAGAGTATGCATTTTTGTACTTATTTAAGGCCCTTAATTCTAATATAAGTGTCATGATAAAGTCCATGGGTGGTAATAACTTGCCAAATACTTATAAGATTGCTATCATAGCAGAGAACAACTTGATTCAAGCTAGTAAACTTGATCCAAGGCCTCTAATGCCCTTTTTTATAAAATTACAACCTATTCCTTCCCTCAAATTCCCCAAATTCTATCTATATCCCCTATTCCATCTCCACAAGTCCTATTTGTAGCCCCTCCTAATCAATCTAATGAGATTGGCGATTTGAAAAGCATGTTACAAGATTTTGAAAATGAAATTGTTTCACTCAAGAGACAATAGTACCAAGGTAGACCTTATCAGTAGAAAATCTAGAGTACCTATCAGTATTTCAATAACTAAAGACCACCTTATCAAGGTTTTAAGGATAATAGGCAACCTTATCAAAATCAAGGAGCTATAATCCAAAATAATCCATATGCAACCCTTGATCCCAATGTGCCTTCCAACTCAAAATCTCTTATTACCCAAAATAACTTAATGCAATATTTAGGTTGGTAGCCTTCCAATCCAAATGACATTTAGAATCAAGCTTTGGTATCACAAGAGATTACCATGACATAGATGACAAAAGAAGAGTTCTCTCTTCAAAGTGGTCAATATCAAGACATGAATATGGTAATATAAAGAGAAGCTCAACAAGTTTTAGGGCATCCTGATGCTATCAATGTTAATTAGCATTTGGATGATCACATTATGTTCAACCAAGTTGGTGAAACTATCAACATAAATGGTCAAGTGGAAAGTCTAACTAGAAATAAAAGAAGAGCAATATAAGAAGCTCAAGATGTGAGCAATACTTATAGTGTTCCTAATTTTTTTTCAAAGAAGGTCAAAGATCAATTTGTTATTTTTATAGCATAGAAGATTTAGAACATATAGATAGTGAAATTTTCCCAAATGCCCCTAACCAGAGAACAATTAGTGGCTCAAAAGTTGCAGCCAAAGGTTAGTGGAACATCTCATAACATTATTGATCAAATTTAAAAATCAAATCTTAGTATTAGCATGTGGGATTACCTTGTCATCTCAGGGTAAACAGACATGCTGATTCAACAACTTTTAGATCTCAAGGTATCTAAAGAACCAACTGAGAAATGAGAAGCTATCTTGGCCAATTTAGACTAGTAAATCAAAAAACCTGATCAATAGATACATAACATGACAAAGGTGTATAAATCCAATTTAAACTTAATCAAGACCCCTCTCTTTTATCTCTCTTTGATATTAGGTGAATATTTAGTCCATAATTGTATGGTAGATAGTGAAGGTAGTAGCACTATCATACCTAAACAAATTATAGATAAGTTTGGTCTTATCTATGATCCAAATACTAAAGGATTATTATAATTAGATGGCTCACCAATATTAGGCATGATAAAATATCTAAATATGACATTACATGCTTTCTCCAATGTTATTATTCAACAAGATGTAGTTATAGTGGACCTACCTCCCTATTTTGCCATGTGTCTGTCAAGAGATTTTAATTCAAAAATTGGAGGATATTTGTCAGTTGATTGGACCTATCTAATGTTCAAAACTAGGTATGGCACTAAATTTACAATATGTTATGAACCTCTTATAATATTTCATTTGGATCCATATATGCCAAGCATGGTGAACACTAATTATGCTCTTTCAGACAAAGTGTTAAAAAATAGTGAGGTTGAATCTGAATCACCTCTAGATGGAGTCCCATATATTTTTCTTGATGAATGGGCCTCCAATTTACATGAGCATGATACTTAAAATTTAATTGAATAAAATGGTCTTGGTGTCTATTGTCTTCATGAAAATGATGCACCAATTCTAACATTGATGAAAGATGAACACCTTAGTGATGGACTGTGGTAGTTATATTTTGATGGATCCAGGAACAAACATGGCACTAGAGCTAGAATGATGTTAATTTATCTAGATAATAAAAGTTATTTATCTTCTCTCAAGTCTCAATTTGTTTTTTCCAATAATGTCACTGAATATAAATCACTAATGCATGGTTTGCAATGGGCAAGAAAGATGAAGGTTAATTCCTTACAAGTCTTTGGAGATAGTGAACTAGTAGTTCACCAAATAATGGGAATTAATATATGCAATAACCCAATACTTAGGTCTTATAATCATAGATTATGGGACCTTGTTGAATACTCTCAAACCTTCAATATTTAGGCCATATCAAGAAATTGGAAAAAACATGCAGATAGGCTCGTTGCTATTGGATCACAATTTAGTATCCCAAATAATATCAAAATGGATAATGTCCAATCACACATCAAGGTAGTTGTGAGACCTTTTATCATAGACAAAAATGATAATTGGAAAGTATATGAAGATGATATTTAGATTGTTATATTCTTGCAAGAAGAAGTTGAATTCTCCTCAAGGAGCCAAGACAATCATTTACAATAATATGATGATCAAATTGTGTAATTAAAGACAAACAAGTTGCCTAAAGGACTGGTCACCATAGAAAATATGTTAATTAGAAATTATGAGCTAATAAAAGAAAAGTTTTATTTATCAACTAAGGAAGAACACTACACAAATGTAGAGATTGCAACTGGAAAAAATTTAAACTAGGTAAAGTTTGCACATCTTCAGAGAAAGAAGCTTTTATTAAGTTATGTTCAAATTTTATAGATGTATTTACATGGTAGTAAAATAAACTTAAAGGTTTTGATCCAAGTCTAGCTCAACATACCATCGAGTTAGAAATTGAGACTAGGCTAGTCAGACAAAGGCAAAGGCCAATCAATCCAAAGCTTAAACCTCTAACGAGAGCTGAACTATATAAGCTCATTAAGTTATCTATAATATTTACAATTAAGCACTCAACTTGGGTAGAAAAACTTATTCTAGTATGAAATAATAATGGTGAAATAAGGTTATATGTTAACTTTTATGACTTGAATAAGGTGTCCCTCAAAGATCACTATCCATTTCCATCAATGGAATAGATTTTACAACTAGTTGCAAGTTCATAAAGGTTATCTTTATTGGATGGTTACAGTGGATATAACCAAATTTTGGTCAAAGAAGAAGACCAGTACAAAACAACCTTCACCATAAAGTGTGGGACATTTTCATATATAAAGATGCCTTTTGGTTTATCTAATGCTAGAGCCACTTTTCAGAGGGCTATAGACATGGCATTTTAGGGTCTCCTTAACAAGTTTATTTTTGTTTATCTACATGACATAACAATATTCTCTAACAACATAAATGAGCATATGATTCATCTTAGGTAGGTGTTTGAAAGGTGCAAGGAATTTGAAGTGTCTTTGAACCCTAAAAAGTGTGTTTTCTCTATTCATGAAGGTAGGCTTCTTGGACATGTCATTTCAAAGAAAGGTAAAAGTATAGACCCATATAGGATAGAATCAATTCTTACACTATCATTTCCTAAGCATAAGAAATCCTTGAAAATATTTTTAGAAAATATTAACTTCATAAGGAGATACATTTTAAATTTTACTAATTTAGCTAGGCTACTTACAACCATGTTAAAGAAAGGTCAAAGTTTCAGTTGGTCTAAAGAAGGAGTGGAAAGTTTTGAAGAAATCAAGAAATTTATAGCTAGTGCTCCTACACTCCTAAATCCTAATTTTATAAAGGATTTATTCTTATATAGCTATGCTAACCTTGACATAATATCAGGTATTCTCGTGTAGTATAATAAATAGAATTTAGAGCAGCCAATAGCATTTTTTAGTCAAGGATTAGAAGAATATGAAACAAGGTATTCTTTGTTGAGAAGCATATTATTTTAGTTATAAGGTCTCTTAAAAAGTTTAGGTACTTGTTGTCTAATAATAAGATATATTTAATGGTTGCACTTCCAAGTGTCAAATACTTTCTTTTGAACAAAGATATAAGTGACAAAAGAGTTGGTTGGATAACCAAGGTTATGGAATATGACATTGAGATCAAAGTCACAAAGTGGTTAGAGGCAAATGACTCTATGAACATATAGACCAAGACTTGTAGGAGTCCAATGAATAGGTTATGGTGTCCAATGATCAAGAACTTGCAATAAATCAGGCTTCAACTTCTAGTTGGTTCCAAGATACGATAAGATATCTATAAGATGGTATTTATCCTTCTCATCTCACTTCTTCAAAGAGGATATATTTTAGATTACAATCAATTCCTTTTCTCCTTGTTGATAATGTCTTATTTAAAAATGATATCAATGGTATACTGCTAAGATACATATAACCAGGTCAAACACATAAGTTACTTGAGTAATTCCATGATGGACATGGTGGAGGACATTACTCAACTAGAATTATATCTCACAAGATCATGAGAGGTGTGTATTACTGGCCAAGTTTATTTGGCGATTACCATGCAAGGGCTAAGAAGTTTAGATAGTGTGCCATGTTTGTTAGAAAAGTGAGACTTGTAGCCTTACCTCTCTAACCAATTTTAGTTAATAAACCCTTTGTCTAATGGGGATTGGACTTTATTGGTGTTATCAACCCCCCATAAATCTTGGGACACAAGTGGATTTTGACTACCACAAATTATTTTACCAGATGGATAAAGGTAGTAGTATTAAAAGAAGCCAATGAAACTAGTGTTTTAAACTTATATGAAGGTTTACTTACTAGGTTTGGGGTCCATTCGACTATAATTTTTGATAATGCTATAGATTTTTTAAGATATAAGATCATCCAGTGGGTAGTTCAACATAGTATTTTTCTCAGTACCTCATCAAATTATTATCCATAAGGTAATGGCCTTACTGAGTCTACCAACAATAATTTGTTGAAGATCATCAGGAGGACTATAGAAGATAATAAAAGATCATGTCATCTCAAATTAAATTCAGCTCTGTGGGATAATAGGATCACCTATAAAAGAGAAATTTCCAATTCCCCATACAAACTAGTGTAAGGTAAGGAAGCAAGAATGCCTATTTCTCTTGAATTCCCTGCTTTGTAATTAATGCATTAGCTTAATATTTTGGAGACTGAGCCAATGGAAATATGATATGCTAAGTTCATGGAGCTAGAGGAAATAAGGCATCAAGCCATGTTGGCTATGGAGGACCATCAAGTAATGACAAAGATATCTTTGACAAAGGAACTTCTTCAAGAAGTTTCTAAGAAGGAGATTTGGTCCTCAAGTGAGATGAGGATAGAGCCAAGCTAGGAAAACACACAAAATTTGATTCTCTCTAAAGTGGACCATATAAAGTTTCCAGTTACAAATCCCATAATTCTTTTCAACTCACAAGGATTAATGGTGAAGAACTTCCTATCCTAGTCAATGGGATACATCTCAAACACTGCTATTAAGGAAAGCTAGGTCCCCTATACATAGTTAGTTTTTATTTTATTTTTCCAAGTGTTTTCTAACACATTAGTTAGTTTCTTTTCTATTTTTTTCTAAATAAGTGTTTTTTTTTCACAATCATTTAGTAGTTTAGTTTCATTTGTTTTTTAGGTCAGTTTCCCTTTTATTTTGTTTTCCTTTCATGTTGTTAGAATTTTTATGTCTTTACAAGTCAAGACGTTATCTTATAGTCATGCAAAATTTCATATATTACCTATGATGCTCCAATATTTATGTATATGGTCCAAGTTCTCAAGCACAGAAGGCATGCTTCCTAACCAAGTCACCAAAGATGTTGACCAAATTTGGTCTACATACCAAAAATGTGCCTAGTCCAAGAATTCAGTGGAAAGAGCATGATCTTGATTGAAGAGTGACCCAATGTCACAAGGAGAAGGTCTAGAAGTTATATATCCCCATGAGGTGTTAAGAGTGATTGGAATAGATATGGAAGCATATAGAGTTTGTCTGGTTCTTCATTGAATCCATCTTGACATTTTGGGTCAAGTGATAGAAAGTTTGAGTAGGTAATTTGTAGAGGCCATATCTTTCATGTGTGGTAGTCTCAGGAAAAAGTGATCACATGGGTTTATCCTACTTGGTCCTTACTTGTTACATGCTAAGTTTTAGATCATCCTCCAAAACATGGTAGAAGTTTTGCATGTTCAAATTTGGTTCCTCAGTCAAATTTTGCTAAGTTTCCCATACTTAGCCAAATAAACTAAAACATTGTTAGGACATAATGCAAACCAAATATGGACCAGATCACTTCAACATTTTATATGTTCACTCAGAAGGCTCATAAGACTTTCATATTCAATGGGTTCATCCCTTTTCATAAGAAGAACATCTCCAAAAAATTTGGTGCCTCCATGATTTTTGTGCTTCAAGATATAATGGTTTGTGTTCAATCATATATCTTAATCCAATAACATGAAATGGGTCAAATAGTTTGAGAGTTTGAGAGGCTAACACATGGTGTAAGCATGTGAATTGACAGACTTACATGATCCTAAAGATCATTACAGGATTGACAAGTGGCACCAACAAGGATAGAGTTGAAAATTCAAAGATATATTTGAGGGCTCACACTCATTTATACCTATAAAATATAATGGAGTGAGGATAAGGATGATTTAATTGGGACCATTTAAAGAGATAATGAGTTGAGGACAAGTGGCACGAGCATATTTAGTTGGAAAAAATCAATAACTCACATGTATCCATGCATAATCACATCAACAAAGTAAGATGAGTCAAAAATGATCAGAGGATCTTGATGATGAATATAAATAAGACAATTTTCCAAAGTCAGTGGGTCTTAGCAAAATATCAAAGACTCATGTGCATTCATACATCCAGATCTAATAGTGTGACTGGATTCAATAATTCAAAAGGATTTGTGCAGCCAATGAACATAAAGACAATTGGACATGATATAGATGATCCTAGTTTATTTTCAACAACCAATAAGTAAAGGTAAACTTGGGACATTTTTAACAAAATTTGATGAGGTTATTCTGACCTAGACAAAGCAAATGTCAAGGAGCTAAGCTCAAAGGTAGATGAAGGTTGAACCAGGGGCACATTCTAGAAATGAAGCATAATCAACAAAGCTCCATATAGGTAAAATAGATCCTTTAGGTCTAATATAGAAGTCAAAGATGGACTAGTGATTGTGTGAAAACCAATGGTCTAAAATTGGTTTTTTCATATAGTGGACCTATGTCTTGCTTCATCATGGTTCACATTTTTAGTTTTGATGGACACCTAATGTAGATGTGGCACATTTTAGCTAATTCTAAGACATGATCCTCATCATTATATAAGTTAAATAATGACATGAGTCCAAGAAAAGATCTGAAAGTTGGATAAGGGTAATGAACATTTAATTCTCTTACAGAATTGTGCTTTCTTGATAAGATCCTAACTCAACAACATCCTTAAATTAGTGATAATCCATCATAAGTGGTTGGTCCTTTTCCAATGCATAGTTACCTCTTTCTCTTTCTCTTTGCTATAAATATAGGTTTTAAATCCTTGATATTGATAATCTATCCCTCTTTTTTGGTATGACCAGACTCTGCCAAAATTTGTACTGTGACACCTCTTTGATACAATAAAGATGGAATTCTATCATTTTTTAAGCCAGATTGAATTGCATTATATGAATTAATGAACTATAGTTAAGTGAATGTATGTTCCTTGATTATGTCTAGAGTTTTTCACACCTTCAAAAAGTGCTTAACAGTTCTCATAGGTTATTATAAGTGTAATTTATAGTTTATTGTCTATCCTGAAAGTGGATATTTTCTCACTCTTACTAATTTGATAATTAATCAATGCCTTATTTTGAAATATTTATGTGAGACTGATGTTCTTTGGTCTGAAAAGTGTATCATGGTGTGTTTTTTGTGAGTTGGAGTGATCAAATCATTGGTGCATCACCGCTTTTTACATGCTTTTATAAGTTTTGTCAATTCTCTCTCCCTTTTCCAAGAAAGTGCTAGTTTAGGTTTAGTGTAGGTGATATATCCATAATGAAGTTTACCTTGTATAGAGGTCTAATCCAATTTTAGGATACCCACAGCCTAGTATCAATCCCATATTGGTCTAGATTTTAGAAGAGGCCCTAAACAATCCCCTTGCTCAGCTAGGGTACAAGCTAGAACCCTAATAGGTACTCATGTACAATATGTATCCATGAAATGAATATGGAATTTGTCCTCACAAATACACCCTAAGGACAACTTCTAAAACCCTAAGTGTGCCACATAACTCAAGGAAATGAGGTGATGTAATAGTAGTTATGAAGATGTCTGTAACTTGATGTTAAGTTGGAATGTACTCCAAGCTAAGAACACCATCTTGAATGTGATAATGATTGAAGTACATATGTACCTCAATATGCTTTATCTAATGATACTCAACTAGGCTGTGAAATATGTGAATTTCACTCTATTTTTCACACCAAATTATAATGGGTGAATCTTGTGTGAAGCCAAACTCTATCAACAACTAACAAAGCCAAAGAATCTACTGACTCACTGTAACTATTGCCCTGTACTCAACCTCTATAGATGAGAGTGCAATATCCTACTAATTCTTACATAACCAAGCAATAGGCAAGTAACCAAGACAAAATATGTATCCAAAAGTGGAATGTCTATCATCAAAATAACTTGCCCATTCTAAATCACTATATCCAATCAACTGAGTAGAACCCTTGGTGTAGTGTAATCCAAAATGAGTAGTACCTTGTAGATATCGTAGGATCTTCTTGGAAACCTACCATTGACTGTTATGAGGTTCATGTGTAAACCTAGGTACAAGCCTAAATGCAAATAAAATATCAGGGTGAGCATGGGTCAAATACATAAGACTCCCAACCATCTACCTATATAATGAGGATCAAAACATAAAGTTGTACAAGAGGCAGTGAGAGTCATTACAAACTAAAAAGGAGAAGGATTTGGCTTACAATCAGCCATGCCAAAATGCTAAAGAAGATCAAAGGTGTGCTTTTGTTGACTCAAATAGATCCCTATATTTGACCATGAAATCTATAAACCAAGAAATAAATGAAAAAGACCAATATCTATCATGTCAAATTGTGCTAAAAGTGCCTACTAAATAGACTAAATTTATGATGAGGATCTACTTGTGAGAAGTAGATTGCCAACATACAAGACCATAATAATAATGTCCTCCCTAATATGTTGAATATACATTATGATATTGGAGTGGAAACAAACAAAGCTAGTGGAGAGAAGAAATGAATATGTAGTCATATAAAATGCAAAAAATGGCAACTTGAGCATGGCTAATGACACCCAATCCTTAGGTCCCTCTTACTTGCTCTTATAACCCTCTCAGGCTTGTTTTCACTAATTTTCAGTCATCCATAGCCTTTCAAACTTGATCCCAACTAAGTTAAGACCCTTTCTTCATGACTAATCCATCCCCCTAGGTCTTGTCTACTTAGGAAAATAGTGCCAAAGTTGGATTATAGCATTTTACCTTAGGGTGTCCCCTTTCTAGCACTCCTGTCTAATCATAATTTGAACCTAGATTACCATTTTCCCTTGATTCCTCTTGTTTATTACGTCAACCTAGTTTGATTTCATCTAACCCATGACCAATAGATCCATATAAAATCCCATTCAAATATAATTTGGAAAGGGTTGGAAAATATCAATTAAGCAAGCAAGAATACAAGGAAGACCACTCAAGCAATCTTCCTTATTCTCTACATATAGCCAACCTATACACTTTTAAATGAATTCAAGTCCTTACACCAGCCCCTAATCATCTCAAGCACACCTAGTTTTTGCATTTATTGCATTTTCATTTAGTATTGTACCAAGCACTCTTAAAGGGAGAAATACTTATGGCTTGATCCCTCATCATAGTATTGGTATGTAGGCTATGTGCCCACACACAGGGTGTGAAGCATGTCCAGTGCATGTTACACACATTAACCCCTTTTCCCTATTTGTGAAAGTTTCTATTCAAGTGTATAGAATAAATAGACATAGAAAATCAGCTCTACAAGGAGTTTTGTTGACAATGAGGCTCCAAAATTTGGTACACAAGCTCACACTGACCAGGTAAATAAAAACCCAAAAAGCTTGGATCCTCAAGACAACAACATCGAGGAAGGACTATAGCACTAGAACCTAGGGTTTCTAGTTTTAGTGCTCCTATCTAATAAATAAATGAAGTTTAAAATCATGTTTGTGATAGTGTCCCAGGCCTACACACAAATTTTCAGACCCTATCTCAGTTGGATCAACATAGAATAAGATAAATTTAATTTTCTCTCTCTCACTACTATTTTTAGAAAAGGTCAAATTACAAACTAAATTTCACAAATTAGTAGCTTTAATTTGAAATATTATTTACTAATTTTCTCCTCCTCAAACCCTTTTATTATTTAATAATTAAACACTAACTTCCCCAAAAATAATAAATCATTATTTAATAATTAAACACTAACTTCCCCAAAAATAATAAATCATTTGGTGAACCTGACTTTAAATTGTGCATAAAAACCCTAGAAACCCTAGGGTAAATTCCTAGCTGATTTTTCTCATAAATATTTGAATTTTTTATTGAATATTTTAAGCATAAATTCATCCCAAATTTTAAAGTTTAGTGGTAAATTTTAAAATAGTTTTATTTCAAACCCTGGTTGCATACACTAGGTCCCAGTAATTTTACAATATTAATCCAATATTTTTTTTATTTTTTGCTTGCATATCTAAATAAAAAATTTTATTCAAACTCTCAAATTCAATAGTAATTTCAAAAATAATTATATCTCAAACCCTAGTTGCATCAACTTGCTCCCATTAATTTTTCAATTATTTTTTGAATTTTTAGTTGCATATTAAAATTTAAAAAACCACTTCAAATTTAAAAAATTCATAGTAATTTCAAAAAAAAAAAATCCTCAAAACCATAGTTGAATCTACTAGGTCCCATTACATAAAAAACTTTCCCATAAATTTTTGAATTTTTACTTGCATACTTAACTCAAAAATTTAATTTTAATTTCAAAAATTCATAGTATTTTACAAAAATATTATTATCAAATGCCTAGTTACATATACTATCACCTATTTGCTTCTTGAGGTATCAACTTACATCCATAATCAAATTACAAAACTAATTATCACTTATGTACAAAATTTTCTTACATTATTTGCAAATAACAAAGAAACCATAATGGGTCCTATCATTTACATGAATGATGAAGTCTATCATATGTTAGAACAAAGCTTCATTCTTTGCTTTTCATGCTTATTTTTCATAATATGGGATGATGTTAAGCAATTTATTCTTAAACATGTTAATACATCTCTTGCATCACCTCCCTTGGATCCTTTAACCCATGCCAAGTCAAGTTGCATGGTCCATTTCACTTTTCGCCAGGTTACTACCTACCATCAAAGAACCTAGTTGACACCCTTTGTCCCTCCACCACCTCAACCCGTCAATTATATTTTCTCTCCTCCCATAGCCACTACTCATATAAAGATAGTAAATAATGAAGTTATATCTATTACTCAATGTGCCACCATTCCTCCTCTACTTAGCTAGGAGCCCCATCACCCTTATATTCCTTCCCATCCTAGTCCCAACCCACCCACACAAGTAGATTTGCACAAGGCATATGATATTGTTCATCAATTGAGAAATACTCTAGCTAATATTTCCATGTTAGAACTACTTCAAAGGTTAATGTCTTCAAGGACATTATTTATCAGGTACTCACTCAGACTTCTATACCCATTGATTCAGAACCTTCTTATTTTGCATTAGTGGTCAACACTTTAAAAATTGTAAAAGATGTAATTTATTTTGACAATGAGGACATGCATTCTTAGATAGTTATTGATCAAAATTTACCACTATTCATACAAGTTCAAGTCAAAAATAATGTATTCAAGAGACTTCTTGTTGATAGTGGTTCCAGACTTAATATATGTAATATCATATTCTTGCAGGGCATGGGCGTAGATATGACATCAATACAAAAATCATATAAGAACATTTGAGGGTTTGACTATATACCATGACACACATTGGGCATCATTACTTTGTATATCATGGTAGGACCTAAAACCCTCTCTACATAGTTATAGGTCATGCCAGGTCCTCTCCACTATATTATTTTACTTAGATGACCATGGATACATACTATGGGGGCCATTCCTTCTACTCTCCATCAATGTATTAAGTTTCTCCATGAAGGCTATCTATACACATGTCTAGTAGACAACTATCCATTTATATATTATCAAACTAAAAAGTCATCTTTGACTATTTTGCCAGATGGGATACCTTATTTCATAGTATAATCACCACCTCATTGCATTTCTCTTTATTAGATATATACTTATGAGGTTGAAGAGATTAGAAATTCTTTTAGTCCTCCACTTACAATCATACCTTTAGCTCCAAATATTATTCTACCAATCATAGTAGCTTCAGCCATTCCATATACTCCATTAGTCATAGTTATGACACCTATTACACATACACAATCACTGATAATACTACTAGTAGTTCTAGTTGATTTCATAGTTACTCCATCAGTTACAGATACTTTTGTAGCAACACCATCTTCAAATACTAAATATGATGAGACTCTTATATCACAGTTACCCCTTGTGGTATATTTTGATTTACCATATGTATATGATGTTGATATAGACTCCCAAGATTTTTTAGATGATGATATAACACCCACACTCATAGATGACTATTTATGTTGATTGAACTTTACACCTATTGGCCCAAGAGAGATGACTCTAGAACTCTCATTCTACATCCTACATCACTTTTAGCATCTCTCACTACACTCTCAAGATATACTCCACACTCATGACCATAGACAAATTACTTGACACATATAGTGTTGACCCATTTTTCCCCTGGCAAAATTGTGGTCAATTTCTCCCTTGCATTTTGGAACCAGTAATTTTTGGGCTGCTAGGTCCATTTTCAAGTTCAACATGTCCAGTTCAAGTTTGGTTCAATACAGTTTGTTCGTCGGCCTAGTTCAAACACCTTAGTGGAGGGCCAGCACTTCAAACAAAGAATATCTGGGTATGTTTCATTTTCATTTGAGGTCCCAAGTTCAAACGAGTTCAACATATTTTAACCAAGTCCCGAATTCCTTCGAGCATGGCTTAACGTTAAATGCATTGGGCCGGGCCGGGTCACACTAAGCAAAGGTGCTCTAGCATTCAAGGTAAGTAATTGGCTCCAGTCTTAAGCCAGGCACATTCCAAAACAAAATCCCATGACTTAACACAAAAAGGGGAAAGGACAAGTGGCAGTTAACATTTCCACAGACTTTTTGTCCATGGGAAATGTCCACACACAAAGCCCGCGGGGAGTACAAGCAACAATCCTGGGACATTTTCATGGACTTTTGTCTGTGAGAAAACATCCGTAGACAAAAGTCCATGGGGAAATTGTCTGTGAACATTCAAAGTCCCATGGAGCCCGATCAAAAGTCTGCGAGCATTCAAAGGTCATAGAAAACATATGAGGAGCCCGCACCGACAGTCTAATGCAAAGTGAGGGACACACCGGAGTTAAAAAATGGAAGGAGCAAGCTGTGAAGAAGGAATTGGTAGACAGTGAAGGCCAGCGTGGACTCGACTAGCAAAAGGAAGGGTGCCCACACGAAGTTAACAAACGACAAGGAGCCAACAAGGCACGAAGACGTCCAAGGAGGACGTCAAGTTTGAATTAGCTAGTTTGTAATGAGAATAGCCATTGTTTTAAAATAAAATAAGGAAGATGATATTGCCAAAAAGTTAAAAGAAAACAAAGAAGAGAATGCTAATCAGAAAAGAGCCAAATTGCAGTGACCCACTAGAAAGTTTGCCCCTGCGGGCCGAGTAAACTAGATAAGACAAAATGAAGAAAGGGACAAGGCATAAAGCATGGTCCCAGTAGAATTTTTGATGTCATCAATAGTGTTTTTCTTCTTCCCAATGAAGACTCAAGCAGCCACTTGCAAAGAAGTGCCAATGAGTCTTCTCTTGGCTTTTCCATATAAGTTTGCAGACTTGGTCATTTGTAATAATATTTTCATAGTTTAGTCAGGCGCAGCCCTGCTAAAATTTCTTCCTGGATCAAATAAAGATAGTTTTTACCTCTTTCTTGGATGGATACCCTATGTATGTCCTATGTGTTTGATTTATGTTTAGTCATTTTCTTTTAATGCTCTCATAGGTTCAAATACCAACACACCAGCTATCTACAAAGCACCATCATCTGCAGCTGACAAGAGAAGAGTTCCATTTGGGGTGCACTAATAGAAGGAATTCATTTACAGTATGTATTTCATAGCATCTTGGTGAGTCCCTATTTCTATGTTTTCATAGGAACCTCCCTGTCATTTTCTAGCAGTCTGGTCTTTCTGCCAAGTTTGAGTGTATGTATGTTGTGTTTGTCTGATTCTGAGTGTGGAGGTGGGAAGGTCATTTCATTTTTGGTGTATCACCTCTTTAGAGTAGGTTTGTTTTTTTCATCTTCCTCCCTTTTCACCCCCCAATTTATCTATATATCTATATCTATATTTTGCATTGCCTGAAACAAACATGATACATCAAAGGGAGCTAGCCCTTATCTAGAGACTCTCCTCTCCTGCTTCACCGTGCCACAAGTGAGAGAGGAGTTTCCATGTTGCGAGGAGAAGATAGGAGTTTGACTTCCTATCACTGGGTGCAACTTTCCTGTGTCAACATTCTGGCATGCCTGGTGGGACTATAATTTTCAACGCAGTAAAGTTTAGGATTGATGCTAGTCCTGATACAGTCGATTCAAGTTTTTAGCATCTGGCAACTCTGAGTAAATCTATTGGTTAAGCAGCTTGGTGCCATCAGAAATCATCTTTTCTTGAATGTATAATTCTTTTGCACAAAATCATGGGTTTTGTTTTCCTGCATATAATATCGATCAGACTCAAAATATTCAAAGAATCACCTCAAGCGGCCCTCCTAATTGCCCTGCAACTATAAAGGAAGTGGCACTAGAATTTGAGAGGCAGACAATGGAAATTGACAGACTGGAAGAGCAGTACAAATATCAGTAGGAGCTGATGTATAAAGAGGAGTGCTTGTTTAGGCAAGCATGGGCCTTGCAATCCATGGAGGAGGAGGTAAAAAAATGGAGAAATCCATCTTTTCGAGGCAGCCAGCCTTGTGTACCCCCTCATATTCTAAAAAAAACCCCTCTTTTGCACTAAATCCATTTTATCAGATTGCACTTGCTCACTCTAGCTCATCAAATATAGCTACTCCCAATCTCGTGCACCTATCTTTCCAACACCAGAAGGCATCTGAGCAGCCTCCCATGGAGATGAACCTCCTAAACTCCTTAAATCATGAATTCTCCATTGAGAAGACCACCACCAGCTAGCAAGTCCCTCTTCAAAAGGCTCCTCCAATGCACCAATAGTGTTTTCCTTGCATTCCCCAACCTCCCCAAGTCCTTCAGCATAATGTGTAGATTTTGGATTGGAGAAGGGAATGCCAGGAACTAGCTCTGAGCTTTGGAGAGGATCATGCTGGTGACCTCCAAGAAGGACTCTTTCAGGGCAACCTAGCCAAGCAAATTGAAGATTTAGAGGCCAGGATGAAGCTGCTCCTTGAAAGAGAGATTAATTTTTCAAACCTTGTGGAAGAGCCTCAGGACCTTGTGGAAAACAAATTTGCTCCCTGTTCACAGGAGCAAAATTCTAATTTCAAAATCTTGAATTGGGGAAAAATAGTGGAATCATGGGATAGCAGAAAATAAAAAGAAGAGCAAGTTTTTTTTCAAAGCCTTGAAGAAGCTAAAGCTATTCTTGCTGATGATAATGCTGGAGACCTCCAAGAAAAGCTCTTCCAAGAGGATCTAGCCAAGAGAATTGTAGAGTTGGAATCCAGAGAAAAATTCCTCGGCCAATGTGTAATGGATGGTTCAGACCAAACAACACATTCTATGTTTGAACACACCCCACCTACACATTTCCAAGAGAGTTATCAAGCCACACCTAATATTGATGAAGTGTTGACCAAATGGAAGGAGGAGAATCATTTGATTCTAACTCAAGGACTACCTCCTCTTCCATGTGTTGTTTCAAATTTACCCCTTCTTAAGGAGGAACCTATTTTGCAAGAAGTAGGTGAGGAGCAAAAGATCCAATTTGCAGTCCTTCAGGAGGCTGCCATGAGTGACAACGAATAAAAAATAATCATTGATGCTCCTTGTGAAGACCTTATCAGCAATGGAGAAGATGCAGGGCTTGCATATATGCAGATGTTCTAGCAATTTGAAGAGGAACAAATGCATGGTAATCTCTCTTCCCCTCTATTTGATGAACTTCCTTGCTGTTTTGATGAGGATGACTACATTGAATAGCCTGAGTTAGAGGAAGATTAGGAGGATATTTTTGAAAATCTAGAAATTCTAATCAACAAAGAGGAAAAAGAGAGGTTTGTCTTCTTGGAGGAATGCCTTGAAGAAGAGAGCTTTAAACAGAGAGGTGATGTTCTGTGGGATGAGCAATAATTTTGTGAGTCCATTTCAGACATCACTACAGTCACCCTTCTTCAAGAAGGCCAAAAGGAATCAGGGGATGAGTCTGATAGGATTTTCAGTGAGGCAGAGGGAAACAAATCAGACCATGATACATTGCAGAAGAATTGTGCAGATCAAGGGGCTTATGGTGAGAAGTCAATAGCCATTGATTTCTTGGTGAGGAGCACCAACATGAAAGACCAGTGAGAGGCAAGCTTCCAAGAATGAATAGAGTATGTATACGTTGGAAGCATGTTTGAATCTCCACTTAGGGACAAGTCGACTTAGGTGACAGGTAAAAAGAGCAAGTCACCAATTCTCTTTTCCATTCTACTACTTTCTTGGTGCCATACATCTTCTTACTAGGAAGGGGACTTAAGAAGTTTTCCATTTGATCTAGGAGGGAACAAAAAATGCTTGGTTAGCTGTACATAATAGTTTGTTTCAGTTTCTTCTCCTGCTTTCCCTAAGTGCAGTTGCACAGGTAGTGTTTTTAGCCTTATGTGTTTCCCTTTGTGTGTGCGAGTAAATTCTACGTGTTTGATTTTGGGATCTTTGGGGCTGTTGCTAAATCTTTTAGCTACATCTGACTCCATGCCCAATGGATATTCAAAGGCAACTAGGTTCTAAGCATGGTAGGCGTACTTTCCCTATGAGTCGCCAATCTATTGACCCATTTTTCCCCTAGTAAAATTGTGGTCAATTTCTCCCTTGTGTTTTGGAACTAGTCATTTTTGGGCTGCTAGGTCCGTTTTCGAGTTCAACATGTCTAGTTCAAGTTTGGTTCAATATAGGAGGTTCATCGGCCTAGTTCAAATGCCTTAGTGGAGGGCCGGCACTTCAAATGAAGAAGATCTAGGTAAGTTTCATTTTGGTTTGAGGTCCCAAGTTCAAATGAGTTCAACGAATTTTAACCAAGTCCTGAATTCCTTTGAGCATGGCTTAATGTTAAATGCATTAGGCTGGACTGGGTCAAAAGCAACATAAAAAAAGCAAATGGGGCCAGGTCGCACTAAGCAAAGGTGCTCTAGCATTCAAGGTAAGTAATCGACTCCAATCTTAAGCTGAGCGCATTCCAAAACAAAAGCCCGCAACTTAACACAAAAAGGGGAAAGGACAAGTGGTGATTAACATTTCCACAAACTTTTTGTCCACGCACAAAGCCCGTGGGGAGCATAAGCAACAAGCCTGAGACATTTCCATAGAATTTTTGTCTGCGGGAAAACATCCATGGACAAAAGTCCACGGGAAATTGTTTGTGAACATTCAAAGTCCCAAGGAGCTCGATCAAAAGTCTGTGAGCATTCAAAGTCCACAGAAAACATATTAGGAGCTCATGTCGACAGTCTAATGCAAAGTGAGGGACCTGCTAGAGTTAACAAATGAAAGGATCAAGCCACGAAGAAGGAATTGGTAAACAGTGAAGGCCAACATGGACTCGACTGGCAAAAGCAAGGTTACCCACATGGAGTTAACAAACGGCAAGGAGCCAGTAAGGCCTGAGGACATCCAAGGAGGATGTCAAGTTTGAATTAGCTAGTTTGTAATGAGAATAGCCATTGTTTTAAAAGAAAACAAGGAAGATGATATTGCCAAAAAGTTAAAAGAAAACAAAGAAGAGAATGCTAATCAGAAAAGAGCCAAATTGCAATGACCCGCTAGAAAGTTCACCCCTGTGGGCCAAGTAAACCAGATAAGACAAAATGAAGAAAGGGACAAGGCATAAAGCATGGCCCCAGTAGAATTTTTGATGTCATCAACAGTGTTTTTCTTCTTCCCAATGAAGACTTGAGTAGCCACTTGCAAAGAAGCGTCAATGAGTCTTCTCTTGGCTTTTCCATATAAGTTTGCGGACTTGGTCATTTGTAATAATCTTTTCATAGTTTAGTCAGACGCAGCCCTGCTAAAATTTCTGCCTGGATCAAATAAAGATAGTTTTTACCTATTTCTTGGATGGATACCTTGTGTATGTCCCGTGTGTTTGATTTGTGTTCAGTCATTTTCTTTTAATGCTCTCATAGGTTCAAATACCAACACACCAGCTATCTACAAAGTGCCATCATCTACAGCTGACAGGAGAAGAGTTCCATTTGGGGTGTAGTAATAGAAGGAAGTCATTTATAGTATGTATTTCATAGCATCTTGGTGAGTCCCTATTTCTGTGTTTTCATAGGAACCTCCCTGTCATTTTTCAGCAGCCTGGTCTTTCTACCAAGTCTGAATGTATGTATGTTGTGTATGTTTGATTCTAAGTGTGGAGGTGGGAAGGTCATTTCATTTTTGGTGTATCACCTCTTTAGATTAGGTTTTTTTTTTTGCATCTTCCTCCCTTTTCACCCCCCATAGTTTATCTATATATCTATATCTATATTTTGCATTGCCTAAAACAAACATGATACATCAAATGGAGCTATCCCTTATCTAGAGACTCTCCTCTCCTACTTCATCATCCCACAGGTGAGAGAGGAGTTTCCATGTTGTGAGGAGAAGATAGGAGTTTGACTTCCTATCACTGAGTGCAACTTTCCTGTGTCAACATATAGCTCACATGGTTACCTCTATAGATATAGAGCAAGTTATTTAGATTCAGCTAGGCAACACACAACATTAGCCAAAATTTGTGTTACATATATTACTTGATCATGGATTAATCACATTACCTATAGTATGACATAGATCTATTAGTAGATTGTCACAATAGGATGGTCACCCATTTTGTACTTTTCATAGGATTACAGGCCATGATACAAACTCATGTACAAATTTATAATAGAGATTGGATAAACTACAAGATTGAGGTATTATTTAGATCATATCACCACCAATAACACCATCTCCACTACTTCCACTGAAGTCATCTACTAGCAAGACTAAACATCCTAGAGTAGAGTTAACATCTCCACCACCAAATCAACCTTTAGTTCACCTTCAGCACAATGACACCATGAACACAACATCTACATCATATGATGACACTTATGATGATGATCTCAAGGCATTTGATGATGTTCATGACCCCTTCCTCCATTTCTATCCCTAGTAGGCTTCATCCTTGGACCCTTTCCCCCCTCCAACCTAGTCTTTTATATTATTATGTACATATTGCTTTGTTTACATGATTGTACATAGTTTCCTTCCAAAATTACCTAGACATAGTTTTTTATGCTTGATTTTACATAATATCTTCTGCTTGATTGTACATAGCTCAAATAATTTTAAAATATAAAAAATATAACATTTCAAAAAATATAAAAACATTCAAATATGTCAAAAACAATAAAAACATTTCAATTGTATGCATCATCCATGCTTTAAATTACTACTACTATACTAGAAATTACATTTACTATTCCATACTATTGTATATCGATTTATCTACATTACCATGTTTCAGTTGATATTATTTGAGTGTGTTCAATAAAATTTAGCTACTTTATTCCTTTACTCTACCCATTGAGGGGGCATTCCTACTACTACATTCGAGACACACATCCATATACATACCCACTAGGGGCATCTTCTACATGATTACATCATTCAGTTTATGTCATTCCTACACTCCACACTCTATGTTATCATGTTGATTTACATTATCTACTAGCTTACATAGATTAATTTATCAACATATCATTAGTATCTAACACTTATGTATTTCTTAGCATATACCTAGTCTTGTACTAAACATGTCTTGCATACTTTCCCTCTTGTTTTGATTAGTTAGATGTAATTTTATCTTTATATTCTTTACATTCTTTATCTTCTTGCTTAGTGTAGCTTGATGAGATTGTAATTCCAGTTCCTACTTATCTCCTATATGTGACTTAGGACATTTTCCAATGTCCTTTACTCCTATTCATGTGTGTGTCTTATGACATTTGCCACTATCCTTTGCTTGTACTCTTCTATGTTTTTGTGGCCCTTGTGCCAATTTTACTTGCCCCACTTGTATGTGTACATGGAATTTGAACATGCCTTGTATGATTGATTTCTAGTTTGAGTGACATGTGCCCATGTCCATTGTTTGTGTATCCCCTTGGCCACCCTTGTATGCTTCTTACTTCTTACCTTGCATGATTATTTCTTGATTGATTTTGATTGTTTGAAATTCCATGATCCAAATCATGCATTATCTTACTTCTTGGATGCTATGATGGACATCATGCTCTATCCCTCTATGACAACTAATAATTAACAACTAACACATCCAATTCTATTTTAGTACATTGCACATGATTTTACATTATTATATCTATCTAGGCATATCCTTGTTGATCTAATAATCTCTTAATACAAAACATGCTATATCTTGAGATATCTTGTCAATTATCATTACTATATCATGTATATTTATAGCTTAACACACTTATAGGGCTTCTTCTTCAGAGGGTAATCATTATAAGGTACCTATTCCTTCCCTCAAAAGAGGGGGCAATAAGATAAGGGTTTTGATATAGAGATAAAAATTCCTATTGATCGAAAAACTCTAGTTTTAGAACAACCATAACAATAACTAGTCACAAACCACTCATAATAGACTAGATAGATAGTCAAAAATCTAGAACAATGATCAGTTTCAGCCCAAGACAAGAGTATCGAGGTTGGACTATACCACTAGACACCAGGGTATCCTATTTTGGCACTCCTATCCAAATAGAAGAAAAGCTAAATTTTCTAGAAATATGCAAAAAAGTAGGTTTAGCTATAGTTTTGCATAGTCAAACCAGTTTAGAATCAATAATATTTAGTATAGTTTTATCAAAGAATCTAGACATAGGGGGAATCATGCACGACATGATTAGTTCTCACTTCTATTTTTAGATACGGTAGTTATTATAATTTCTAGATCATAATCTATGTTTTAGACACTAATGATTGGGGGTAGATTTCACAACACTTTTGCTTTTTTTCTTTTTGAGTTCAACTTTACCTAGGAATTCTAAGTAGTTATGTGGCTTACTCTATCTATAGGTGGTTGACATAATTTTGGAGTGGATTTCATACAAGCCTATCTTCCACATTCTTTAGTTCTCAAGTGGCTTTGACATAAGCCAAATTTTTAGTTTTGGAGTGGCTTTCATACAAGCCTAATCTCCATCTTTTTCGAGTTGGCCAACATTGGCCTAGTTTCTAGTACACATTCAGATATCCATGCCACGTTGTTAGATTTATAGAGCATTCATGAGATTTAGAAGCCATCTCATATGACATATTTCTTCATATCGGTATTAGTTCATAGCTTCACTTCAAGGGGCAATGATGGAGCTAAAGGTCCAGCCTTTGTATTTTTGAGCCACCTATTCAGAGGGATTGGAAATATAGTCCAAACATTAATTAACACACATATGATCATATAACTTCACTTAGTAGGTGATGATGGAGCCAAAGGGCCAACCTTTATATTCTTGAGCCACTTTTTAGGGAATTGAGCACTCAGCTCCATTCACAATATAAATTTTGGTACAACATCATCCAACACATCCAACATTACTCAGCCTTACTCAGCATCATAATAGATTTTGTATTAGTTCACATACCTGATGAGGTGTATTCATTATTTTCTCTTCCTCTCTCTCTCTCTCTTACCCAACTTTGTATATTCTTATTTTATATTGCATATAATAAGAACTGAACTACTCTTTATTTTCCTTTCATAGATTCACACTTGCACAACATGCTCTTTGTGCACTATCTAACATTACTCAACATCACACAACTTCATACACTTCACCTTTAATGTAAGTTTAGGTACACTTTTTATTTTCCTTTATCCTTGTATTTTGCTTTACTACATCACTAGAATAAAGCGGGGGGGGAATGTGGTCATATAAAATGAAAAAAATGGCAACTTGAGCATGGCTAATGACACCCAATCCTTAGGTCCCTCTTGCTTACTCTGATAACCCTCTCAGTCTTGTTTTCACTAATTCCTAGTCATCCATAGCCTTCTAGACTTGATCCCAACTAAGCGAGGACCCTCTCTCATGACTAATCCATCCCCCTAGGTCCCATCTACTTGGGACAATAGGGCCAAAGTTAGACTATAGCATTGGACCCTAGGGTGTCCCCTTTCCAATGCTCATGTCCAATCACAATTTGAGCCCAGATTACCATTTTCCCTTGATTCCTCTTGTTTATTATGCCATTCTAATCTAGTTTTATCTAACCCATGACCAATAGATCCATATAAAATCCCATTCAAAGATCATTTAGAAAGGGTTAGAAAATATCACTCAAGCAAGCAAGAATATAAGTAAGACCACTCAAAAAATCTTCCTTATTATCTACATACAGCTATCTGATACACTTTCAAGCCAATTCAAGTCCTTACACTAGCCCCTAGTCATCTCAAGTACACCTTGTTTTTATATTTCTTTTATTTTCATTCATTATTGCACCAAACACTCTTAAAGGGATAACTACATATGGCTTGATCCCTCCTTAGAGTATTGGTATGTAGACAATGTGCCCACACATGAGGTATGAATCATGTCTAGTGCATCTTATGCACACTAACCCCTTTTCCCTATTTTTCAATGTTTTTATTCAAGTGCATAAAATACACATGAATAGAAAATTATCTATATAGGGATTTATATTGATAATGAGGCTCTAAAATTTGGTACATAGGCTCACACTGACCAGGTGAACAAAAACCCAAAAAGCGTAGATCCTTAGGATAATAAGACCAGGGAAGGACTATAAGACCAAAACCCAGGGTGTCTAATTTTAGCACTCCTATCCAATCAAGAAATGAAGTTTAGAATATTATTTGTGATAGTGTCCTAGGCCTACACACAAAGTCTCAAACCCTTTCTCAGTTAGATTAGCATAGAATAAGATAAGTTTAATTTTCTCTCTCTTACTACTATATTTAGAAAAGGTCAAATTAAAAATTAAATTTCAAAAATTAGTAGCATTAATTTAGAATATTATTTACTAATTTTCTCCTCCTCAGACCCTTTTATTATTTAAGAATTAAACACTAATTTATTCAAAAATAATAAATCAGAATCCATATTCTCATACCAATAATAAATGTTAGAAATAATGTCATTAATGTCAAAGGTTTAGCATTATTGGTGATAAAGGCCCCATTGCATTTAATGTTGTTGGTAATAAGTTTATCTTGGCTAATATGAGTTAATATTTATTACATATTAACAAATATATTTCTGGTTGCATATGAGACAAAAGAACGGCCCATGGAGAAGTTGAAGAGCCACGGGATAAAGACAAAAAAAGGATGGGACGCATTTTCCCATGAAGAGTCATCTTGGGGAATACCAAGAGTCACCAAGTGAAGACAAAAGAGTAAAGGCTCAATTTCTCATGAAGGGACACTTTGAGGAATACGAAGAGTCACCAAAGATAAGGACAAAAGTGGGAAGGAAGTTTTTGCTCATGAAGGGTCACCACATGACTTTTCAAATGCTTGGATATGAAGGGTCATCCAAGATTGGCACCATTTTCCATGAGGATTGAAGGGTCACAAAGGGGGAAGGCCAAAGGTCATTTGGAAAGCTATAAATAAAGGCTTGAATAGCCATTTGTAAGATGAGAGATAGAGGTTGATTTGATATTGTAATATCTAGCTTAGAAGAGCTATTGTGAGAGATGAATATGATTTGTATTTGTTATATCTAGCTTAGAAGAGCAAAGGTGAGAGAGAGGAAGGAGATGTTGTACTGATCTATCATTTGTTGAGATAGCAACATTGAGAGATAGGTGTGTGGTATACACAAAGGGGTTGGTGCTCCTGTGGGTTGGTGCTCATGAATTGTTGCTAGGTTGGTGCTCGGCAAAGGGGTTGGTGCTCTTGTGGGTTGGTGCTCATGAATTGTTGTTGGGTTGGTGCTCAGCAAAGGGGTTGGTTCTCCTATGGGTTGGTGCTCACGAATAGGTGCTAGGTTGGTGCTTAGCAAATGGGTTTGAAGCTCTTATGGGTTGGTGCTCATGAATTGTAGCTGAGGTTTGTACATGGAAAAGGGGTATGGTGCTCCTATGGGTTTGTTCTCATGAATATATTTGAGATTGATTCTTTGTGGTTTTTCCCACATTGGGTTTCCATGTTATATCTGATGTTTCTCTCTATCTTGTGTGATGTTTATTGTTTGATTTTTATTGCATATCTTAAATGTTTGATTAAGTGGAATTTGATAAAGGGAAAGTTTTATAAGATATATAATATACTGATTCACCCCCCCTCTTAGTATATTCCATGCTTAACAATTAGTATCAGAGCAGGTTCCTTTTTGAAAAGTTATATAGCTTGAAGGTAGATCGAGAAAGCATGATGGCTGGGTCACAGGAAAGATTTTCAAAAAATAAGGCACCTTTGTTTTATGGGATGAATTATGCTTTTTGGAGCATGAAAATGAAGGTTTATTTGATGGCCCTTGGATTTGACATATGGAAATCAGTGGTGGAGGAATATGAAGAGCCACAGACATCTACAATTACTCTAGCAGAAAAGAAGGCAAGTGAATGTAATGTTAAAGCTTTAAATGCCATTTAATGTGGGTTATGTGAATCTAAATTTGTTAAAGTTATGCAATGTAATTCTACTCATGAAACTTGGGTAAAACTTGAGAATATTTACAAAGGTGATGGAAAGGTTCAGCAAGCTAAGTTGCAGACTTTTAGAAGGCAATTTGAAAGTTTGAAGATGGAAGAAGAAGAAGATATAGCAAGTTATCTCTTGCAAGTTGATTATATAGTAAATCAAATTCAAGGTCTTGGAGAAACATTGGAAGAGTCAATGGTGGTGCAAAAGGTTTTGAGATCTCTACCAATGAGATTTGATGCAAAGGTTTTGGCAATTGAGGAGATGAAGAATTTAACCAAGCTAAAGATGGATGAGCTTCATGGTATTCTCACGGCATATGAGATGCGGACAGAACAAGATAAACCCTCAAAGAGAGAAGCAGCTTTCAAGACATCAAAGAAGGAGAAAGCTAAGATTCTAGAATCAAGTGATAGTTCCAATAATGATGAAGATGATAACAAAGCACTTTTCATTTGTAAGCTAAAAAGAGGAACAGGTAAATATCAAGGAAAATTACCTTTTAAATGTTTTAATTATGGAAAGATTGGACATTTTTCAGCTAGATGCCCAGATAAGGTTGATGATGAAGAAGAAGAAAAGCCTACATATAAGAAGAATTTCAAAGGCAAATCTAAGAAGGGATTCGAGAAGAAGAGCCTGTATTCTAAATATCCTAGCTCAGGTGAAGATGGTGGAGTCAACGATTTAGAAGAAGAGATTTTATTCATGGCCATACATGATAATCAAGAAGAAGAAGAGGAGGAAGCTAAAGTAGATATGGAAGGAGAACTCAATTGTGCCCTAGAAGAGTTAGAAGTTGTTCAGAAGAAGAATCAAAGATTAAAGTGCCAGACCGAGAAAAATGAACAAGAGTCAAAGGAAATGATTGAAGATCTACAAGCACACTTTGAAGAAGCCAAGAAGAATGAAGAAGATCTCATAGCATAGTTGGAAATAGCAAGAAAAGATTGTGAAATGTATGTTATTGAAATTTCCTCTTTAAAAGAAGATATTAAGAAAGCAGTCAGTGATAAATTAGTGAGTGATTCAAAATTTGAGGATAGCACTAACATGTTGAATAGGATATTGGAAAGTCAAAAAGCATATTCAGATAAGATAGGGATTAGATTTGAAAAGAAAAAGAGCTATGCTAAAGCTCTTACACAAGAGGAAACAAAAAGGGGAGAAGTGAAGAATACAGAGAACATTCCAAATAGAGAAGGTTGGAAGGAACAAAGCTACAAAAGGCAATCAGGTTAGAGATATAAAGACAGGTCTTATTTCTATGGCTATTGTTTTTATTGTAATGGATATGGTCACAAGAAAGTAGAATTTAGAAAAAGAGCTAAAAATTTTAAAAATAAGGAGAAGGTAAGTCAAGTAGAGTCAAGAAGAAGCCACAAATCTTTTTATCCTCTTTCAAGCTTTAATGAAGAGACCATAGTGTGCTACAAGTGCAACAACTTTGGACACATAGCTCAGTATTGCAAAAGTGTGTTCGAGTCAGTCAAGAAGGATTAGAGTTTCAAAGCTCCATTCATCAAGAAGAAGAATCAGAATGTCAAAGATCCATTCATCAGGGAGAAGGTTTAGACATGTACATGGTAGAAGAAACAACATGAAGATTCTATGATGGTGCAGACAACTCTACATGTGGGAGGTAAAGATCAGCCATGGTTAATTGATAGCAGATGTTCGAGGCATATGACAGGAGATAAAAGTAAATTCATATCTCTAAAGAATATAAATGGTGGTATAATGAGGTTCAGAGATAAAACCACTTCCAAGATAGCCAAAAAAGGTACTTTGAGTTTGGATTATGGTAGAACTAAGACTAAAAATGTTTTGTATGTAAAAGGTCTTAAGTATAATCTGTTGAGTGTCAGTCAAATTTGTGATCAAGGATACACATTAAGTTTTCATGCTAAAGGTTGTGAGATTAGAAGAAAAGATTCAAATGAGTTGATTGCAGATGCTCAAAGGATAGGAAACAATGTATATGTATTGTCATATATCTTCTCAAAGGCACGATCAAAAGATACATTCAAAGATCAACGAGAGGAGTTGGGAGTAATTTATATTACTTCTTACCATTGATGTTCAACATCAAGTGAGGGGGAGCTAAGTGTTAGCTCTAGGTAGGCCCTTTGCCATTGATATCAAAGGGGGAGAATAACATGTACAAGTATAGGTGTAGAAAATAGGTATAGGGAACAGGTACAGGTTACTACAATAAGGGGGAGTTACTGTATGCTTTCAGATGACAAGATGTGCAGGTGACAGGATGTAGCAGTTTCAAGATTGAGGTTGCCATCAATGACAAAGGGGGAGATTGTTGAAAATATTTTCATTGATGTCAAAGGTTTAACATTATTGGTGATAAAGGCCCCATTGCATTTAATGTTGTTGGTAATAAATTTATCTTGGCTAATATGAGTTAATATTTATTTAATATTAATGAATATATTTTTGGTTGCATATGAGAAAAAAGAAGGGCCCATGGAGAAGTCGAATAGCCACAAGATAAAGACAAAAGAAGGATGGGATGCATTTTCCCATGAAGAGTCATCTTGGGGAATACCAAGAGTCACCAAGTGAAGACAAAAGAGTAAAGGCACAATTTATCATGAAGGGACACTTTGAGGAATACGAAGATTCACCAAAGATAAGGACAAAAGTGGGAAGGATGTTTTTGGTAATGAAGGGTCACCACATGACTTTTCAAATGCTTGGATATGAAGGGTCATCCAAGATTGGTGACATTTTCCATGAGGATTGAAGGGTCACAAAAGGGGAAGGCCAAAGGTCATTTGGAAAGTTATAAATAAAGGTTTGAATAGCCATTTGTAAGATGAGAGATAGAGGTTGATTTGATATTGTAATATCTAACTTAGAAGAGCAATTGTGAGAGATGAATATGATTTATATTTGTTATATCTAGCTTAGAAGAGCAAAGGTGAGAGAGAGGAAGGAGATGTTGTATTGATCTATCATTTGTTGAGATAGCAACATTGAGAGATAGGTGTGTGGTATACACAAAGGGGTTGGTGCTCCTATGGGTTGGTGCTCTTGTGGGTTGGTGCTCACGAATAGGTGCTGGGTTGGTGCTCGACAAAGGGGTTTGAAGCTCCTATGGGTTGGTGCTCACGAATTGTAGCTGAGGTTTGTACTTGGCAAAGGGGTATGGTGTTCCTATGTGTTTATTCTCACGAATATATTTGAAATTGATTCTCTATGGTTTTTCCCACATTGGGTTTCCACGTTATATCTGGTGTCTCTCTCTATCTTGTGCGATGTTTATTGTTTGAGTTTTATTACATATCTTGAATGTTTGATTAAGTGGAATTTGATTAAGGGAAAGTTTTATAAGATATATAGTATACTGATTCACCCCCCCCCTCAGTATATTCCGTGCTTAACAAAAATATAAGAGAAGAATTGTGAACAAACCCAATAGGCTGCTCTATATAGATTTCCTCATACAAGTCTCCATGCAAGAAAACATTCTTAATGTCCATTTGATATACTATCCAACCTTGTGATGCAATAAGATAAAGTACAAGGCAAACTATATCCATCTTAGCAACAGGCACAAAATTCTCCAAATAGTCAATACCTTTGACTTGAGAGAATCCCATTACAATAAGATGTGCCTTATACTTGTCAATAGAACCATCAGCTACATGCTTGGTGTAGTAAATCCATTTGCAC
Organism: Torreya grandis; assembly: GCA_037957365.1. Taxonomy (NCBI): domain Eukaryota; kingdom Viridiplantae; phylum Streptophyta; class Pinopsida; order Cupressales; family Taxaceae; genus Torreya; species Torreya grandis. The sequence continues at coordinate 2,402,890 of JARHVA010001216.1, read as the reverse complement.
CTAATTAAATTTATTCCCTTAGGAAGAGCTACCAAATCCCAATTGTGATTCTTCATCAATGAAGAATACTCATCTATTATCACATCATCCCACTCCTGTATCCCATGTACCTATGAAAAATATTGTGGATCCCTAGAGAATGCTTGACATAAAATTCAAGTACCTATATAATGTGCATGATGATGTCAAGTAGGTGGAATATATTGTATGAATGGTGATGCTTTAAATACTATAGTATGTGCCCACCTAGGCATAATGGAAATATCAGTGTGAATAAGATCCTTATCCTCTATAACCTCCTTAGGAATCTCCCGAAATGGCTCCTCAAAGAATGAATCCTTGAGAGGAGGTGAATCAACAAAATAAGAATTAGGCATGGAATAAGATGAAGAGTCATGAGATGTGAAGTGCTCATCAAACTGTACATGAGTTATAAAATGAACATCATGAGTATCAAAATCTAAAAGATGATAAGTTCTCATGTCCTCATAATATCCTACACAAATCAAAGGTTTTCTCTTCTTATTCAATGCTTTCCTTTTATTCTTTGGTATAAATGCCCAAGCAAGGTTCCTAAAGACTTTAAAAAATGAGACATTAGGCTTAGTTCTATAATAATCCTCCTCTAAATTCATATGATCAAGTCATCAATATGGTGTGCATAGTTTTGAATGTAGTTCACATAATTAACTACCTCTACCCAAGATATAGTGGGTAAATCCTGTGAATGCATCATGAAATTAGCCATCTCTTTTAGAGTTTAGTTCTTCCTTTCTGCTAAGCCATTTTTTTTAGATTATGTGAAATAAAATTTTGGTGAATAATAACATGGGATGCTAAAACATTAGTAAAATCTCAACTAAATTACTCTCCCCCATTACTTGTATGAAGCTTTTTATGATGCAACTCAATGATTGTTTCTCAACCAAAGCCTTAAAGAATTTGAAGTGAGTAAAGGCATAAATCTTGTACTTAAGGAAATAAACCAAGTACACCTCAATAAATTATTAAGGAAGGTAAGTGCATACTTAGCTATATTGAAAGAAAGAGTAAGAAAGACTATCAAATCATTGTGCACAAGTTTAAGTAGTGAAGAAAATCTTGTGGACATACACTTAGGAAATAGATCCTGGTGTTGTTTACCTAAAGAAAAACTTGGGTAGACACCATCAAGACATGAAACTATAGGAAGACCCTCTTTCATACTGTGAGTGCTCAACTCTTTCAAATATCTATAGTTTAGGTATTCAAATCTTTCATGCCAAGTCAACTCTCAAAATTTGCATGAGAAAATAAACACATTTCTAAGGGAAAAGTATCATCAAAACCCTCAAAATAGTAAAGTTGAGAACTATGATCAACAACACCCTATGTAATAAGTATGTGTGGCTTTAACAAAAATCAAACTTTAGTAACTTATGGTGTGAAAGTCACCATCTTGCCTTGAACAAAATGACAAATTTGATAAATTGAAAGTAGGTTGGTGGTGATGTCTGAAACATATAATGCATAATTGATGCAACCATCATCTAGTTTTATATCACCCTTCCCCTTAATGAAAATGAAGGAAGAATCTCTAACCTCAATGTGGGAAGTGGAAATCAGACTAAGAGATATAAAGGACTCCTTGGTAGAAGTCATATGGTTTGAAGCACTAAAATATTAAACCCAACTATTTGAAACATGTGACTGTGATCTCTTAAAAACATTAAGTGTTTTCCCATTCTCATGAGATGGAGAAAGAGTGGAGATATAAATATTATGTTTCCTAATGATATCTTCTAAGGATTCAATTCTCTTGAAACACCTAGACTCTTCATGGCTAGTCCCCCCATAATAGGAGCAAGATAGGTTAGACTTATTCTTGGATTTGGAAGATGGTTTGGGTTTAGATGTAGTATTGTTGGGCTTATGTGCATTTTGAGGTGGAGGAGGAGTTTTCTTCTTCTTACCCTTGGATTTTCCCTTAGTCTTAGGATGTGAGGACACTAATGACTTTTGAGAGGTGGAAGACTCAAGGTGAGACAATTTGGATTCCTCCCTAGTAAGTCTCTCATAAAATAACTCTAGATATATAATTTTGAATGTGGTACCTAATGCATCCATACTAGAGAAAACAGTAGAAGCAAAGATTTAGAATGGGCTACTCAACTTAGATAAAATTAATTATACACACTCTTCATCATTTTTATCTCATCCACTCCCATTCAACTATGTCAATAAATTCTTAAACTTTTTGAGGTAGTCTATAATGGAGGCAAAGTCATCTAGATTTAGTGAAGTAAGCTCCACTTCAAACTACATCACTCTCAAGTGATCTCCTTTCCCAAACAAACCCTTTAACTTAGTCCACATTTTGAATGGAGAATCATACCCATCAAAATGAAATAAAATACTATCACTCACATATCCCCCAATCAAGTTTATATATTCTTAAAACTTACACTAATGCTGAATTTTTTTAAATTCACATGTGAACTGTGGTTATGTTTCATTCATTAGGGACCATAATCCTTTGTACTTTATGATTATTTTCATTTGAAATATCCATGTGTGGTAATTATGTGTAGTTAAAGGCTCAAAATGGTCAACACCAAAACTATAATAAATGCTAACTAATCACTTATAGTATAAATAATGCAAAGGGTGCACAAAATGGACACTGAGACAACCTCCCAAAAGATTATATTACAGGGCCCTCCTCCCCCCTTCCCCCACCTAGTTTGGCACTTTATAAAAGTAGTGCATTTTTAAAATATAATTAAACCAATGGATATAGAATAAAAAATTATGCACTTTTATATACTCATCATGTATGACATTTTGAATTTCAAAAATAAATTCTTTATCCTCTTTGTTAAGCTAAAACCTATCTTTCACAATCTTCCAGGGTAACCAGTCCCAAGATATCTTACAAAAAAGATTGCCAATATTCTCAATACCCTTTTTAAAAAGCCTAAGAATTTTTATCCAAGGCACCAAGGAAAAGGTAACATTTTGGAAATTGATAATAGGGGACTACCAAAGAGAATGAGAATTAGTAGAGAGGCCAGTCTAGATTCCATCTAGGTGAGATTTAATCTTCTCTCAGGCCTTCCATATGCTCTGTATGACAAAAGATCTAATTATTTTGATAGGCATAGGGGTGAGAAGGAGGCTATTCATTCCAATCCCTAGACTTACCTTTATGCCAATAGGATATCCTTGAGTAATTCAATTTTTGATAAGGATATTCCAAGATTCCTCTCCTTCCAATCCTTGAATAATCCACTTAACACTAAGAGCAATGCCCTGGAGCTTAATGTCAATAAGGCCCAAGCCACTTGGTTCCTTAGGCCTACAAAAAATGGCCTAAGGAAATATTTGAAACACTTGATGGCCCTTATAATTGGCCTAGAGAAAGTCACGAAGAAGCTTCTCCAACTTGCCATAGGAAGAGTTAGAAGGGGCCCAATAAGAAAAATAGTAAACATGCATGGTAGTGAAGACCTTAGAGCATATCTAAAATTTTCCAGCTAGAGTAAGAGGCTTAACAATCCAATAAGAATTTTTTTTTCAATCCTTTTTATGACATAAGACCAAAAATCAACAAGGGAGGCTCAAAAGGTAAAAGGAATACCAAGGAATTTAAATTGAACATTAGGAAAGATCCATTGCCATTGGTACCCCTCAAGCCAAGGGGGTTTAAGAGACAAATATTGCCTATAGAATTAGGTCTTTCTCCATTGGATGGAAGATTTTGAAGCCAATAAAAAAATATAAAGGTAATACATGGCATTCCTGATTGACTCTTCATCTTCTTGGAGAGTAATGCCCCTTATGCTGTCAGTTGGGAGCCACCCGATCACACTCCTCTTTAGGGATGTGGACATGGTGGTGTAGTTCAACATTCATATTCCCATAGCTATAGGTCCTATATTTGAATTATCTCCTGTCTCCACTCTCACTGGCCATCTCCTCAGCATGCGTCATCTCATTGTCATAGTGGCAGTCAAGGAGGCTAGGTGGCTCCCTAGTAGGACAAGTTTTCATGCCTTACACTTGTTATTTCTCCACCTCGATAGAATCTTGAATAGCTTCAACAAAATAAAGAGCAATATAATGATGGGTAGGATCCTCTTACCTTGGATGAGGACCCCCCAGCTGAGAGGGGGTGGGAAAGGAAGCCTCAGGACCCTCCTTCACCTTTGCCACCTGCTACTATGTTCATTATTGCTGCTTAAGGATATGGTTTGCTGGTTGTGTATTATCTTTTTTTGGTTGTTAGTGTGCATGTGTTAGACTTTATGGCTAGTCTGGCCTTTTATATGCTTCCATTGCTTTCTCAGGGCTTGTATAGCCTAGTGTGCTTTTGGGGTCTGACTCTTCCGCCCACTTTTTTGTATGATTAGTTATATTTTATTTTGTAAGTATTTTATATAATAAAGTGCACTTTTCAAATTAAAAAAAATCATGCACTTTTGAAAAAAATATAACTCAAATCCAAGTTATGTTTTAAAAGTTACAAGCATTACAATTTCCCATAAAATGGGTCAATACATTAAAAAATTCACTATAAACTATAATTTATGACCAAATCAAATAAAAACATAGTCATCCAACCACTCATTAGAACCAAAATTAAACCATAGACTCAGAAAAACCAACTAACATGAAGAAATATCCTCTTGATTAATGTTATGCTTGTGCAAATGAACTATTCTTCCTCTTGAGGCAAAAAATACATCTTGGAAATTAAAAAATGAATAAAACTAGATGTTTTGAGAGAAAAGAAAAGGTGATTTACTATTTTTTTATTTCCATATCTAAAAGAATGATACCATAGTCTTTATGCATTAAAGAGGACAAAAAAATCCTATTTTCCACTTAAGAAAAATGAAAAATAGTTATTAGTAAAATTGCTAAAACTTTTGCATCGCTCAATGAAATTAAGAAATTCAAAATGATCTGGAAAGATAAAATCAAGGCTCACAAAACCTAAATTTTTTTTGGCATGATTCATTATAGATCAAGATTAGTATGCATAAAATGACAAGATGCCAAAAAATGTGCCTTCAATGCTCAAAAACAAACATTAGATCTGACTCCTTAGATCACAAAAGTGCTTTAGATCATAGTAGATCTAGTGTTTTCAATGCCAAAAACAAGATTTATCCTCAAATGTATTGCTTCTCTTACAAGCACCTCTCTAATATAGATCTAAAATAAGAAATAAAATATAATGCCTTTCTTTGCCATGTAAAAGTGACTCTTTCTAGAAAATGATGCCTAGAAGTAGATATAAAATAAATAAATAAAGCTAACGCTAAAAAATGCCTCACCAGGTGAAAGAAGCAAATCTCCATGATCAAAATCTTGAAATCAAAATCTTCAATAATAATGAAATCTTCAAAAAGTCTTGAAAATTTATGCCTCTCATCCAAGCCTGATGCTTTTTCAATAGGGACACCTCTTTCCTCAAGGGAAATCAATGCTCCACTTCCTCTCCACATTTTATCCATGGATAAATACCACACACTCTCTTTAAAGCTTTAATGAAAGTGCCAAATTTTTAAGAGGAAAGAAAAAAATGGCTTGAAGATTTACGACAAAGGAAGAAAAAATGACAAGGGAAATTTCTGAAGCAAATTTACAACAATGTGGATGGGAAAAACATCTCAAAACTTTGATATCATATTAGAAATGATAAAGGCATTCCAACCCAAGAATTCAAAGTTTTGGCAACAAAACATCACAAAGGAAGCTGCAAATATGATATGTAAAAACTAGACATATCATATATTATTAAAAAATGAAGCATACTAGTACAAAGAAAGGCACTTTCATATATAGGCAAGGAAAAATACTGAATTATCCCACATGGCCAATGTGGGATAAATCATCACATAAGATAAACTCACTACAAGATGAAATAACTAACTAATACACTAGAAAACATCATAAATACACATGAAATATATACTCTAAAACTATGTACCTATGATCACATGTTATCCATATAAAATCAAATCATCCTCCACTCTATTTCTCATGTGCCCAATTGATAACTCAATCATAATATACTCCTAGATCCAAACTTATAATAAGGTGGAAGGACCTATCTCCCTCCCATCTGAATATACTATATGATACAAACCTCTATAGTACACATGAACCCCATAGAAACCTCTCTCCCATCTCCATCATATTACCCAAGGATATCTAACAAACCTATAATACATAGTCTACCACTCTTTTCAGGTAACATGATGCCACTAACAACAAACATGATCAAAATATTCAATGAATTTGTGCCTAAATCCTTACGTGTATCTACATCTACTCCTCTCACAACTAGAATCAAGCCCTCACCAAATCCTTTAGAGAGTAGTATCCTATGCACCCAATCCCCAATATACTTATATCCCCCATATCAGGATCCCTAGGATCCTCTATATGTCCTCTAATGTCATAGCTATATCACTTGTTGATAGGTGAAATGTGCTCATCTTGTTGTGCCATCTCTCAACCAACATAGTAAAAAAACCCTATCTTCTCAAATATCTAGCATCTGAGCCATGTACGATAATATTATTGCCTTCAATACCCTGAATTCATACTCAATAAACCCTATAATATGCTCTAACACTCTCAGCCTCCACTCCCATGTGCTAATACTGGTAATACCTCCTATGAAAATCATACATAATAACACAATGTTAATATCATAAATAAGCATAAATATGTATAAATTATCATTAACACATTCATTCACTTCATTTTATTGCTAAACTACCATAAATGCATGCCTATTTATATGATAAATCTATCCATTTCAACAAACCCTAACATTTTCACAACTTATTTCAATGATTTCGTAACTCTTATTGGTGATTTCACCACTTGCATATTTAATTTCATAATTCTAGAAAATTTTCCACTCATTTTAATGATTTTTCTATCCATTTGACTAATTTTGCAACTATGTATTACAATTTTGCATTTACCCATCCTAATTCCTCTTTAATGATTTTGCTCTTATGTTCAAGGATTTCACTACCCATATTATGAATTTGAAACTACAAATTTAAAATTCACTAATCTCTCCAATAATTTATCCCTAATGATTTTTCTATCATGTTCAATGATTTCACTACCCTATTTAATGAATTCATGATTGTAATCGATGATTTTGTAACTTTTATTATCAAAATTATGATTCTAATAATTATGACTTCATTTACCCTAACTTTAAACTACAATAAATGATCAAAATCAAAGAGATAAGGTTAAAAATTTCACATACCAGAGGCCTATTCCTCTCAAGTATCTGATGTCTCCTCACATGCTCACTATAGTGAAGGTAATTGGGGATAAAATCCATTTTTATTTGAACACTCAGACCCAAATCACATAATATCAATTTTCTTCCCAAATAACTCTAGAACTCAAAATGCACAAATGAATTTCTAATCCCCCTTCTTCTATTTATACCCTATTACCCCTAATTCAAATATTTTCCCTCCCAATCCCCATTTTCACATTTTTCATCAATTATGACAATCTTAATCAAAGAATTTTGAATCTATATCAAATACTTATCATTATTTATTTTGTAAATATTTAAATTCAATAAAAAATTATGTATTCCCTATTTTTAGATCTTTAGCTTACCATCATTGGGATATATTGTTCCCACATACGCTCACATGACCCCTGAGTCATGAGCACCAGCCAATCCTTCATTCTTACAACTATAAATACTATTTTTCCTATCATTTATCTAGTTTTCAAAACTAGGGGCAACTTATTTACACATGCCTTAATTATGCAAGTTTGATATCATTTTGAGTAATTTGATTTCTTAACAGTCTTCCTCACTTCCTCATTTCCCTCTTTCATTAATTTTGAGTGTTCATCCATTTTCTTATATGAACACTCGATGAGGCATCATCACATACATTTTCATTCATCTAGGGTAATTATTTCTTCTCAATCATAAACGCTCTACTTCTTTTGTTATTCTTAGAAACAATATTGCTTCATAACACCATTTTAAAAAGGGGGAAATGTAGACACAAAAATTACATTTAGTGTTTAAATTCACCTATTAAAACTAACTATTCTTCTTCAAAAAATTCAAATTCATGTCATTTCCTTCCTTTTTCAAATAATTGAATAATTTAAAGCTAATAAATTATGCACACATTTAATCTAAATTTACTTAATAAATCTAGATTTTCCACCTCAGCCAGACATACTCCACCTTTATCTCCCTCACATGTTGATGTATCCATCCAACCCAATAACTTCCTTAACTACCCTTGAGTCATCCCTTGACTTGTCAAATAACTTGACCCATTCTTGGTAACTCGACTAACCAACTCCTTATTTTTCTCAACCATTTAAACTGATCATCATCCTCATGCATGAGGACTCATTCTCCATCATAGATTATTTAGATAATTTGAAATATTCAAATAATCTTCCACCATCTAATCTATCTTCCAAAAACCTATCCACCATCTGATCTGTCTTCCAAAAACCTATAAATAGGCATTCAAGCCATCACTTTTATCCATCCACCTTCAAGCTAAGTGTTATAAAATTTCCAAGCAAATCCGAAGTGAATCAAAGTCATCAAGTGTGAATTTGATTATCAAAATGCATCCCATTCCCCATTTGCATTGGAAAAATGATTGAGCATCCACATTCCCCACAAAGAGAAAATCTACCATTGATCACACAATAGAGAAGGTGATGAACTTTGCATGTGTTTATAAGTAGTTATTTTACTAGTTTAGTTTTTTCATTTTATTGTTATATTTTGAGATTTTTTGAGTTTATATTATGAATAAGATCATTTGATTTCTTAATTTATTTGTATTTGGATTTCCTTTATACACTAAGGCTTCAGTTATCTTTAAATTTTTTATTATAGGATTTTTTTTGCTTTTGCTTTTACCTACACGATTGTTTGCCAACTTTCTTAGGGTTGTTAAGGTCATTAAGAGAAATTTATTTAACATGTTTTCTAATTTTAAGTTGAGTTGTTACCTTTATGGTGACCTAATATATCACTATATAGTGTGCCTCCTTTGTACTTTTTGGCTAATCAATCAGCTAATGATTTATTATGAAACTCACTTTGCTTTGCATTACTCTCACCTAATCCTAAGGTTTTCATGCAATTTTTAATGTTAAAATATCTTGGAGTGATCCAATATGGTATAAAAGCTCTATTATGATGAACATATTACAATTTTTGAAATCCTTAGTGAGATCTTTCCTGCATGCATTCTTATTGGGTTTCTTTATTTTTAGTGGTTTCATAAGTTTGGTGAGATTTCATGAAAATCTATGCAAACTATACAGCTAAAGTATCCAATCAAAAATAAACAATTCCATTAGATTCAGAAGATATCAAAACCCTAAAATCAACTATAAACATGACTTATATTCATGATAGAGATTTTCAACCACTTCTAGAGGGTTTCAGGTTTTTTGGTAGTTTCATGCATATCCATACAATAGGATTATCAAATTAGGAAACAATTTTAGGGTTTTTCTAAGTTTTTTGAGTTTTCAAATAGGTTTTTCTTAGTTTTTAGAATATTCATACCTGATATTTAAATTTTTGGGTTTTCTAATTTTGACAGAGCTTCTAACCCTTACAAGTAATTTTGGTAATTTTTGGTATGTGTCAAACTTTAGACATTAGGAAAATAGGGTTTGTTAGAATTTTTATTGGTGGTAGACATTTCAATACATGTGTGCAAACCCTTTTGATCCTGACCCTAGTCAACGCATTCCTTCATCATAATTTTAGGGTCCATCACACATCAATGCCTAACACCTACTCAAACAATTATCAGATCCTAACAACATGATTGACATACCATTAGATACTGATAATATTCCTAACATACCATTAGATCTTGATGAGTGCAAGAGCACTACCTAAACTTTGATAAAGTTATAGGCACTACCATCAAACCCTAACACCCATGCAAACACTACTCCCAGACTCTAACACTTGTTAGAACACATGTTGGACTCTAACCCTCCTACACATAGACCATATGGGTTCTGATAGTTGTAAAAACACCCTATGAGTTCTACCACATTGTTTTATATGATGTGACATCAAGAAGGCCGTTAAATTTAACCAGGTGAAAAGTGGAATTATTCATTTGAAATTTGGTCCCATTTTAGGAGTGACATGACTCCCACATCAATCAAAAGTGAGGGATGGGGGAGCACTCATAATAGGTCTTATCCCCTTGGTCATATGGTGTGGTCACATAAGAGTCTTAAATCTTGATTCCTATTAGTGGGGGCTTAAATCTAGTCCCCCAACCAATTTTCCATCAACCCATACATTTTTAATTTTTTTTGGGTGTCACATATAAACCCAAACATTTTCAAATTTTATGTTGGGTGGGGATTTTTTATACGATCTTAGATTTTTAAACAACCATTAAATTTTGATTGATAACTCTTTTTTGAGTGTCATCTTCTTCAAAGGTGCCTATTTTTCATCCTCTATGTATTGGTGACCTTTTTGGGCCTTCTAAAGCTAATTATTTTTCATATATTATACCTATTGGATGCATTATTAGTAGATTTTGATGTCCCTCTATTTATTTTATACTTGTGCATAGATTGATCAAAATGCATTCTCAATTGTGCCCAACGTCTATACGAATGTGCTTGTATTTTAAATTTTTTTTTGGGGGTGTCACTATTGATATTTCTAAGGGGGTATTGTGTAGTGTTGTGCATTTTTTTAGTGTCTCTTCTACATATTCTCATTTTATACATTTCATTGATTCATGCACTTACTACTCATTTGGACACATTCTTGATTGTGCTCAACATCCTATTCATGAGCATACATTATTTTTGTAACTAGGGAGTCATTGTAGTTGTTTTGAATAAACACACTTATTTGATGTATTTTATCAATCATGTCAACTTCACTTGAGAGATTCTTATAGAGTAAAGTTGATTTTACACTAGTGGTTATTCTTAAAATAATAACTATGCTTCTTAGCATGCTTACATGGAACACTTATTCACAAAAAAGGGAAATAATTATATTTCATTCCTATATGGATAGATTCTTGATCCCACTGATTCTAATAAGTACATTATGTGAGATAATACTTGTGACATGGTTTGTGGTACCTTGATTCTACATTTTTCATGGGATCTACATCATTATGTGTAGCTCACAATGTGTCCCAACACTATTTGAAGCATCCTTCAGTCTCTTTTTAGATATCCTACCAAGATTTATATCACTCCTACTCCTCTTCCTATCATCTCTTTGGAGACTATTGTACTCTCTCCTCCTACTCTTATTTCGTATGATGACACATCCTTGGTTGACAATGCTCTTCTTTCTAATGAACCACCACTATAGCATGAGATTCTACCATACCTTAATTATCCCATTACAAATTCTACTTCCATTCCTATGCATGATGTGTTTCTTTTAGAGACATCACAAATTGGTACTTTGAAGGACTATATTATTTTCAGTGAGAGTACACTTTGTGAGAGCATTACCAACTCTTCTCTTCCTATGGATATTCATTTTATGAATTCATGTGATTCATATGTAGTCTCTTCTTCAACTTTGAGGGTTATTGAGCCATGCTCTCCAATCATATGGACATTCCTTCAACAAACACTCCATGACATTATTCTTCATCAAAATCACATGTACTTGATGACACTTCTAACCTTGAGAATATATCTAAGATTAATTACTCTTCTTCTATCACAAATGACTATAGTATTGATGGGGACACACCTCCACCATCTCCTTGTCACCTTCTAGATATTGAAGAGTTAGTTATTGATCCACCTACCTTTGGTCAAATTTTGAAATTATAGGGTGTAGGTATATTGATCTAGGACTCATCAGACATTAGGTAGTCTATTTCATTATTACAAGGCATTTTTTAGTCTATTTTATCTTTTGATTCTATTTCACCATCATCGCATAGAATAGTTGGCCATCTCACTATGCATGAGGAGCACAATTCCTTGGTTCGATTTCCATTAGGCACTTGGTGGACACATTCATTATTCTAGGTCTACTTTTGTTACACCATCATTAGATAGATCAGTTGGCCTTTTCACTATGCATAAGGAACATATTTCCTTAGTTGGAGTTCTATCAGGAACTTGGTGGACACATTCATTATTCCAAGGTGATCCACTTTTCATTGCACCTACTTATGACAAGTTCACTTTAGTGGCACTATGTTCAATTATTATGAATGATCTTGCCAAAATTATGCCACACTTTTGTTTTAGACCCCACTTAGAGTTATTTGTATTGTTACCTACATATTCTATTATGGAATGGGTAGACTTATAGTATAACATCCATGTTCTTCCTTTGGCAAAGGAAAGAAACATTATTCAATGCATATGGAACTTATTTAGTCTTCAAGGAGATGATATTGCTAGTGACATTCATCATTCTATAGGATCTAATGCTATAAAATTTAACATCTTCTATGGGGACTTCTTAGTTCTCCTCTCTATATGCTATGATTTTCTCACTTGTGGACACTTGTTTGGCTATGTCTGACGTCCTTAGAGCATGCACTATTTCTCATATTGATCCCTTTTTTGGATATGATTTTTATCCTATGGGTTTTATCCTTTTCTATATTTTATGGGAGTTTCATTGTGCTTGGGTACCTCATTAGGCCTCATTTTTAGGACCTACTTCTTATACCCACCTAAGATACACTTCAAGGGGGTGTTAGTGTAGGATTTTTATTATTTTTGGATTTACCTACATGGTTTTTAGTTAGCTTGCTTAGGGTTGTTAAGGTCATTAGGGGAAATATACTTAATGTGTTTTCTAATTATGAGTTGATTTGTTACCTTTATGGTGACCTAATATTTTACTATATAATATACCTCCTTTATATTTTTTGGCTAATCAATTAGCTAATGCACTATTATGAAAATCAATTTACTTCACATTTATCTCACCTACTCCTAGGGTTTTTGTGTAATCTATGATATTTAGAGATCTTGGAGTGATCGGATAGAAGTATTAGGTACCCTTTGGTATTCTAAACTAAGCAGTATGCTATTTAAGTAACTTCTCTCTTAATGGTGAGAAATTTCAAAATGAAATAATAATGATGCTTTTATTAATTTAGAATTATTTTTAAGGATAACTTGGTTAGTAATTATTGAGGTGATTCTTCCATTTTGATAAATACATTCCATATGGTTTAGACTTCATCATCACCTATTTTGTGAAAATAGAAAAGATGATTTTTGATACTTAATAAAGGATATAGAAAAACAAAAAGTTTAGAATTTTTTATTTTAAATTTTAAGTTTAAATGGAAAGTCCTACCTCAAACTAGACAATGGACAACATAAACATAATAAATAAGCACATGACTCCTCAATAGACAAAAATAGGCCTCAATATAGGCTACCTTGGTGGTGAAGGCTGGGATAGAGGCAAAATTTATGTAGAGGATATGGGAGAGGGAGACTCTAGAACTTGGATTGAAAGAATAAAAACATCAATAACAACTACCTATTGAGTTACTCCTTAAGTAGAGGAACAATAATGTTGTGTAGTGTTTGTTAGCTAATTTTCACACCTAGGTTTGCATCTTTCATTTTGGCTAAGTGAAGTGTTCCTTATTTATTTATCCCCACAGCATAGTGCTCAAGTGTTATTTATTTTGGCAAGGTTTTACTTTGAGTTTTTTGTTCAAGACTCAAAGGAATTGTTTCAAACTTTTTGTTTGAAACAATCTTTCTGAAGGAATTGGTCCATTTCAATATTTTTGAAACGTCCTTTGTTTTTGCCTAAAGGGTCACTTTCAAAATTCTAAAGGGTATTTTTCTCATGGAAGTGTCCTTTGCAAAAATTCCAAAGGGGACATTTTCAAGATTTACGAAGGGTCTTTTCTCGAGAATTGGTTTGTTCTTTCAAAGGATTGATCCAGTTCAACTTTTTTGAAGGGCACTTTCAAACTTTTTGAAGGGTCTTTTTCTCAAAAAAGTGGTCACTTGAAAAAGGTCTAAAGGAAAGTGTCCCTTGTAATTTATTTGAAGGAATTCATCCTTTCAACTTTTCTAAAGGAATCAGGCATGTTCGTCTTTTTGAAGGGACATTTTCATTCTTCTGAAGGGTCTTTTTCTCATGTAAGGGAACAATGCATTTCTCCAAAATGAATCTTCCAAACTTTTGAAGGGATATTTCCAAGTTTTTTGAAGGAATTGTTTTATACATTTTATTCACAACAATCCTTTTGAAGGAAATGGATTTCCAATTGGCACACTTCAAATTTTTCAAAGGGTATTTTTATTAGAAAAGTGGTCCTTTACAATATTTCTAAAGGGGTCCATTCAGAGATAGCCAAAGGGCACTTTCATTCTTCTAAAAGGTCTTTTTCTATGCAAAGTGTCCAATTTCAAGCTTCCAAAGGGAACAATTCATTTCTCTGAAAGGCACTTGTAAAAGGTCTAAAGGAATTGTTTTGGACATTTTATCCACAAGAATTATTTTGAAGGAATTGTCCTGAAAGAAGTGTCCTTTGCCAAAAGTTTGAAAGAATTGTTTCAAACATTTTTTTTGAAATAATCTTTCTGAAGAGATAATCCAAAATCCCAAAGGAACATTCTTAGAAAAGGTGAACCAATCCAAAAGGGACCAAAAGGTGTTTTATTTTAGAGTAAAATGCCCAAGAATAATGCTTGAAGAAAATTCCCTAAAGGAATTGGTCCTAGTAGAGTGATGGTTATATGGACATTAACTTCAAGATGAGGGACTAGCCATTGGCCTTCAAATAAGAGGATCCCAAGCAAATCCAAGGGGATCACATTCTGCATCCACCAAAGTATATCAAAGGTCTCATTTCACCATTGATCAAATCATGATCTGAGTCATTTTTTGACAACCAATCAAAGGAGGACAAGGCCAATAGAATGAAAATGACTCTCTCCTACATCATTACACAGCTCAATAAGCTGGTAGAAAGATGTTAGCATTAGGACAAATCTACAGTAGGTGGACTCTCTTGTAATAACCACATTTATTCCATTACTCAAAATATATTTATTCCACTAGGCAACCATTGGAGAAGCATCTTTGAGAGATTAGGCCAAGAGTGATGAAGGGAGGTGACATGGATCAATTAAATGGCCTGAATGAGCATCATTTTAAAATTCAATTGCAATTGAAGATGGATACTTATAAAAAATGTATTCCTATATTTGGTGTCAAAGGCCTCCCCCTCTCACTTCTTTCCATCTATAAATACAACCCTTAAGCTAGTGTAAAAATAACCATGCAATGTATGGCAAAGCCCTGTTGAATTGATGTCATGTTTTGCCTTTAATCATTGGTATAATTATTTTTTATTTGAATTTATAAGAAATTTTTTGAGTGTGTAAGTGATATAAAGTGACAAGTGATGGTTTTCATCTTTCTATCCTTTGTCCTTCATGCCCGAGTAAGAGCTATGGGTCTAACAGGTCATTTAGAGTGCATCCAAGTGTGTTAAATTTTTGCATGTGTATAACTATTCTTGGAATTTAAAAGTTGTCTTTCAATTAATTTTCATTGTGTCATTTCATACATCTCACCTCTATACTGAAATACTTGTGTTAGAATCTTTAGAGCTTGAAAATAGTTTGTGTATTTTACTGTATCATGGACTAGTGTATGGTATTCATGTGGAAGATAATCTTGGTGCATCACCATTCTTAGAATAGGTTTGATTTATGCAATTTATAACTCTTTTACCTTTAATCAAACTTATTTAGATAGAGTTTTTTTGAAAATATACATTCATGGAGCTAGCCCTTTAAATCTAGAGGTTCATTTCCTCCATAAGCATACCCACATGCCTAAAAATGTTCCAACATTGCCAAAATATGGAAGAGGATTGAACACTCTCTTCTAAGGTGCAATATTTATTATTGTTTGAAACCATGTGTCTAAACATTTTCAATCCCCTTATCACTACTAGAGATTGCTTCTCAACAAATGTATATTTAACCTCATAATCTTCCAATCCTTAGCTGAAGAATGCAATTGGTTGCTCTACCTCTTTATCATTATTTTGTATAAGCATAAATGAGATTATATCAAGGTTAGTAAAGGTATAGAGTATGAAATATTAGGAAAATATTAATTTCAAGAGAGTAGGATATTTTTCAATTGCTTGCTTGATTGCCTCAGAACTAATCTTACCTTCCTTTGTCCAAACAAAAGCTTGGTTCTTCTTGAACATGGTTATGATAGGCTTTACCATAGTTGAAAAGCCTAGAATAAACCTGATTACAAATATTGTTTTACCCAATAATCTTTGAAGTCCTTTCTTTTGTTGAGGTAAAGACAAGCCTAGAATAGCCTCAATCCTCTCGGGGTCAATACACAAGCCTTCTTTTGAAACAATATGAACCAATAGCTTACCTTCATGGACAAAAAAGATGAATTTTTTTAGATTAAGGGATATTACATACTCCATACACTTCTTAGACACCTACCTTAGATGTTCCATATGATCAGTAGCACCCTTTGAAAAAATATTTATATCATCAAGGTACACAAGCAAAAATTTATTGATCAAACCTTTAAAAGCCATGTTCATTTCCCTTTGAAATGTATCCCCAACATTGGATAAACCAAAAGGCATATTCCTATAGGCAAAGGTCACCCATTTTTTAGTGAAGGCTATCTTGAAATGATCCTCTTAATTGACCATTATTTGATTGTAACCTGAATAACCATCAAGAAGTGAGAAGCGTTGAGAACCTAAAATAACTTACAGATTTTATTCCATGAAAGGTAGTGGATAATGATCCTTGAGAGACACTCTATTAAGATCTCAAAAATACACACAAATTCTGATCTCTCCATTCTTATTTTGGATAGGTATAATATTAGCCACATAATTTGAGTGTTTGATAGGAAGGATAATCCTAGACTCAATCAACTTGGTCAACTCTTTCTTAATGAGTTCCTCTATCTTGGGATTGATAGGTCTTTGTTTTTGCATGACTAGTTTAGCTCCAAGTTATAAATAAATGGTGTGATAAGATAAAATTGTATCAAAACCTTTCAAATATTTGTATTCCCAAGCAAAGATGTCATGGAACTATTTGCATAATTTGATAAAGGCATGCCTTTCAGATAGAGAACATACCTTACCAATTTTTAGGAGTTTATCCTTATAAATCATGACTCTCTCATAGTTCTCTTATTTTATTGACATGCTCACTCTTTATTTATTATTTTGATCATCTTCATTGAAAAAAATCTCCAAAGTAATCATCCCCTTAGGTATCTTGTTTGTCTTCAGCTGAATAACTTGTTCTTCATATTAATCATGCAGTCTCTTTTGGTTCCTTGAGGAGAATCCTACCTCATTTTATAAGAAGTGTGCAATGTGTTCATCAATTTCAAAAACTTGACATGACACTTCATTATCTAGAATATAAGGCCTCATAATGACCTTGATATGAGATTGATCCTTATCCTTTCCTCCATTAGCAACTGCATCAAATTGTGTTCCTATAGCATCCAATCTATCAGCGTGTTTATTTAAATTCCTTGGGACGGGTTATATGTTGAAGGCATCAAAGTCTTCAAGTAGGTCCCATACCCTATGATTATAGGATTTAAGCAAGGTATTATTGGTTGCATCTTGATTTCTCACTTGATGGATGACCAATTCACTATCTCCATAAACTTTCAAATTTTTGATTCCTCTCTTATTTTCCCATTAGAGGCCGTGAACTAGGCCTTCATATTCTACCACATTGCAGGTGAAACTGAAGTGGAATATATATGAAGAGTAGTATTTATTATTTGATGGATAAAATAACATAACACTAGCTCCTACACCTACTTTCCTTCTTGATCCATAAAAAAACATTTCCCATATTCCTTCAAGTTCATGGTCTTTATTAGTGAGTGAAGGGATTGAAACATATTTTTCATGTATAAAATAAACTCCCAAATTAGTTTATTCTATAAAATTATATGGATAAATTCCATGAGTTTCATTTATGTACTTATCAAGGAAAATATTATAAATACCTTCAAGGTGGGGCGGGCGGGGGGGGGGGGGGGGGGCGGGGGGCGGGGGGGGATGCTTCACCATCCATGACACTTTTTTCTTCTTTTCTAATTAGACAATTCTAATTTGAACTTGTCTGCATGTATGGCTCAATATGAAACCTTGATAAGGGATGAGCCCTTATAGTAACCTTGGTTCCATATCTTGTTTTAAAATCTATAAAATACCAATCAATAGAAAGGTACCCTCCTATCTTAGCCATGAAGTCTCTTGACAAGCACATAGCAAAATGAGCTAGAAGGTCTACCACCATGTCTTGTAAAATGGGAAAACTTAGGAAATAATGTAGAAAGACTTTCATACCTCTGACTAATCCCACTATCTCAGTTGGAGTCCCATAAAGCTATAATACACCTTTACTATGTGGTTCATACTTCAATCCCAACTTATTAGTCACCACCTTAGGCATGACAGTGGTACTAGCACCACTATCTACAATATAATTGTGAACCAACTTGTCTCCCACAATGAGTGTGAGGTAGAAGGGTGGAGGATTTTTAGATTTTGTGGAGGGCTCTAAGACATGATTTTGAGAATTGGTAATGGCCACACTATTGTGTTTTGAATTTTGAGGGGCTACATGAATGTTTGTAAGCTATTCTTGTAAGAGCTCCTTTTGACCAGGGATATGCAAGACTTCCTAAAGATATATGCTTGTCTTGGCATTATTCAAAGAATAAATAATGTTTAGAGGGGAATTATTCACCTATTATTACATTATTTAAGGTAGTGAGGGATTCTAAACCTAATGCATTGTAGGCTTGACAACCCTACTTGCATTCTGACTTTGTTGACAAGCATGACTGGTAGTAGGTATTGCACTAGGATTCACACTTTGTGGCCTTGAAGAGGCATCACTTAGAGTCACATGTACTCCTAGAACATCTCTTAGAGATATATTATTGGCTCTTGTGTTGGCTATCATTTATGTTCTTTGATTTAGCAAATAATCATCCTTAGCTTGAAAATTCATCATACCTGCACTCTGGCTGCTACCTTCTCCATGAGTATCCCTTTGGTTAGGATTAACTTATTCTAATGTCATATAAGGAGTAGTTTATTCTTTTTCCACTAAATCTTATCAATGTTCTCCACCATCATGCATACATAGACCTTGGTGTTGTCCCCATTAGTCTAAATGATCTTCCCCTTGGACCAGGTTGGCATGTACTAGAACAATAATCTTCATGGAAGGAGTGGAATTAATATTATAGGCATTGGGTTGCCTATTAGAACCCTTTTGACATTTTTCTCTTCCTTGGTAGTTATATTGGGGTGGAGCTCTATATCCTTGTTAAGGATAGTATTGAGGGTTAGGTACAGAACTTGCCTAAAATTGAGCTTACTTGAGTTGAGTTTGTAATTATCGGATCTCCTCATCTTTGTCCATAGTATTATCCACCTTCTTGAAAAATGATATCAGATTTACATTGGAAATAGGAACTTGTGCTACACTTGGAGCTTCAATCAAACTATGAGACAATAAAGGCATCAAAAATCTTGGAGGTAGATTTCTAGCCTATATTAAGCTATTCTCAGCTTCAATATCTATCTCATATGTGTCTGGTAGAGTGAATCCTCCCATTAAATGTAAAATAACTACCATACTAGTACTAATCCCTTTAGATAAGTGGGGAACACAAAGCATGAAGGAGGTCTCATGATAGGTGGCAACCTATGCCATGTCATTTGAAATCTTTCATTAAAATATCCCATGGATTCGTTAGGACCTCTCTTTATCACGTTCATCTAATGGTTCAATGAAGTATGGTCACTATTTTCTCAAATATAGTCACCAATAATTCCCCAAAGCCATCCCAACTTGTAATGCAACCACCTTCCAAAGTCTTACACTAGTCAAGTGTCTTACCTCTTAGAGACATGACAAACAATCTAATGGTTATGTTGGCTCAAGTGACATTATGGAAGTTACATAAATTTGAGATGTCCCTAATATGCTTAGATGGCGTAATATGACCTTCTCCATTGAAACCAAGGAGACTCTTGGTAGCATTGGGAGGAATAGGGTCGTATGCAGGAAGGTTAATTGGATTTTGGGTGTTAAAGGTCAGGAAAGGTTAGTGCCTATCCATTTCTCTTCTTTCCTCTTGATCTCCTATTTATCTAACTTCCTCAACTTTTTCTTCTTCTCCAAAACCTCCTTTCCAAGGATATATAAGTGCCAATAATGGTTTAGGGTGTTGTTCTTAAATAAGAGCTTTAGCTAGAGGGGCTTGATGAGAAGTCCTAGATGACCTAGTGAGGGTCATGAAGTATAATGTGGGTAAGTTGATCTAAAACTAGAGATTCTCACCTTTTGGAGTCACCAAATGCTAGATTAAGAATATTTCTACAACCTTAGGCTTGTCAAGACTAGCATTCACCTTGACATGTCAATAATTTGTCCCACTGGGCATGCCAGAACTGTGTTAAAGCCTATCATAGCCATGCTCAAGAAGAACCAAGATTTTATTTGGACAAAGGAAGGTAAAATTAGTTTTGAGGCAATCAAGCAAGCAATTGAAAAATATCCTACTCTCTTGAACCCAAACTTTTCCAATGATTTCATACTCTATGCCTTTGTTAACCTTGATATAATCTCAACTATGCTTATGCAAAAGAATGATGAAGAGGTAGAGCAACCAATTGCATTCTTTAGCCAAGGATTGGAAGATTATGAGGTCAAATATACATTTATTAAGAATCAAGCTCTAACAATGATAAGGGGATTGAAAAAGTTCATACACACGGTTTCAAACAATAAGATACATATCATGATTTCTCATCTTAGCACCAAGGAGTTTATTCTAAGTAAAGACCTCAATGAAAAGAGAGCTAGGTGGATTACAAAGGTAATGGAGTATGATGTGGATATTAAGGTGACAATCTTGGTAAGAGGAAAAGGGTTATGTGAACATTTAACTTCAAAATTTTAAGAGCCAAAGGAGGAAGTCTTGACCAACCAGGTTCAACCCCGACCAGCTGATCACATACAAGTTCAAAGTTGGACACAAGACATCATTAGTTTTCTTCAAAATGGTGAGTGCCCCAATGGCTGAACAAGTATCAAAGGAGGTATTTTAGATTGTAGACTATTCCCTATTATATTGTAGATGGTGTTATTTTTAGGACAGATGTGAATAGTGTGTTATTGAGGTGTGTTAATAGTGATCAGTTTGATATACTACTGGAAAAATTTTACAATGGTACAAATGGAGGTCATTTCTCTCCTAAGACAATAGCTACAAAGATAATGAGGGATAGTTACTCTTGGCCTAGTATTTTTAAGGACTATTACCACTAGGATAAAAAGTATCCTCAATATGCCTTCTTTGTAGGCAAATAGAAACTTTCAACCCTTCCATTTAATCCTATCCAAGTATACCAACCTTTCATATAATGGGGCCTTGATTACATTGGTATGATAAACCCTCCATCAAGTGCTAGACACAAAAGGATATTGAATTCTATTGACTACTTCACAAGGTGGGTAGAGGCTATTACATTGAAGGAGGCAAGTGAAAATGCTATCTTGGAGTTTTATAAGAGTATTATAAAAAGGTTTGGAGTTCTCCATGTTATCATTTTTGGTAATGCACTTGCTTTCATAAGTGCTAAAACTTTTAATTGGGAAAATAGGAATGGAGTTTACTTGTGTACCTCATCCAATTATTACCCTCAAGGTAATGGATTGGTTGAGTCTACTAACAATAATCTCATCAAGATCATCAAGAGGACATTGTAGAATAATCAAAGGGCGTAGCATAACAAGTTGAAGACAACCTTATGGGACGACAAGATTACTCCTAAGATATCAATTGGTAACTATCCCTTTATGCTTATTTATGGGAGAGAGTCTAGGTTATCCATATCTCAAGAACTCCCCACTCTAGAACTCACAAAATAGCTAGAACTACTTGAAAATACTCTAATGGGAGTTAGATTTATAGAACTAATGTAGCTATAAGAAGAAAGAGACAATACACACAAGGCCATGGAACACCACCAAGTACTTATGAAGTAGTCCTTTGATAGGAGAGAAAGTGAAAGAGTGTTCAAGGAAGGTGACTTGGTCCTAAAATGGGATGAGGATAGAGCAAAACCGGGTAGACATACAAAGTTTGACACTTTGTGGAGTGGCCCTTACATCATTAACAAGTGCAAACAAAGAAAATCCTTCTAGCTAACCAAGATGAATGGAGAATAATTAATTGTCCCTATGAATGGGATACATCTAAAGTTTTTATATTAGTCCTTGAAAGTATATTTTGTAAATAATAGTTTAGGTGTGTGTTTCATTTGGTTTGCTATTATATTCCCTAAGTGATTTATAGCACAAGTGTGTTTCCTTCCTTTTGTTTGGTGTGCAGCTTTGACTTTGTGCATGTGAATCAATCCAGCTTATGTTTTTGGGCTAAAAGTCTATTCAAATCATTTTTGGGTGCCTATATGCGTAACTCCATGCCTAATAGAATGATTTAGGTAGATATTCTTAGGCATAGTAGGCATACCTCCCCTTGGAATCACCAAGAATGTTAGCCAATTTTCACACCTAGTTTTGCATCTTTCATTTTGGCTAAGTACATCATTCCTTATTTGTTTATCCCCACAACAAAGTGCTAAAGTGTTATTTTAGTCCTTTTTCTCAAGTGTTATTTCTTTCAACAAGGTTTTACTTTAGGTTTTTTGTTCAAGACTCAAAGGAATTTTTTTTGGACTTTTTTCTGAAATAATATTTCTGAAGGAATTGGTCCATTTCAATATTTTTGAAAGGTCCTTTGCTTTTGCCTAAATAGTCACTTTCAAAATTCCAAAGGGTCTTTTTCTCATGGAAGTGTCCTTTGAAAAAAATCTTAAGGGGACATTTTCAAGATTTCCAAAGGGTCTTTTCTTAGGAATTGGTTTGTTCTTTCAAAGGATTGGTCCAATACAAATTTTTGGAAGGGCACTTTCAAAATTTCTGAAGGGTCTTTTTCTCATAAAAGTGGCAACTTGTAAAAATTCTGAAGGAAAGTGTCCCTTGCTATTTCTTTGAAGGAATTCATCCTTTCAATTTTTCTAAAGGAATTGGGCATGTTCATCTTTTTGAAGGGACATTTTCATTGTTTAAAAGAGTCTTTTTCTCATGGAAGGGAACAATTCATTTCTCTGAAAGGCATCTTCTAAAAGTCTGAAGGGACATTTCCAAGTTTTATGAAGGAATTGTTTCAGACATTTTATCTGGAAAAATCCTTTCAAAAGAATTGTTTTGAAGGAAATGGCTTTCTAATTGGTACACTTCAACTTTTTGAAGGTTCATTTTCTTGGAAAAGTGGTCCTTTACAATATTTTTTAAGGGGTCTATTTTGAGATTACCAAAGGGAACTTTAATTCTTGTGAAGGGTCTTTTTCTATACAAAGTGTCCAGTTTCAAGCTTCTGAAGGGAACAATTCATTTCTATGAAAGGCACTTGTAAAAGGTCTAAAGGAATTGTTTCAGACATTTTGTCCACAAAAAATATTTTAAAGGAATTATCCTGAAAGAAGTGTCCTTTGCCAAAAGTCTAAAAGAATTGTTTTGGACATTTTGTCTGAAATAATATTTCCAAAGAGATACTTCAAAATCCCAAAAGAACATTCTTGACAAAGGTGAACCAATCCAAAGGGGCCTGATAGGTGGTTTATTTTATAGGAAAATGCCCAAATAAAATGCCTCAAAATAATTGGTCCTAATAGAGTGACGGTTATATGGACATCAACTTTAGGATGAGGGACTAGCCATTAGCATTCAAATAATAGGATCCCAAGAAAATCCAAAGGGCTCACATTCTACATCCACCAAATTAGATTGGAGGGATCATTTCACCATTGATCAAATCATGATTTGAGTCATTTTTTGACAACCAATCAAAGGAAGACAAGGCCAACAAAATGAAAATGACTCTCCCCTACAAGGCTACACACCTTATTAAGTTGATGGAAATTTGTTAGCATCAAGACAAATATACAATAGGTGGAATATCTTGTAATAACCACATTGATGTCATTACTCAAAATATCTTGATTCTACTAAAAAACCATTGGAGAAGCATCTTTGAGAGATCAGGTCAAGAGTGACAAAGGGAGGTGACATGGATCAATTGAATAGCTCTAATGAGCATCATTTGCAAAGTCAATTATAGTTGAATATGGATACTTATAACAATTTAATTCCTCTCTTTAGTTCCAAAGGCCTACCCCTCTCACTTCCTTCTAGATATAAATACAACCCTTGGGTTAGTGTAAAAACAACCATGTAGTGTATGGCGAAGCCCTGCTGAATTGATGTCATGTTTTGCCTTTAAGTATTGGTGAAAGTCTTTTTTCTTTGAAGTTATGATCAATTGTCTAAGTGTGTAAGTGACATATAGTGATAAAAAGTGATGGATTTCATCTTTCTATCCTTTGTCCTTCATGCCTGAGCAAGATTTATGGGTCTAACAGGTCAAATAGAGTGCATCCAAGTGTTTATTTGCCTTGTGTCATTTCATACATCTTTCCTCTATACTAAAATACTTGTTTTAGAATATTTAAAGCTTGAAAATAGTCTATGTATTTTTCTATATCATGTACTAGGTTATGGTATTCATGTGGAAGATAATCTTGGTGCATCACCATTCTTATAACAGGTTTTATTTATGCAATTTTTACCTATTTTCCCTTCAATCAAACTAGTTTAGACAGAGGTTGTTTTGCAAAGATACATTCAGGGAACTATCTCTTTAAATCTAGAGGTTCATTTCCTCTATTATCATACCCACATGCCTAAAAATGTTCCAACATTGTCCAAATATGGAAGAGGATTAAACACTCTCTTCTAGGGTGTAAGATTTGGAGACAACAATGTTATCAATCAATAGGAAGGGGTCCTTGAGTGGATAAGATGATTATAACAACATTGAATTTTTATCTTTTAACTTCTTTATAATAACGCGTCCTTCTCCATAAGTCTTGCTTGGTATTTTTGATTTTTTGGAATATTCATCATCTCCATCACCCCCTGAAGTACCTGATGGTTGAGTTGTGGTGATAGTAATACTTTTCTTAGGTGATTTAATAACTATGACAACGGCATGTTTTGATGGATTTGAATTCTTTGATTTATTATAATTTCCCACCTGGATGAATTTTATGAGATTGAAATTAAACCATCACATGGATTGGTACAATACTATCTTAATTCTTATTTGAAAATCTATCATTTCTTAATCAAACCAATTAATTATTAGCAATAATGTAACCATTACTCTGTTAGTGTAGTTGGATCAAGAAATTGACTCCCATCATCAACCATGCCATCCAATACCCATGTCTTAGTGAAATACTTGATTTGATCCAAACTCATTCTACCCTAGTCACATCTCATCACCTCAATTTCATTAGAACAAACTACCCATAGTCCCCAAACGTGAATTGTATTCATAGGAGGAACCAATTCTAAGGTGAATCTAAATAAATGACTTGATGTCCAAATAAGCTTGACTTGTATGAGCATGTATCATGAATTGAACAATTAAAGATTCAATTTCCTATGTATCCATGACATTTTTTCATGTTAAATGACCTAAGGAAATAGGAAAATCAACCCCCAAAACATACCTTTATTGATAATGTTTGTGCATAGCATCTAACTATCTACAAAGCTCAATCAATATTATTTTGTTATTCAGTAACCTTGGTAACCATAGGGGATAACCCTTAATTCCTTTGAAACTCATCTAGGAGAATTTGTGGAATTGAATTGATAAAACCCCATACTATGAAAATAGGTTGGTTTCTTTGTTAGAAAGCTTCTTTCTCCAATCCTCCTCCAATGCCTATACTACTCTTATTGTGAAAAAATTATTAACACATCTAAAATGCTTGTTACTCTACTCTAGGTTCAACTGAGAATAAAACTCATATATGTTGGTGGATGCATCAACATTGGATAATTGAGTGAGGCTAGGGTATACTCTTTCGGATGCTGATGAATACACCAAGTAGGATGTGATATAGAAATTCTTGGTTACTTCCACATTGACCAAATTTTGGTGAAGGGCATCACTGATCAAATCAAACTAATATATGTATCATTTCCTATTGAATATGATGCTCATGGAAATGAATATCCATGGGTGGAAATCCATAGTGGTCCTACTATGTACTACCCAGTTGAAGAGGGTTATAAATTGTTTTATTATTTTTGAGAAATTAGATATTTAATTCCTAAAAAATAAATAGGTTTGAGTAGATTAAATTAGTAAATAATATATAATAATTAGTCTACTAATTTGTGAAATTTGACTATAACTAGGGCTTTTTTAAAAATAGTAGTGAGTGATAAAATCAAACTTATCTTATTCTATACTATTTTGACTAAGATAAGATCTAGAAATCTATTTGTAGGCTTGGGAAACTATCAAAAATAGGATTCTAGAGTTCATTTCTTGATTGGATAGGAATATCAAAAGTGGGACACCCTAGGTTCTAGCACTGAAGTCATATCTTGGCTCTATTATCCTAGTGATTTAATATTTTTGGGTTTTGTGTGTTAGGTCTAAGTGACCCTACCTATGAAATATCAAAGCCTGAAAGTCTATGAATATCATTGTGTACTTAATTTAGTCTTCAATACTCTAGGTCCTCTTTATGCTTGAACTTGAATATAAAATTTGGAAAAAGGAGAGGAGGGGTTAGTGTGTAAAGGATACATTAGATGCACTTCACACCCCATGTGTGGTCATGTTGCCTACATACCAATACTCTAAGGAGGGATCAAGCTATATGTAGTTCTCCCATTGAAGTGCTTGGTGCAATAGTGTGATGAAAATTCAAGTAAATGAAAAAATGGGTGTACTTGGAATGACTAGGAACTGGTGTAAAGGTTTGAATAATCTTGAAATACTATTGGATGACTATATGGAGAGAATAGGGAAAAGTGCTTGAGTAGTCTTGTATTCTTATTTATCTCTTGTAAATGAGTGTCAACCCTTCTAAATAGGCTTTGAATGGCATTTTGTATGGGATTTAATGATCATGGGTTAAATGAATTCACGTTAATCTAACATGAAATAGGATAAGGATTTGGAAGAATATGATCATTAGAGGCTAAAATGCAGACAACAACTCTAGAAATAAGACACCCTAGGTTTTAGCACTGTAGTCCAAGTTTGGGCACTATTATCCATGGATGGTGAGACCTAAGGGGATGGATTAAGCATAGAAGGATCAATCTAGGTCTATAATGGTTCAATTTGGGAGGCTACAGATGACTAAGAATCAGTGAAAACATGCCTATGAGGGTCATGAGAGCAAGCAAGATGGACCTATGGATTGGGTGTCATTAGCCACACTCAAGTTACCAAAAATTTCATTTTATATTACTACATTTACCCCCCCCCTTTATTCTAGTGATGTAGCAAAGTGAAATACTAAGATAAAGGAAAAATAGAAAGCGTACCTAAACTTACCTAAAAAGGTGAAGCTCATGAAGTTGTATGATTCTAGATGTGCATAAAGAGAGCATGGTGTGAAGTGTGAATATACAATGAAAAACATAAAGTAGATCGGTATTTAATAGATATGATATATCTAAAATAATAGTGTACAAAATCTAGGTAAGAGAGAGAGGATGAGAAAGGAATTAATACACCTCACCAAGTACATGAACTAATACAAAACCTATTTTGATGTTAGATTATGTTATACCAAAAGTAATATCATGAATGGAGATGAGTGTTCAATTTCCTAGAAGTGGCTCAAGAATGCAAAATTAGGCCCTTTGGATCCATCATTGCCTACTAAGTGAATCTAATGAATCATGCATGTGTCAATTGATGTATAGACTATATGTCCAATCCCTTTGAATAGATGGATCAAGAATACAAAGGCTAGCTAGTCCTTTGGCTCCATCATTGCCTCATGAATTGAAGCTATGAATTAATACTAGTATGGAATAGATGTCATATGAAATGGATCCTAAATCTCATGAATGTAATATGATATGACAATGTTTGTGTGGATAGCCAAATGTATGCTAAAAACTAGGCCACTCTTGACCATTTCGATAGATAGAGATTAGGCTTGTATGAAAGCCACTCTAAAACTACTGCAATAGGCTTATGTAGAAGCCAACTCAGGAACTGAGGTACTCAAAAAGTTAAGCTTGTATGAAATCCAAACTTGAAAAAGGATGCCAACCACTTACAAGTGGAGTAAGGTATGTAACTGTTGAGAAATGCTTGTAAAATAAATTGAACTCAAAAAAGGGGAGGATCAATGTGTCATGCACATTGCCCCCAATCAATAGTGTATGGAACATGGATTCTAATCTGGAAGTTATATCAAATGCCTAATCTAAAACTAGAAGTGAGAACCATCATACCATACATGATTCCCCCTATATCTAGATTATATGAGCAAAACCTATACTGAAACATGCTAAATCTAGACTATACGAAGTTGACAAACCTATGATTAAACTCATTTTTTTGTCAATGTCTTAAAACACATACAAGACATGGAATAAGAAATGAGAAAAATGCTAACACATCAAGCTATGCTAAGAAAGAAAAGAAAGCATGTATATATTGGAAGTAAATTGCATATAATTAATCAAAGCAAGAAGTGAAAGTATGCAATATATGTTAGTACAAGACTAGGTATATGTTAGGAAATACACAAGTGCAAGATAATAGTGAGTGTCGATATGGTAATCTGTGTAATTTTAGTAAGTAATGTATGTCAAGATGATAACTTGGAGGGTGTAGTGTAGGAATGACATAACCTAGATGTGTAGTCATGTAGAAGATGCCCCTATTGGGTATGTATATCGATGTCTGTCTTTAATATAGAAGTAGGATGCCCCCTCAATAGGTAGAGTGAGGCAATCAAAAAGTTGTATATCACTACACACACTCAAATAAGATCAATTAAATCATAGTAATGTAGATAAATCAACATACAATAGCATGAAAAAGAAAATGTAATCCTATCATAGTAGTAGCAATGTCAATCACGGATGATGCATACAATCAAAATGTTTTTATGTTTTGGATATATTTGAATGTTTTTGGTATTTTTGATATATATATATATATATATATATATATATATATATATATATATATATTGAAATAAGATATGTACAAGAAAGACTAAGAAGAAAATGATACTAACTGATGAGTCTTGGATGAGACTCCATGTCATGGTGTCCTGTATCAAACAAAGGTATCATGTGTGATCATGAAGCATGATGGAAAGGTTGAGACTGTGATTCTGAAATCCATGTGTATTATAAATGTTCTAAAATTTCTTAATTAAAAACTAACTATGGGGGTCCCTTTGTAACTCTAATAATTGGATGCAAATGTAGGGCTCTTAGGGACCCATCTAGAAGTAGGAGAATCTTTCTGAAAATGTGCTCTATGTGTAGATGCATGAGATCTCAATGAAACTACTCTGGGTGTGAATATTGTAGTTAGAAGTTGTCTAGAATCTTGAAGCTATGTAGGTGTATGAACTCTTTTTATTGGTGATGGATGCCTCAAATATGTCTAAATCTATATCGGAGGAAGAACTATAATTGGTGGGGAAACTAAAACTGGTGGAGAAGCTAGAATTGGTGACTACAAAGGAGATGGCTCTAAAGTGGGTAGTGGTAACTCATATGAAACTCCACCAACTATAATAACCTGATTATCATGAATGAATTTCATGCATCTATGAATTGTAGATGGTAATTCTCAAATTTTATAAATCCATGGGTGACCAAGTAACATATCAAAAACTCCTACACTAGGAACTATGGTGAAATGTGTGGTCACATGTGTTGGACCAATCTATAAAAAAAGTAAAATCTCACCCAATGAAATCTATATGTGCCCTCTAAGTCTACTGATAACTATATCTATTAGAGTGATATCCTACTCTAAATAGCCTAAATGTTGTAATAATGTAATGGTGTACATGTTGGCACTAAAACCATTATCGATGAGAACATTATGAATGGGTTGATTATGACTATGTGCTTTGATAAAGAGTGTATTATAATCAAAGTTATCCTCAATAATATCCTAATATGAGAAGGATATCAAAGGTCTAGTTGGAACCCTAGATTCATACACACCTATTATATCGCTTAAAGGATATGACTAAACTAAAGGTGCCTGGTATGTAACTGGTGGAGGATGTGCATGGTATATATGGGGAACACCTGATGTGTCCCCTTTCTCTTGTTTAGAATGATATGGAAATGGATCTAAGAATATTTTCAAAGATTTATCTTGTGTTGGCTTTGCCTATGGAGGCTTAACTAAAGTGCCAAGATCAATTAGGTTGTCATTTATCAAGTCTTGTATTTTATGTCTCAAATTAATGCATCTATTTGTAGTGTGGCCTGGTGCCCTGTGAAAATCACAAAATGTATGTTGATCATATCCCTATGGAAGAGGATTTTCTAGGTCAACTTCCTAAATAAGAGGAAGAGTGACAATGTTACATTCCAATAACTACTGTAAAACTCTGGCTAGATAAACTGGTAGATTGGTAAATACACACCAAGGAGGTGCTGATAAAACCACACACTAAGAGGGCTCTGAAGCTACATTAATTGTTGGTTGATTTTGATTCTTGTTATCATTAAATTTGACCTTATATGGGAATTTTATATTACTCTTTTTTGTTATGTATAGGATGCTTGTATACTTGAGTTTGCCCAATGAAATGAGTTTTACTTCTCTTTCTTTTAGTGTATGACACAATTCAGTGAAGGAACAGAATATTTTGAACATAATAGATTCATGCAATGCTGGTAGAAGGCTCTATTTTAAGAGATCTTGTAACTCATGATCTGCCATGGGGCTAGTCATCTTAGCTAAGATGGTCTTATATCAAAGCACATAGTCTATGAGATGCTCATTTGATTTTTATTTCTATTATGCAATTTATGCATAATAGACCTTATCACTAACATTGATATTTAAATGTGCTAGGAATATGTTAGCTAAAGGATTGAGTGCATTGACTGATTGATTTGGTAGACTATAAAACCATTGTAAAGCATAATCCTTTAGACTTTATGGAAATAACTTGGTAAGTAGCCAGTCATTTGGTACATAATCCAAGCATGCTACATGAAAAGCTCTCAAATGTGTCTCTAGATCACCCTTGCCATCATAAAGAGTAATATTAAGTTGAACAAAACCTTATGGCAAGGGTGTAGAAGCAATGTGACATGCCAATGGTGTATGTAGAAGAGAAAAAGAGTCCAAAGCTTGCATAGGTCTAGTGGCACTTTTCTCAAGATGTATCACCTCGGATTGAAAAGATATTATCTCTTGAACAAGGGATACCACATTAAGAGATAGAGATGTACTAGTTGTAACTGGTGGCATAGAGGTAGTGTTGTCTCCAAATCTTGCACCCTAGAAGATGTTTTTCAAGCCTCTTCAATATTTGGCCAACATGGGAATACTTCTAGGTGTTGGGGCACCAATAAGGGAAGTAGACCTCTATATTTTAAGGGCTCTCTCCCTAGATATGACTTGATGTGCTTATGCTACTAAAACTACCTATTATGGGTGAAAAGGGAAAGAAAAATACATAAATCAATCTCAAACTAAGAGGTGATACAGCAAGAGTTGCCTCCATTCATACACTTGGAATTTGCATAATGAACTAAGACAACCAAACTAGCCTCAACACCATTAATGGAACTCCCTAGCATTAGTGTTTATCATGAAGGAAAATAACAACTCAAAAGATGAAAGCAAGTGAAGGGAAGGTCAGATATGACACTACCAAACTCATACACACTTTAAGAGTCTATTGTAGTAGCATACACTTCATAAAACATGTTAGGAGAGAAGTCATTTGTAGTAACACATTCAAGGATTACATTAAAATAAGATGAACTCAATATATCCTTGACATTCAAGATGGATCACTTTAACACGTAGTGAAAATGGACTTAGATTATAACCAACTTACTTCTCATTAGCTTAAGTACAAATCAAGGTACAATTTGGTAAGGCTTCACCATGCTAAGAGTCATAATCCTTTGCAAATCCAAAATGGCTTGCATTTATAGAATGTGAGAAGAGAGAGAGAGAGAGAAAATAAAAGTCTAAAGGACACAAGGACAAGTTTCAAAGTTCTGCCATTAGTTACAAATCATGATAATGAGGTGTAAGAGAGGTAAAGAAACTAATGTTGACATATGTCCATCTCAAACCAAGTAACTCCCTCACATGTGGCATAAGAACTCTTCCACTTTCCCTTGAAAATTGCCTTCATCATTGGCCCCTCTTGAGCACTACAAGGAATATTAGGGACAAGTGTAACATGTACACTAATAAGAGGGGGTTATAAGTAGGTTTTTACATTCATTAGAAGTTTATTTGATCCTTGATATTATCTTACACAAGCACAATCATTATCTATTGCCATGATCACCCTCCATTAGGCTTGTTTTGACAATTGGAACTAGAAAAATCTTCATATTTATCAACTGATCCATAAAATATAAGTTATGAAACTTTTATAAGCACCTCATATGCTTAGCTCTATCCAAAACACCTTAAAATACCTTCTAATTTGAGTTATCACTCATTCCACTATGTGATCACTCTTCTCATTCTAGACTGGCTAAAATGAGAAGCCTAATAGAGACACTTAGGACAATTTATAAGTTTTTAAAATTAATTTAATATTTGATTTAGGTCTCAATATTTTTTATCAAAGTGATTTGCATCACTTAACTCCTTCAATAACCTATAGGAAACACCAATTCTATGATAAAAACTACCTATGTACCCTATCCATATGGAATTCATAAAATCAAAGCACATTTTAAGAAACTTGAGAATGTATTCTAAAACTTCCCTTTTATATCCATATCCTCATTCTTTCATTTGGAGGCACTTTCAGCTTGATTTCTACCATCGAGTCACAAAACAAGGTTTGAAAGGATTTAGAGTGACTAACATTCTTAGAATTTTTTCATGAAGATGACACATTAGAATTACCTCCAAAGGCCACTGAGAGATCCTCAAGGAACTTTTATACCTTCTCTAAATGCTTCAAGGTCTCATGCAGATGATCATGAAAGTTATGAGCTTTTCAACTTGACCTTCGAGTCCTTCTTGTACATTCTATGAGGGTTTGGGAGCTTTCAAGCCAATAATTGGATTCATAATGATTTACCTTAAAACAAATGGTTAGAAAATATGTATATTTACAACACAAACATGTTCCCATCATTTTAATATCTCTTCAAGAGCTAAGGATGAAACTGTACCCCTGTTTGGCATTAGGCCTAAACCTTGCCAATAGATGTGCCTTCTATTTGAGACTCCACCTAACCCTATAATAGCTTGATTTTCCTCTTTATGGATTAAAAAATTAAATTTACCTCTTAAAACATGAATTATTCAAGTGGAAATCATGGATAAAGTCAAAAATGCACATGATCCTCAGTTGGGCTTCTAGGCTTAAGGGTTTCCTTCATGCATGACTGTAACCCTTCTTGTGTAGGGTAACTTGTTTTATTCCAAGGATTATATCAAGGTTTTTTAAGAGAATTTATGTCACATTCATCTTATACAACCTTCATATGGTCCTTTATTTCCCTCTGCTGATCAATTTCATCATTTTTCTCAAAATTGCCATCTCCATGCAAGTTAAAACTGCCCCTGCTCTGAGACAAAATAGAGAGGGTTTAAATTATTAGTATTTTAAAATTGATTATTTTATAACCTTATTAAAATAATAAGGGTACTATTTACCAAATTTTATCTTCTAACTCCTCCATTATACCATCCAAATCTCCAAATTCCCAAGGTAGACTTATGAAGAAGGTAAACTATGAGGGTGGCGAGGGGATGAACTGTGCTTTGGAGAGAAATGGTTTGATTGGAGATAGTTTTTAATATGTATGGATAACACATATATACCATAACATATACAAACCATATATATTCTATTTTCCCCTTAAACCCTTCTTCATGCTCTTGGAAACCTAGTTGTGATCTAGGAATTTGACTCAAGAGAGGATGGTTAGTATGGTGTTAGTTCTAAAATGAAAACAAAATGAAATAAACACACTAAATAGCATAATATATATTTATAGACACTAAGGATAGATTAATTAACAAAAATTAATAAAAAACACAACTAAAATTCATAAATAAACCCTCTTTGAACTTCCTTGGATGCTCCAAAATGCTTGTTGTAGTGGTTTGCTCAGCTTGTGCTCATGAAGTCCTTGGTAATGGAAACTTGTCTACCTCCATCTCTCCTTGGCACATTTTTATTATGGATTGGATTGTCTTGGAATAAATATTTCATGGTAACACTAGTTTTAATGTCTTCTTGAATATATTTGTGCATTATAACTTTGCATTATCAAGACTTAGAAATGATGTTCATGGCCTCTCTATTTATAGATTTTTAAGAATGTATAGAATCAACTTGAACCATCCATCCTAAGATTGAGATATGTGGTTGAGGATTAATTAAATTTTTTGAATTATATTTTTAATTATCCTCATCATGACATTGGAAGAAGAGGCAATTAAGAGGCATGGAGGGCATCATGGAAGGCATTGATGAGGCATAGAGGGCATGAATACTGATATTTATGGCATTTATGGCCTAGGGATGTCTTCCCAAGAAATGAGGTCACCTGATGATGAATATATTAAATATTCATTTTCAAAAATAAAATTTCAATAATTTTCCATGGAATTATTAATTATGCCTTGATTTGGGTTAATTAGCTCTTAAACATGTTTAAGCACTTTGTGCACAAAGTATTCAAATTGATCAGAATGTCTTGTTATTGGTCCAAAATTCAATTGGATTGGAATTAGAAGGTGATGTTAGATATATTGGAATCATATTTCCATTTAGTATGTTACCAAAAATAAATAACAAATTCATGTGTCTCATGTAAGATATTTGATAGGAAAGAGCAATCCAGAGCACCTAGGTGCAAAATTAGCATTTTGACTCAAAATGAACTGATCAAAGTTAGTTAGCCCATAAATTACATTTCCCCACTTAATGATACCTTGGACAAAATCGGCACTTAAATATGTCAGTTTCACATCATTTATCATGTTTTAGTGTTTTTAGGCTAAATTATGTATTTTTAGGTGAAAATTGGTCAAAAGCCTAGTTAGAGGTTATCAATGGCTAGATTTAGGTGTCTACAATTTGCCCTTGTTTGGGAAGTCATTTTAATCTATAATTATAGTATTCTCAAAGAATGAAAAGGTATTGTATGCCTAAAACTAAAATGATGATAAACTAACTATATGATGCCCCCTCGAGGCAATGCTTGACACAAGTAAGTTGGCAAACAGTCCCTCAAAAAGAAAGAATTGAAATGAGGGGACCAAAGAAATGAAAGATGATGGGGTGAAAACACAATGATATTGAAAAATTAGTCAAAATCATTGAGAATGAAAGTGGGATGGTGTACAATGGTTTGTCCAAAGGCAATTATAAGTGTTGTACCCTGATAGTGATAACGTGGTATGATAACATAATGATTTGCCCAAAGGTGGTTATAATCATTAAGAAGATGGAGCTACCCCAATTAGGATAGACAAACAAGATAATAACATGCCCCTATATAGGTAGAAAAATTAAAGTGGTGACAACATAATGATTTTCCCAAAGGTGGTTATAATCATTAAGAAATGCAGGTGGGATGGTGTGCAATGATTATCCCATAGGTGGTTATAATCATTAGACCCTGATTATGGAAAACATGATAAACTTGGTCGAGGAGGATGATAACTTAACATAGAGGGTAATGATGAATTGAAACAACATACTAGTAGGGAGATGCTCATCCAAACTAATAAAGGTTGAAATTCTTTCATGGCTAATTACTCTATTTGGGATATGATTGGGATTGAATCGAGATGTCAGTGCCAAAGAGATACCACCATTGCTGAATAGACTTCTTGAAGCTGAGGCTTGTTATTTCATGTGTTAGTAGACATCATGGTATAACATCATGAGGACTTGGTTGAAATATGCATAAGGACTGACTCCCATAATCCAATACTCAAAAGAAAACAATGTACCAATGATAGAAACCATGATGACAATATAAACATATGAATATGGATGGATTTGAGTATAAGTGTGGGAAAGGAATCACCCAATGAACACACATAAACTAAATCAAGGCATTATTATTAAAATCAAACAAACAAGTGGACAAAAAAATAAAATAAGCAAAAATAAATAAACAAACAATGCAATAGAAACCATATGAACATTACCCCTAGAAAATATGTGACAACTTAACAAACAAATAAAATGGGGGAATAGAAGAAAAGGAAGGGGGTGGATGAGTTGTCTCTATATGCACTAGGTAAGTGGATGCTACCTCCATAGTTTCATTAATGTAATATCCAATAAAAAACTTTAGGCCAAATGTAGTTCTCCCAAGGAATGATAAGAATGTGATAATGAAGGAAAAAAAATAGAATGGATGTGATAGAATAATAGGAATGGTTTTTCAAAAGGGCAAGTGTGTGAGAGAAAAAGGCCAAAAGGATGGGGAAACTAAATGACAAGTTATTTGCTTGTAACTTAGTAAGGGTTCCCAGAATCCTTAAGGCAAAGAAGTGGTCAATGTTTTTATTCTTTTATAATGATTTTTCAAATGTTTTTAGAATAATTTTGGAGTATTTCAACTCAATCAAGAATGATGAGACACTAAATGGTTCAGTCTCACAAAATAGTGAGAGCATTCAAACTTAGGTTGCTTGCAAAATGGTGAGAATGTGGCTTAGGTTAATCACAAAATGGTGAGTGTGGCTTAGGTTGCTCACAAAATGGTGAGAGTGTGGCTTAGGTTACTTGAAAAATGGTGAGAGCATTGCTTAGGGTGATTGAGCTGACCTTAATAAGTATTGAGTTTTACCTACATATTCCCAGAGTAGGACCTCAAGTCACTATAGTTCTGTCCTACAGTAGAGAAATTTGACTAGTGTAGTAGTCAATTCAAACAAAATAGGCATAGTTGGTAAAAAGGCATAGTACAACATAGGAAGGGGCAAGTTGGTATGTCAAGGTTTAATGTTGCCCCTAGTTTTACTATAGGTGGTTATAACTAAGACATAATGACATAGATCAATGGTACTAATTTTCTCAAAGGCAATTATAGTTAGTAGCAAAATTGGTGGTAAGAAAATAATAATAAATGAAGGATGTAATTGTCAAAAATTCTATCATACTATTCTAAAATATGATCTCTATCTGAAGTACTTGAACCAACTGATGAAACTAATCAGATACCTCAATGCTAAAATTTTGTAACAAATGGAAAAAACCAAGGTCAAATAAGTTAGGCTTTAGTACACATTGGGCTGATAGGTCAGAAGTAAAAAGTGGATACGGCTAATAGAATGGTCAAGAATGATAGTTGTACAAAGAAGAAAAGTAATAAAATGGCAAAACTTAAAAGGTCTTTATAGACAATACACCTTAGCACTCAAGCATAGTATCACTTGAGATGAATAATATTCATCGGCTCTGGAAGTTCATCTCTATCTAGTGTGGCAAGCCTGTATACTCTTGATCCATAATCTACAATAATTATGAAAGGCCCTATCTAGTTTGGTTTGAATTTCCCTTTATGCTTCTTCTCAACTGTGGTATTCTTTTGGTTTTATTTAAGAACAAGATCACCAATTTTAAATGTTTGATACTTAACACACTGATTATAGTGGCCTTTGAGTCAATTCTAATATGCTTGAAGATTGTTGAGTGTGGTTGTGCATTTCTCATCAAGTAGGTCTAGCTCTTGCAGGTGAGCTACTTGATAGTCATGATCATCTAGGACATGCTTGAAAGAGATGCGTAGTGAAGTAAATTTGACCTAAATGTTATAGATGGCTTTAGTACCATAAATAAGTGATTATGGAGTGGATCCTATGGGGGTACGATGATTGGTACAGTATGCCCAAAGGGTAGGGAATATCTACAAGTGTCAATCATGACCAGCATCATTGATAATCTTTTTGAGAATATTGATAATGGTTTTGTTGGATGCCTTGGCTTGGCAATTACCTTGAGGGTAATATGCCATACAAAAATGTTTTATGATGTTATATTTAGTACATAGCTGGTCTACATCCTTATTCTTGAATGATCCTTCATTATCAGATATAATGTCAAAGGGGATACCATAGCAGTAAATTAGATGGTTAAAGATGAATTTGGAAATTTGCTTTCCAGTCACATAAGTGAGGGGTATAACCTCAACTCACTTAGTGAAATACTCAGTGGTGGTAAGGATATGTTTATGGTTGTCAGATGAAGTGGGGTTGATCTTCCTAATGAGGTCAAGTCCCCATGTAGAAAATGGCCATGGTGTCAACATCATTTGTAGAGTTTTTACTAGGGCATGAATCAAATTAGCATACCATTGACATTCATCACACTTTTTTACATATGCAATAGCATCTGCATCCATTATGGGCCAATAATAACCAGTACACAAGAGCTTTTCAGACATGACTACCTTGCTAGAATGAGTGCCACATACTCCTTCATGAACTTCTCTTAACGCTAGTGTAGACTCTACCAAAGTTAAATAATGAAGCAGAGTTCCATCAAAAATATGATGATAAAGGGTGGATCCAAGTAGAGTATAATGAGTGGAATGATGGATGAAAGATTTCGTTTGTTTTTGAGATAGGTTAGGTGGTAGGACTTGGTTATGAAGGTAGTTTCAGAGGTCTAAGTACCAAATAGAATTAGGACCAATAATATCACAAATAATTACAATAGTTAAAGGTTCATGAGCTGGTGTTAACAAATGATCAATAAGGAATTGATACTCTCTAGTTTGATATGTTTGTCAAATCAGAGAGCTAATAGTAGCCATGACAACTATAGTTCTATTACTATCCCTTGGTATGTGCTCAAATTGAATGTTGGAAATTTGTTGCTTAGAGTGTCAAACATGGCTTTATATGAAACCAACTTGTAATCTTTAGTCTAAAAAAGATTTGTGACATGATTGATGATTAACTAAGAATCACCATAAACTTGGAGATGAGATATGTTCTAATGCATAGCTTGTCAAAGTCCTATAACAAGTGCTTCATACTCAACCATATTGTTTGTACAAGGAAAAGTGATTCTGAATGATTTAGGGATTAGATCCCCTTGTGGTGTAATAAATAATAGGTCTACCCCTAATCCATGTGTAGTAAATGAACTATCAAAATATAGCTTTTATAGTTGTTCCTCAAGGAGTGTGTCAATGATGATCATTATGGATTCATCAAGAAATTAAAATGTGAGTGGCTATGTGTCTGTGAGAGGTGCTTCAACAAGTTCATCTACAAGAACTTATCCCTTGATTGCCTTCTGATTGACATACTCTATATCAAACTCACTGAGAATCATGATCCATTTAGCCATTCTACCTTGCAAACTTGATAGTAGATACTTGAGTGGATCTACTTTTGAAATGACCATGGTCTTATTATTTAACATGTAATGACACATTTTCTGAGCTCTGAAGACCATGGATAGACAAGTTTTTTCAATAGGTGCATAGCTATGTTCATATGTAATCAAGGTATGGATTAGGTAGTATACGACATGTTATTTTCCATTGTCATCATGTTAAGCCAAGAGTGTCCCCAGAACATGGTCGGTAGCTGATAGGTATAACAAGAATGGCTTTCCTAGCATATGAGGTAATAAAATAGGTAGATTAACAAGATAGTCTTTGATTTGTTGAAAATCTATTTGGTAGTGATCATCCTAATGAAATGAAACTCCCTTATTTAAAAGGTTTGTAAATAGATGGCACTTGTCTGCTAATTGAGAGATGAAGTACTAGATTGACTAGATCTTACCTTACGAACTATAAAGTTGATTTAAATTGGTTAATGGTAGCATCTTGGTTATAGCATAGACTTTATTTGGATCAAATTCAATACCTCTATGAGACATGATGAAGCTAAGTAATTTTCCTAAAGTTACACCAAACACACATTTCTTTGGATTGATTATGACTTTGTAATCCTGTAATCTTTCAAATATCTTATACAACACTACTAGATGGTTGGCCCTGATTTTAGATTTTCCTAATATGTCATCTACATAGTCCTCAACAATATTATGCATCATATAATAGAATATGACAATCATGGATATTTGATATGTATCTCCTACATTCTTAAGGCCAAATGGCATTACCTAATAAAAAAATGTTCCCCATGGAGTGGTGAATGTTGTTTTATATTAGTCTTTTGGTGCTATTATGATCTGGTTATATCCTAAAAAGTCATCCATGAGTGAAAGCATTTCATAACCTACTGTGGAGTCAATGATCATGTCGATATTAGGAAATAGAAAATCATCTTTAGGACAAGATTTGTTGATGTCTCAAAAATAAATACAAATTCTAACCCCTTTAGGATTTTTACTAATAGGTACCACATTAGATATCCATTCTAGGTAGTTAATAGATCAGATACATCCTGCTTCTAGGAGTTTTTCCAACTCTTTTTTTACCAATATAACAATGTGAGGATTCATCTTATGTAACTTTTATTTTATTGGTTTGGCATTAGGATTAACCACAAGGTGGTACAACACTAAAGTAGGGTCTAAACCTAGCATGTCAGAATAGGCCCATACAAAGATATATACAAATTCTCTCAACAGAGTTGTAAAGACATCATGTTCCTCCTTAATGAGAGATGCACATAATTTTATCCATTTTAAGTTTGATGGAGTCTTGATATTTACCTCTATTGTATCTTTGACTAGAAGGGTTGAACAATCTTTTAGGATAGTAGGCAACAACTTGAACTGTTGAATTATGTCAGGGTCCCCCGTTAGGATTTGATCTTCAACTTATCCTAGGCATGATGAATCTAAGTTCCCTAATGGGAGATCTATCTATGTGATAAAAGTAATTAAAAATTCTTAAAGAATTTGATAAAATAATTGTTGTTGCTCAAATTTAAACTTGGATCCATAGAAAAGTTCATCATTGGTGGTCTCCTAGTCTAAATTTGAAGAAAAATAAATGCCCCCATCTAATGGTGCCTAAAATAGGTTTTCACCACTACACTGGCCTTTATCTTTACTTTTTTCCTTGTTAGAAAGTGCCTCAAAGATTTTTTCACTTTGGGACCTCAATATTTTACTTATTTATTTTTGGCTAAAGGTTTTCACTCTCTCTCCAAAATAGGCTACAAGATATAATGTGATTGAGAATCTTTATTTGTGATATCCCAATGACATGTTGTCTCTAAGGCCTAAAAAGTCATAGAATGCCTCATTATTCTAAAACTCATCAATCAACAGACTGGATTCTTGTTGGTTCCAATCTATCAGTTGGGAATAATATAATGGTAAAGGGTTGTGATGAATGGCTAGGGTAAGGGTATAAATGGCATTGTTATTAAATAAGTTGGTTTTATCTAGGTCATAAAAGGTGAAGTAATGATTAGACTCTGCTTCATTTTAAGCATCATCATCACTAGTCATTGGTGATGGATTTTGAATAATATATGTGGGGTCACCCCTGGGTGGTTTAAATCTAAGTCAACAAGGTCTTTCATACTTAGTCATGAAAATTGGCTCGATGGTTCCTTGTTGATTTGGTTTGAGGCCTCTTCCTTCATAATTGTGACACTCCATGATCTTATTGGGAATAGGATACTTTGATTTTTATAATAATTAGCTTGGTTGTCTTTGTATAATCATGATTCATCCCCTTCAAAAGGGTCAAGTTCTAGGCTAGAGGCTGGTACAAATGTGACAAGTCCCTTTTTTTGTTCTTTTTGTTGCCAATGCATATGTGGGGTGAATTTAGGTCACCCAAAGGTTTTAAAATTCTGAGGAAGATTGGTAATATGAAATGTATCATGGGTTACATACTCTCCCAGTCCATTATCTGAAATGGTGAAATGATTAGAAGTTTTAGGAGGCAGCATGTGTGAAAGGGAATCTAAGGTATTAAGATCTATGCAATTATCTATTAAAGGATCAATAAGTATAACCTTTATTTTATCTTGCTTGAAACTTGGATTCATGCCATACTGATAATTATAGCTTTAAAATTCAGCCTCAAGATGCTTGAAATGTTCATATGGGTGTAAATCTCCTACAATATTCAATTCCATCCCTCAGTGGGAAAACTTGATGCATTGGTGTAACATTGAGGGAACTGCATGAATCTCATGCAACTAAGGCTTGCCTAGAAACATATTGTATGATAA
Organism: Torreya grandis; assembly: GCA_037957365.1. Lineage (NCBI taxonomy): Eukaryota > Viridiplantae > Streptophyta > Pinopsida > Cupressales > Taxaceae > Torreya > Torreya grandis. Next base: position 2,360,484 of record JARHVA010001216.1, on the reverse strand, counting down.
CTCAAGATCAAGCACATGGAAAAGTGTATCATGGTTCAAAGGCTTAATGATAACTAGAAAACTAATGGTGCCTTGTGATTCTCTTTCCTGATTATCATAGGCTTTGATGGTTATCATTTTTGGTTGGAGATCTACCATTGTGTACCCAAAAAGTTTGATGAGCTTTAGAGACACTATGTTGAGGTTGGATCCATTATTTATAAGGACACATTTCAATTTATTCCATCTTATATAAACTTATATGTATAATAGATTATTATGTAGTGGGCCAAGGGAAGATAGATCACTTTGGTTGAATGTGACTTGTTAGGTTGGATCTAAGTGTCCAACCAAAGCTTGAAATTTATCAAGGGATATGTCACTAACAATAGTGGGTTGGGTCAAAAATTCATTCAAGATGTTCTTGTATATTATTAATATTTGTAGCAAATCTAAAATAAAAATTTGTGTTGGTGTCTTCTACAATTTTTCCACAATATCAAACTTCTTATCTTGGTCAGGAGTGAATGGTTTATTCCAAGGTTGAATGGTTGGTTAGATGACAAGCAAAGTGGTGGATGGTTGTGGGCCTAGGATAGTAATAGTTGACCTCTAAGTTTTGATTGCATAATCAAGATTAAATACTGGACCATTATTACTAACAAATGTTAGGAATGGTGTAGGATCAGATAGGATAAGTCTCAGTTTCCAGTGCACTTGCATGTGGTCACATGGAAAGGATGAGTTATTGATATAGGGTCCAAAAGGAGAAGTTCTAATTTATTGGTTTGCCTATATGCAATCCTAGGTTAAAAAAGGACTATCCATGTAATTTGGCTAAATGTTGTTGTTTAGCAATGTTCTAGGTTGATTAGTGCTTGGTTTAAGATTAATGGAGATGGTGTTAAAGCTACCCCCTGAAATATGACCTACAACCCTATTTTAGTCATGTACAACTACATGGTAGGTTTTTTGGTTGTTACCATTTTGACCTTGGTTTTATCCATTTTCATATCACTGTGGGTTATACTACTAATTTTTTTGATTCTACTAGTTTGGCCTTTGATTTTGATACTATTGGTTTTGTTGCTACACTGGTTATTGTTGTTATTGATTATTTTGTTGCTACTAATTATTATGTCAGGGAAAGGGGTTTTGATAAATCCCAAGAGTTTGATTAGAAGTGGAAGAACCATTATACAATGTTATCAACTCATTCTCCAACATATTCTCAATTAAATGCTTGATTTGGACATATCTTCATAGATTATGCCTGTTGACCCAATGATAGTCATAGAATTCATTTTCATGGTACTAATCAGGATAAGGAATGCCTTGTAGATAATGATTTTGTATAGGACAACTAATCATATTAGTGGTAGTAATCTTGTGAAATACAAACTTAATAGGTTCTCCTAGGCAACTAAATACACTATGTGCAGGCATGGTTCTCTTAGGAGGAGGGGTTTGTAATGGTAAAGGATGTTATATTTGTTGTGTAGGTCTTGGTTGTTTTGCTTACAACATTGGTTGGAGAGGTTTCTAAGTAGGAGTAAGCTGAAAAGGTCATGCAAATTATGTTTTCAATATTTGGACATGATGAGATTTGGTTAATTCATTTCCCACAAAATTCCTATTATGGTTGAATTGCTTTGGTCTTTCATGGTTATTGGCTTGTGTCGATTGTGATGCTTGCACTTGAATGGGATGTTTATGTTGGTCATTTCCATTATTTATACCTTGATTTTGATTAGTTAAATTAAGCTTGATGACTCCTTTATTGATGAGCACCCACTCGATTAACAAACCTTTATCAATGATCTCTTTGAAAGTATGTACACATTGTAATTCTAAATGATAAGATATCTCACTATGCAAATTTTTCGTAAACATAGAAGATAATTATTTATATAGTAAATTATGGGTGAAATGGCTTGCAATGGCTCTCCATCACTGTAAATAACTTGCAAAACTCTCACCATCTTTTTTCTTTGCTTGCATTAAGTCCACTAATGAAATCTCATGCTTGAGATTATAAGAAAAGTAATGCACAAACTTATCAGAAAGATCATTAAAATCCATCACTAAATTTTTGGGTAACTTTAAAAACTACTCCAAGGCTTGTTCAACCAAACTCCTTGGGAATAACAACAAAAGGTATATGTCACTATATGACATTGGTTGACATGCGACAAAGAATTTGGTCAAATGAGCCTTAGGGTCACCTTTCCCTTTGTATTTGTTAAATTTTGGTGGTTCATATCTTGGAGGAAATGGTATCTACAAGTACTCCATGTTGAATGGGTAAGAAAACACATCATCCAATCTAAACTTTTTAATCTATTTGCCAGCTTGAATGGTAACAATTGCAGCATTCATCTATTGCAATTCTTGGGATAAGAAACTGGAAGGAACATTGGTTTGAGGGAGAATATTAGTTTGGGTAGATGGTTTGGAGGTAACAAGTGGGACACTTTGACTATGGTATGATGGAGATTCCTATTGGGGTACATTAGTTTGGTTGGGGAATAGACCAAGAATACACATACATGAATTAGGATGTACTTGAAATTGCATAATTGGTTGTGTGATAATTTGGTTTGGGTTGGAAATAAAGGTTTGACTTGGAGGATTTTATGGTTGGGATGAAGGGATATAACTATAATATGTCTAATATGGTTGAAAATGGTCATGCTACTGACTAATCAAACCTTTTTTTTGAGTGACAACTTGTGGTCCAAGACCCTATCTCTAAATTTGTGACACATTTTAAACCAATGGTTGTCTAGTAGGTACTTGAGAAATATGGGGACCTCCTTGTTACATGAATCCCTATGGAGAAGTGAAAACATGTTGCATATTTGGCATCTATCATTGACCAATATTTGCACATTTTTGAATAGTCATTGCTTGGTTTTAAATTGGCATATTAGTCTATGACTGAAGAGGTATATTCATCATTACCTGGTGAGGTGGAACATTTGTTTCCCCTAATTGAGGTGGAAATATATTTGTCCTCTATTGAATTGATACACTATATTGTGTCTGTTGTTGTGGAATACTAATTGTTACCTGTTGAGGAGGAGTAGTGTTCATTACATTCTATCATTGAGGCATGACATTAGCCATTGTTTGATTACCTAATCCCATAGGTTATACACTTGAGGAAGTAACCAGTTGAGGTTGAGGCATAGAAATCTTATTCCCTGGTATGATAATCTACCCATGGGATTAACTATAGGCACATATTGTTGCCTATTTGTTTGTGCATTAGTACCACTTTGATCAGGATTGGACATTATTTGCACATTTCCACTACATTTGGCTCACTATTCTATGTAGAGGTTAAAGACACTTCTTCAATAATGGGCATATGCATCAAGTTATCTATTGAATTGGTTTGTATGAAAGGGTCAAAAATTGGATTCTCTTGTCTAGTTAACTCTATCAACACTCTTGTTGAAGGAACTAGGTCAATAAGAGGCTTACTCACCATGTTCATTTGATTTTAATCATGTGCTAGATTTAAGTAAGTTTGATATGCTATTTTCATTTGGTTAAAGTCATCTTCCATGATATTTTTTCCTCAATTAGATATATTAGGGTCTTGATACGTTGTTTGGACAAGAGCCATAGGATTTCTAGAAGAAGCTTGTTGATCATAAATGATATTATGGGGCACTCTTACTAGACTTGGTAAATTTTCATGGGGAAATTCAGCTAGAAACTTGGCCTCTACCTTTATGGTTCTAACCAAAATCTCATCTTTATTCTCTAAAAAATGTCACTCAAACAAAAATGGATCATAGGTGGAAGCTGTATTAGTAGAATATGATTGTTAAATAACTAGCTCATCCATTGTGGGTATTGTAGCTAGGTATTATGTGGTTTATTCTTGGTCTTGTTCTGAATAAGGTGGTGTGTTAACTAGATAGTTATCCAATGGTCTTGGCTTTGTGCCCTTAATTGAGTATTATAAGAGGGATAAGAATCCATCTCATAAACAATATTATCTGCATAGGGGTCTTGCACCATTTCTTCTTGCTCAACTACATTACTAATCCCTGAATTGTACATGAGTTCACTACAAGTGCAGGAATACATATTGGGATCCATAGTCAATGCTTTATGATAAAAGGTCAAAGAGTTATAAAAACTCTAAAAATGACATAATATAAAATATATGATGTTCCAACTTGGTCTAGATTCATCAAAAGGATCAAAAGGTTTATGCAAAGATTTATGAGGAAACAAGCTAGCGTGAAGTATCTAACATTTCACTATTCACACAAAGATAAACAAGTAAATGAATCAAAAATAAAAATGCCAAACTCTAAGGTTGAAGGGTTTCAAATCAGTCTAATCTAGGAATTTAAAATTTGCTAGGTCTTTTGGCTCAATGTGACGTCAAAAGCTAGGCTCAAACAAGGCACGCGCTAGGAATCTTGGCCAAATAGCATTAAAAGCTAGACTTTGAAATAGATGAAATTTTTAATCTAATGGATTTGAAACACTTCTAACAAATACTAGGCATTTGATTCTTGGTCATGAACTTTATCAACTAGGTATAAGCTATGAAACAAAAGGCACTTTTAGAGATAGTCTATTTTCTCATAAATAATAGTATAAAACTTGGCTCTTTTGACAAATAAGCTAGACAAAAGTGAATGGTATAACTATGCTTTAGAAAAAGTATTAAAAAATTAAACTTGGATTGGTCTAAAAATGTAGGAATAAATTTAAATTATATGCAATAAGGTCTATAAATCAATATTTGAAATGTTTTGGGTAGCGTAACGATGCTATACTACCCAAAAGGGGTGATAAAAAAAGTTTGTTTCAAAAATGCTCTAAGGCAAAGATAATTTCCCACAATTTTGATAGAATAACACTACTTTTATTGACTAAAAATATTATGGTTCATAGACTTAAAGTGCAAGTGTTTAGCACAAAATGGCTTAAGTCTATCAAATGATGATAATGATCTTGAGTGTAAAATGGCCTTCAACCCAAATTGGAAATTAAACCTAAGTTCCCTCAAGTTTAGTGAAAATGGTGAACCCACTTAACACATCAAACTTATGAACTTATAAAGGTGAAATTTCAAATTTAAATTATAAGTGAAGGACTTAAACAACTTTGGTAAAGGTCTAGACTCAATTGGGCAACATAACTGTGCCAAAGTGGATGATATGACTCCCAAGCTTTGAACGAGGCAAATTGATGTTTTCACATGGGAAGCATAATGCCTCTTTGTAAAAAGGAAAATTAGGACTATGTTTTTGGTTTGATTTGTTTTTTTACACCAAGTTTTGACTTCAAACAAGACTTTAATCTAGGATAGAACCAACTAATTAATCACTCTTAGATCCTAAACTGACAAGGTTGCTTGGTATTGTTGGAATCCATCAATATACATCATTTGAGAGCATTTTAAGTGTTCATCCAAAAGTAAATGCACATTATATAGTAGGTTTTTTACATTCCCCCTTCTCTCAAATGATAGTACTATGACATGGACCTTGAGGTGTACCTTTCACCAAAAATACTTCCATGGCAAGTGGGGATTTGTCTAAAATATAACAAGTTTTTAAACATTCTAGGAGAATCAATTGTGCAATGACTTTCATGCCAAACAATGCAAAATAAAAGCATGGATTTTGGGTCCATATCACTTGGCTTATTGCAAAAATGTCTAGTAGTTTTTGCAACCACCACATCCTATTGTTCGCTTAATGTAGTGTGATGTCCAAAGTACCACTCTACGTCCCATGTGCAACTCCAATTAGGAGCTAAATGAATTCAATGTCGGGAGGTGAAACCCTAGGTCAAAGCTTCCCTAAAGAACTCATGGGAGGTGATGAAGTCCCCCTCATAAGCCAAGTTTGCATAAAAATAAATAAATCATGAAAGTAGAAAGACTTTAGTATCATTTTTAAGGTCACCCAAACTTTGATGAGATTTTAGGGAGTGCTTTAGATGACTTTATTTCTAAGCCTTGGACTAGGATTTTTTCAATAGGAATGGTGCTTTTAATTCCAAAGGTTCCCTAAAGGGGAAAAATGGAAGAGCATACACACAACATCCCTCTTTTTGGCAAAAAAAAATTAATTTAAACTACTAATTAAACACAAAAAGCTTTGAAAATGTGAGTTAATTTTTAAGCCCAAATGGAAAATGAGGTGGTGTTTATTTGAGCCCTTGTTCTTGGTTGCAAACTTTGAAAACATTCACCATAAACATCTAATTTTTTTTTGTTAAACACCAAAATAAGGTTCCTAATTGATTTTTAAGAATGCAAAAGGTGATCTAAAAATGTTTTTAGAAAATGTCAAGCTTGGTCCTATAACAAAAATGTTAGCATGTTCTTTAGCCTTGAATCTCTTTTGGGTTTGAAACAATGAACTTTAAAAAATGAGCTCTTGGGTTCATGTTTTAAGAAAAACACAGTGACCAATGTCAGCTATATAACCAATGATGGTTATCTAATTGACATCAGTTATACCAATGTGACCGATGTATCCAATTGATGTTAGTTTTTCTAACCAATGTCAGTTAAGCTATCCAATCGATGTTGGTTTTACTAGCTGATGTCAGTTACTATGTAAACAAAAATAGCAAAATAAAGTTAGAAAATCAATTTGCAAGAGTTTTAATGGTATAAATGAATATTTTAAAGCTAAAAAATGATCTTCATGTTTGGGATGCATCTAGTCCCACCGGGAATGCCATTATGTGATCTAAGAATTTGACTCAAGAGATGATGGTTAGTATGGTGTTAGTTACAAAATGAAAACAAAATAAAAGAAACACACTAACTAGCATAATATCTCTAGGCCTAGACACTAGGAAAAGCTTAATTAAAAAATGTGAATAAAACACACAACTAAAATACAAAAGAAAGCCTCTTTTACCTTCCTTGGATGCTCCAAAATGATTGTTGTAGTGGCTTGCTTAGTTTGTGCTCATGAAGTCCTTGGCAATGGAAGCTTATCTACCTCCATCTCTCCTTGGCACCTTTGACTTGTGGCTTGGCTTGGCTTGGAATCAATTTGGCATGGTAACACTAGTTTTAATGGCTTATTAAAGATATTTGTGAATTATAACTTTGCATTATCAAGACTTAGAAATGATGTTCATGGCCTTTTTATTTATAGAATTTTGAGAATGTCTAGAATTAACCTGAACCGTCCATCATAAGATTGAGATGTGTGGTTAAGGATTAATTCAATTTGTAGAATTAAGTTTGTAATAATCCTTATCATGACATTGAAATAAGGGGCAATTAAGAGGCATGGAGGGCATGAATCTTGATATTTGTGACATTTATGCCCTAGGGATGTCTTCCCAAAAAATGAGGTCACCTAATGACGCAAATATTCAATATTCATTTCCAAAAAAAATTCAACAAGTTTCCATGAAATTATTAATTAATCCTTGATTTGTGTTAATTAGCTCTTAAGCATGTTTAAGCACTTTGTGCACAAATTACTCAAATTGATCAGAATGTCTTATTATTGGTCTAAAATTTGACTAGATTAGAATTGGAAGGTGATGTCAGATGCATTGGAACTGTATTCCCATTTAGGATGTTACCAAAAAAAAATAACAAAGGCACGTGTCTCATGTAAGATATTTGATGAGAAAGAGAAATACAGAGCACCCACATGAAAAATTGGCATTTTGACTCAAAATGAACTGATTGAAGTTAGCTAGACCATAAATTGCATTACCCCACTTAATGATACCTTGGCCAAAATCAGCACTTGAATATGTCAATTTCACATCATTTAGCATGTTTTAGTGTTTTTAGGTTAAATTATTCATTTTTAGGTGGAAATTGGTCAAAATCCTAGTTAGACTTTATCGGTGGCCAGATTTAGATGTCTACACTAGCTAGGTCTATGACTACCCATAAGGAGATCCCTATTTTGACTATCCCAGTCATGGTTCTTACCCTTGTAGGTGATTTCTGAGCTTGGTTTGATGTGTGTGAGCCTTATTTACATGATCCTTAGTTCATAATACCATTCCCATTCTTGAATTTCCTTAGAAAGCCTTCAAACTAGAATCATTTCATTCTTAGGTCCTTAACTAGTACTCCTCTATCTGTTTGGACTGAGACAGGGCTGTAGGTGTGTTTGGGGTTTGGAATTAGGCTTTGTTCATGTTTTATAGGTTTTCCTTGGTTACCTTGAGGTAACCTTTCCTGTCATTATAATTACACCCACTTTGAAATCTCCATCCAAGGTTTAAACTTCAAATTTTCTCCTCACTGCCAAGATATACCTCATGACTATGTGTTATGGATTCCAAGCTACCTATAGGTATATTAGAGTTCTCTTAGGTCATGTATTTGAAAAGGATTGACTCCAATTCAGTTACATTACCCTAAAAATATCCTTTTCACCTCAAACCTTTACTTAGTTATCATTATTTTCCTAATTTGAGGTAAAATCTTGCTAAGGCCTGTTGTAGGTTAGTGTTCCTAGGCATTTATGGACAAGGGAGGGTTATTAGGAGGCCAAAACATCAAAATACACTTCCTCTCTATCATATTGGCCCATGAATTACACTTGGATAATTTTTAATAATTCCCCATTGATATCATGGTTTATGACTTTCTATGTGAAGTGCAAAATCATTTTTTTCATCAACACCTATAGAGTTCACTGTCACAATTAAGTGATTTTTGGTCATTTTTAAGGGTCTCAATGACCTTCTTTCACTTACCTCTTGGCCCTAAAAATTGGCATAGTATTTTTATGTAGACAGGGATACAAGGTAAGACAATCAAGGATCTTGGAGGCTCCTTCTATCATGGCATATGTTATCTCAAAAAATCTTAAGGATCTCTATATGGTACATTTGGTGACTGAGAACCCAATTTGATCTTATCATCATTTGAAGTGAAAACCTTGCCTTAGCATAACATTTTTAGCTTCATGGCATAAAATAAATGAATTTTTAGATATGATATATCTTCAAACATGAACTCCATCATGCATTTCACTCTTTCACAACTCCGTACAACTTCATAAAGCTCCTGTAGAAGATGACTTTAAGTGGCAAGGCAGTGAATCAGAGAATATATGGGAAATTTGGTTAATACAAACTCTCACAAGGTAATTCAATTCAATAACTCTTAAATCATGAACCCAAGCATATTAAACATCTTCAAGATCCTCTTCCATGCTACAAAAAACATAGGTTATACACCCATGACTGCCAATTTTGAGAAACAAGCATAATTGGAAATCTTCCTTAAAGGCATAAAGAGAGGAAGTTTTATATGATTTAAAAATCATTTAAGAGGGAGTATTACCACCTAAAAACACTTCATCAAACTCACATAGCTCCATGGATTCTTAAAAATAAGAAACAAATGCAAACATATACCCCTCTTGGATGTAATTTCATAAAAAGTTACATAGAGTGTAATTGATTTTTCATGAAAGAGGAGACACCAATATAATAATTATTGTTATGTATGTGAATTTAAATCAGATTACTATCCACTTATATAATCACTCTCCCTTACTCCACTTGTACAGCCCATAACAAGTGCTTGAACATACCCTTCCTTAGCTTGGCAAGTGAAAATGAAGGAAAATGAGTTAAGAATGAAAAATTTTATGCAATATTTTAATTAAAAATATTTAAATGACCTATGGGGATTTTAAGTCACACCACCATGTTTTTAGCTGCAAGTACACTTGATAAGTCCATACAAGTGTTACAAATGGGCCTTTTTTTAAGGGAGATTGTCATTTCCTACATATATCTAATTTGTAACTACCACCTGACATGATATGACATTATTTGACCTTATCCACATTTTCATCCACCTTGGTGATAAATATTTTAATTTAAAAGTCCCTAAAAGTCATTTAATTAGGCTAAAAAGGTGTCCAAATGACCCTTTTAGCACATGAAACCTAACAAGTGGCCAATTTATGACTTGTAAACACATTTAAACCTATAAAATACCATTTTAGGAAATTTAAAAAATAAATTTAACCTTTTACTAAGTTTTACCATGGTTGACCAATGTTGACTTTTGTTGACTAGGTCAGTACAAGGAGGATGGACTTCAACAAGGACTAGGGGAAGGGCAAGTGAGATATATAGGACAATAAGAGACCCAATAGGACATATAAAGATTTATTAAAAAGTTTAAAATAGTATGGTTTGACCCAAATTTGACTTGGGGTCAAATTTAGTCAACATTCTTGGTGATTCCCTAGGGTGGCATGCCAACTATGCCTAAGACTAGTTGTTTAATCCTTCCATTGGGCATGGAGTCACACATATGGGCACTAAAATTGAATTGAATAGAAATTTTAATTTTGTAAAAAATATATTTAACACTCACACACAAATAAAAGACACACACACACAAAATAAGAAAGCAAACAAACAACTTGTGCTTTAAGAGCACTTAGGGAACACAATAACAAACCAAACTAAACACACACTATCCTGAAAGAATCTCTCCCTCCTGGATCAAAGGGAAATTTTGAAACTATTCTTTCCTCATATAATGAATGGATACATGTGACATGTTTCCATTTGAAAATTGGCATGGAAGCCTTCATCTTTCTCATGGTGTTGGCCAATCTTTTTGGCATAGATTTCAATGTAGCTGAGATAACTTCAAATAAATCACATATAAAGATGAATTCTTCTTGCACTTAAACTACCTTAGTTTCTTCATAATACTCCTTAGTTGCTACATGATCCAATAATTCCTCATCAAAGCATTTTTCCTGGCTCCCTATGATATCTTGAGAATGGACAAGTGGTTTGTCAGTTGTAAGTTATTCAAGCTCATCAAGGAACTTAGTGTAATATTTTCAATCTTGATCATTATTCATATGGTCCAACCCAAGTCTATCCCCATCCTTATTATGAGAATATATAACTTCATTTGATTTTTCTTTCTCTTGGTTCAAGAAGGATGAGTTATGCTTGATAGCCCTAAGTGGAGTTTTAATGATAAATTCTTCTTTATCATTACTTATGTCATCCTCTTTCTCTACTGCAAACTTAATTTGTTCCTCCTTTGATGCTTCATTTAAAAGAGTTTATTATTCAAGAAGAGATGGGGTGGGAGGGTTTCAAATGGATGAATTAGATGAAGAAAAAATGTAAGGTGTAGTGAGAGGCTCATGAATGGATATGGAAGAAATAGAAAGCTCTTGAAATGACTCTTGGATAACAACAAGTCTTTTTTTGGGTTGAGGGCAATCACTTTCTTCCACAACCACCTCATGAATTTCATCATCTTCTTGGACTTCTCCTTTAACCTCTTTCTTTCCCCAAGGCTTCACAATTTGGTCCCAAGTTAGAATCTTAGAACTAGTAGACTCTTTTGAGGATTTAATAGGTTCTTATTCAAGGTAAGGAATAGTGGAAGAGAGATATATAGGTCTATGGGTTGGGGATGGAGTTTGATGTTCATGGATGGGCATGGAGATGGGTGAAACCTCTTGAATGGGATCTTGAGGGAGAGGTAAGATAGGATGAACAATAGGAAGGAGATATTATTCATATAAGATTTCATCATCCTCCTCATCTTCTTGAGGCTCTTCATAGCTTTTTGGAAATTATTTTATAGCTACAACCTGTTTCATAGCCTCTTGAGTTTCCCATCTCTCTAACCTATCAATCCACCATTGAAAAGAATCTCTTTCAATAGACAATCCTTCACTAATAACATATTGATTCTCTTCATCAACATAGCCCCACATGTCAATTAAAAATCCTATTGAAACTCTTAACTAATATAGACGACCACCAAGAGTTTCATCACAACACTTATCTATCACACTCATATGCTTTTCCAATTCTATAAGCTTTGGCATAATTTCCCACAAAATTTGAGGATGAGAGGTGTAGTAATCTTGTACAAAGTGATTGGGATGTTTAATTTATTCAAGCAATTTTTTCAAAGATTCATATTTTACCTCGCAACTAATGGTATTTCTTGACTCCTCATGACAAGGTTGAGGTGAATATGGGTCATATGGTTGGTCAATAACAATATTCTCATTTGAAAAAGGACTAGGTTGACCATAGGACTGCCATGACTCATAAGGAGGATGGTATTCTTGATAAGAGTGTTGAGAAGGATAGAAAGGGTCATAAAAAGGTTGATAAGAATGTGTATGGTAAGTATTATCCTCATAGCCATCTATATTAACTTCATAAGTCACATGAAAAGACAAAAATTTATCAAAATATTCATCAATAGATACCTAGGTTGCTTACAACTATAAATTCATTTGGAGTTTCCATTGGTGTTTTCTTGGATGCTTCCAAAAGTTGATAATAGAGAAGACACACCAACAATATTATCACTATTGGACCTTGTCCCACTGGGAATGCCATAATTTTTTTCTCCAATTCTTGCACCCTAGAAGAGATTGTTCAAGCCTCTTCAATATTTTTCCAACATGGGAATACTTCTAGTTGTGTGGGGCACCTATAGTGGAAGTAGACCTCTAGATTTTAAGGGCTAGCTCCCTATATATGAATTGATGTGCTTATGTTACCAAAACTACCTATTATGGGTGAAAATGGAAATAAAAATACATAAATCAAACCTAAACTAGGAGGTGATACACCAATATTTTCTTCCATTCATACACTTGGAATTTGCATAATGAACTAAGATAACTAAACTAGCCTTAACACCATTAATGGGGCTCCCTAGCATTAGTGTTTCTTATGAAGGCAAATAACAACTCAATAAATGAAGGCAAGTGAAGGGAAGGTCAGATATAACACTACCAAAATCATATGCACTTCAAGAGTCTATTGTAGTAGCATACACTTCATGAAACCTGTTACGAGAGAAGTCATTTACAAACAACACATTCAAGGATTGAATGAAAACAAGATAAACTCAATCTATACTTGACATTCAAGATGAATCACTTCAACATGTAGTGAAAATGGAATTAGAGTATAATCACCTTGGTTATAATTAACTTAAGTACAAATTAAGGTATAATTTTGGCAAGGATTCATCATACCAATAGTTGGAATCCTTTGCAAAGCCAAAATGGTTTGCATTTATAAAATGTGAGAAGAGAGAAAAGATAAGTCTAAAGGACAAAAGGACAAGTGTCAAAGTTATCACATCAGTTACAAAGCATGAGAATGAGGTGTAAGAGAGGTCAATAAATTGATGTGGACATGTGTCCATCTCAAACCAAACAACTCCCTCACATGTGTCATAGGAACTCTTCCACTTTCCCTTGAAAATTGCCTTCATCATTGGCCCCTATTGAGAACTCAAAGGAAGATTAGGGTTAAGTGTAACATGCACACTAAGAAGAGTGGGTTATAAGTAGACCTTTACATGTATTTGAAGTTTCTTTGATCATTTATATTATCTTACACAAGCATAATTATTATCTACTACCATGATCACCCTCCATTAGGCTTATTTTGAGAATTGGAACTAGAAATCTCTTCATCTTTCTCAATTTATCCATACAAGAGGTTTTATGACACCTGTATAGGCACTTCATATGCTCAGCTCCATCAAAAAAACCTTAAAAGACCTTCAAATTTGAGTTTCCACTCTTTCCACTATGTGATCACTCTTCTCATTCTATACTGGCTAAAATGAGAAGCCTAATAGAGACACTTTGGACAATTTTTGAGTTTTTAAAATGACTTGAGGATTTGATTCAGGTCTCAATATTTCTATCAAAGTGATTTTCATCACTTAACTCCTTCAATAACCTATAGGAAACACTAATTATATGATAAAAACTACCTATATACCCTATCTATATAGAATCCATAAAATAAAAACACATTTTCAAAAACTTGAGAATGTCTTACACAACTTCCCTTTTATACCACTGGCCTCATTCTTTTATCTGGAGTCACTTTCATCTTGATTTCAACCATCAAGTCACAAAAAAGGGTCTGAGAGGGTTTTAGAGTGACTATCCCTCTTAGCATTTTTTCATGAAGATGACACATTATAATTACCTCAAAATTCCACTGAGGGCTCCTCAAAGACAATTTTTACCTTCTCCAAATTCCTCAAGGTCTCATGCATATGGTCATGGAAGTTATGAGCTTTTCAACTTGACCTTTGATTCCTTCTTATGTATTCTATGAGGGTCTGGGAGCTTTCAAGCCAAGAATTGGCTTATTAATGATTTAAATTATAATAAAATGGTTAAAAAACCTAAATATTCATCCCAGTAACATGTTCCCATCATTTTAATATCTCTTCAAGAGCTAAGGATGAAACCTTATGCCTATTTGGCATTAGGCCTAGACCTTGCCAATAGGTATGTCTGCCATTTAAGACTCCACCTAACCATAAAATGAATTAATTTTCCTCTTAATATATTAAAAAAAAAAATTTACCTCTAAAAAAATGAATTAGTTAAGTGGAAATCATGGACAAAGTCAAAAATGCACATGATCCTTAGTTTGGCTTCTACGCTTAAGGGTTTCCTTCATGCATGACTATAACCCTTCTTGTGTAGGGTAACCTATTTGATTCCAAGGATTACATAAAGGAATTTTTATTTTTTTTAATGTCCCCTATAGATTATAAAACCTTCATCTGGTCCTTGATTTCCCTCTGGTCATCAATTTCATCATTTTTCTCAAAATTGTTGTCTCCATGCAAGCTAAAATTGCCCCTGATCTGAGATAAAATAAAGAGGTTTTTCACTATTAGGATTGGAAAATTTATGGTTATATCACCTTATTCAATTCTCAAGGTTAATATTTACCAAATTTAAGCTTTTAAATCCTCCATTATACCATCCAACTCTCCAAATTCCCAAGGTAGACTTATGAGGAAGGCAAACTTTGAAGGTGGGTAGGGGATGGATTGTGCTTTGGAGAGAAATGGTTTGATTTGAGCTAGTTTTTAATATTTAGGGATATTATATATCTTCAATGACCTATAAAAACCATACCTATCCTATTGGTACCTTAAACCCTTCCTCATGCTCTTGGAAACTTAGCTAGGTCTATGACTGCCCATAAGGAGATCCCTATTTTGACTGTCCCAGTCATGGCTCTTGCCCCTATAGGTGATTTATGAGCTTGGTTTAATTTTTTTATCCTTATTTACATGATAATTATTTCATAATACCCTTCCCATGCCTTAATTTCCTTATAAATCCTTCAAACTAACATCATTTCATTCTTAGGCTAATACTCCTCTATCTGTTTGGACTGAGGTAGGACTGTAGGTGTGTTTGGGGTTTGGAACTAGGATTTTTTCATGTTTTATATGTTCACCCTAGTTAAATTGAGGCAACCTTTCCCTTCATTGCACTTATACCCACTTTGAAAGCTCTATCCAAGGTTTAAACTTCAAATTTTCTCCTCACTACCAAGATATACCTCATGACTATGTGTTATGGATTCCATGCTGCCTGTAGGTGTATTGGAGTCCTCTTAGGTCATGTATTTGACAAGTATAAAATAAAATTTAGGTATAGTACCCTAAAAATATCATATTCACCCCAAACCTTTACTTAGTTACCATTATTTGCAAGTAAAATCTTGCTAAAGCCTACTGTAGGTTAGTGTTCCCAGGCTTGTACAGATAGGGGAGGGTTCTTAAGAGGTCAAAACATCAAAATACACTTCATATATATCATCTTGGACCATGAATTCCATTTGGATCATTTTTAATTATTCCCCCTTAATAACATGGTTTAGGACTTTCTATGTGAAGTTCAAAATCAATTTTTTCATCAACTCCTGTAGAGTTCACTATCATAATTCAGTGATTTTTGGTCATTTTTAAGGGTCTCAATGACAATATTCCACTTACCTCTTGGCTCTCAAAATTTTCATATTATTTTTATATAGATAGGGATACAAGTTAAAATAATAAAATATGTTTGAGGCTCCTTTTATCATGACATATGCTATCCCAAAAAACCTCAAGGATCTCTATTTGGTCCATTTGGGGACTGAGAACCCAATTTGATCTTATCATCCTTTGAAGTGAAAACCTTGCCTTGGCATAGAATTTTTAGCTTTATGGCATGAAATCCATGACTATTTGGATATTATATATCTTCAAACATGAAATCCATCATGTATTTCACTCTTTCACAACTCTTTACTTCATAAAGCTCTTGTAGAAGCTGACTGTAAGTGGCAAGGTAGTGAACTAGAAAATAGATGGCCAATTTGGCTTTGAAATGGTGGTTAATCCAACATATCACAAGGTAATTCAATAAAATAAGTATTTAATCATGAACCCAATCATATTAAACATCTTCAAGATCCTCCTTCACATTGTAAAAAACACAGGTTATACACCCATGATTGCCAATTTTGAGAAACAAGCATAATTAGAAATCTTCCTTAAAGACATCAAGATAAGAAGTGTTATATGATTATATAACCATTGTAAAGGGAATATTACCACCTAAAAACACTTCATCAAACTCACATATATCCGTGGATTCTTGAAAATAAGAAACAGATGTAAACTTATACCCATCTTGGATGTAATTTCATAAAAAGCCACCTAAACTGTAATTGATTGTTCGTGAAGGAGGAACCATGAATATAATACTTATTATTATGGATGTGAAGTGAAATCAGAGTACTATCCACATGTATAATAATTATCCCTAACTCTACTTGTACAACCCATAACAAGTGCTTGAACCTGCCCTTCCTTAACTTGGCAAGTGAAAATGAAGGAAAATGAGTTGGGAATGAAACTCTTTATGAAATATTTTCAATAAAAATGTGTAAATGACCTATGGGGAGGTGAAGAGTCACACCACCACATTTTTAACTGCAAGTGGACTTGAGAAATCTGTACAAGTGCTACACATGGGCCTTTTTTCAAGGGAAACTATCATTTCTTGCATATATCTAACTTGTAACTACCACCTGACATGATATAATATGATTTTACCTTTTCCAAGTTCTCATCCACCTTGGTGACAAATATTTTATTGAAAAGTATGTAAAAGCCATTTAATTAAGCTAAAAAGGTGGCCAAATGACCCTTTTAGCACATGAGACCTAACAAGTGGCCAATTTATGACTTGTAAACACATTAAAACCTCTCAAAGACTGTTTTAGGACATTTAAAAAATAAATTGAAATTTTTAATAAGTTTGACCATTGTTGACCAATGTTGACTTTTGTTGACTAGGTCAGTACAAGGAGGATGGACTTCAACAAGGACTAGGGGAAGGGCAAGTGAGATATATAAGACAATAGGAGACCCCATAAGACATATAAAATTTTCTTCAAAAGTTCAAAATAGTAGGGTTTTACCCAAATTTGACTTGGGCCAAATTTGGTCAACAAGCAGGTTGGGCTACTATAGGGGGTTGTTGAGACATAGTTGCCCCTGCAGTGTCATTTTCAACTAGTTGATCTATGGTTTGAGGAGATTGACCATTGTTTGTTCTTAATTATTCCTCTTGTAATATTTTAAGCATGTCATCTTACATGTCAGGTTTTTTGGTTAAGAGTTCTTGAAGTTATCTCTTATTAGTTTCATCAAAACCAATGTATTGGGCCATTGTTAAAGTAGGAAAACAATTTGAGAAGTGTTTGAATTTTTGGAAATAATTTGTTATAGGCCAAGTGCTAGAAAAGGAAAATACTAAATATAAGAAATTTAAAATCCTAAAAATAGCTAACTAAAAATCACATGAAAAGGATATGAAGTACGCAAACATGTAAAGTGATACCTCAAGAAGCAATGGGACCTAGTAAATGCAACTAGGGTTTTGAACAATGATTATATGGAAAATTTACTATGAATTTTTGAAATTGAAATTTGAATTTCTGAGTTAAATATTCAATTGAGAAATAAAAAAATTAATGGAAAATTAGTGATTTTATGGGACCTAGTAGATGCAACTAGGGTTTTGGAAAAAGTAAATATTTTTTATTTTTTACTATAAATTTTTGAGTTTGAAATTAATTTTTTGATTTTAATATGCAACTAAAAATTTAGAAAATGATTGGAAAATTATTGGGAGCTAGTTGATGTAAATAGGGTTTGAAAAAAAAAAAAATCTACAACAAAATTTTAAAATTGGAGAGGAATTTTTTATTTTAATATTCAAGAAAAAATTTAGAAATTAATGTGAAAAATCAGCTAGGAATTTACCCTAGGGTTTCTAGGGTTTTTATGAAAAATTCAAACTAAGTTGGGTTCACCAAATGTTTTATTATTTTTTTCTAAATTAGATGTTTAATTCTTAAATAATAAATGGGTCTAAGTAGATAAAATTAGTAAATAATATACAATAATTAGGATACTAATTTGTGAAATTTGAATATAATTGAGGATTTCTAAAAAAGTAGTGAGAGAGAGAAAATAAAACTTATCTTATTCTATACTATTCTGACTGAGACAAGATCTAGAAATTTGTGTGTAGGCTTGGGAGACTATCACAAACAAGAATCTAGAGTTTGTTTATTGATTGGATAGGAGCACCAAAAGTGGGACACCTTGGGTTATGACACTATAGTCCTATCTTGGCACTATTTTCCTAATGATCTAATCTTTTTTGGTTTTGTACATCAGGTCTGTGTGACCCTACCTATGAAACATTTAAGCTTTAAATTCTAGAGAGATCATTATGTACCTGATTTAGTCTTCAATACTCTAAGTCCTCTTTATGCTTGAACTTGAATATAAAATTTAGAGAAAGGAGAGGAGGTGTTAGTGTGTAAAGGATATGTTAGATGCACTTCACACCTCATATGTGGGCACATTGCCTACATACCAATACTCTGAGGAGGGATCAAGCTATATGTAGTTCTAACATTGAAGTGTGTAGTGAAATAGTGTGATGAAATGTAATTAAATGCAAAACTAGGTATACTTGGAATGACTAGGGATTGGTGTAAAGGTTTGAATAAGCTTCAAATACTATTAGTTGGTTGTATGCAGAGAATAGGGAAAAGTGCTTGAGTAGTCTTGCTTGTATTCTTAATTCTCTCTTGTAAATGAGTGCCAAACCTTCTAAATGGACTTTGAATGGCCTTTTATAGGGGATTTAATAATCATGGTTTTAATGGATTCATGTTAGTCTAACATGAATTAGAATAAGGATTTAGAATAATATGACTATTAGAGGCTAGAATGCACTTAGAAAATAATGTCAAAAATAGGACACCCTAGGTTTTAGTGTTATAGTCTAAGTTTAGGCACTATTGTCCATAGCTGACAAGACCTAGGGGATGGATTAAGCATGAAAAGAGTAATTTGGGTTTGCAAGGGTTCAGTCTGGGAGGCTACAAATGATTGGGAATCAGTGAAAACATGCCTATGAGGGTCATGAGAGCAAGCAACATGGACCTATGGATTGGGTGTCATTAGCCACACTCAAGTTACCAAATTTCACATTTTATATGACTAAAAAAATATATTCTATATAAATTATTGAGATCTTAGAGATACCTTTTAATTTGTGCTTAAACCATCTATCATTGATAGTATAGAGGTGACTATCTAGTTTTTTTCCTAGTAATGTTGTTTAACCTTCACATCTATTCTTTCATAGGTCTATTTGATTAGGATCTATAGGGTCATGCCCATAGTCATATTATCTAGTTTGGCCACTAAATAACCTAAAATTGATATTATCTCTTTGGTATCAGGCAAAGTGCTTAGCACAAGTGGACACTATATATGAACATTAAAATGATATGGGAAAACCATTTGCTTCAAGTAGATCACTTTCATAAAGGTGAACAATTATAGATCTCGGTTCTTCTACATTAATCCTTTTGTGAAATTTTTCAAAATCCAAATTTTTAATTTGGGACTTACCAATTTTTTAAATATTAATTTCAATCACCAACATGGGTTCATAATCCATCCATTTGTATTTCATCTTTGTTGATTTGGTTGTATGGAAGGCCACTTTGATAATAGCTTGAAAATTATGGCATGAATCTAGAGGCAAAAAATGCTTGTAAAGTTAGAAAGACTAGGTTACAATGGTCATGAAAAGGCTCATTATTTCTTTGGATCCCTTAACAAAGTGAAATGGAAACTATTTGGGACTTTGGAGTGTCTTAGGTAATAATAATCTCCCTATGAGCGAAAACTATCAGAAAGGCATTTTACAACTATTTAAAGTAATAACTATGAAATACTTGGAGATATGAAGATTTCAACCATTATTTGGTGTAAATATGTCTTCATGGGAATAAATGATGAAGGGTCATAAATATGTAGGTATGTTAGAACTTGAGCTAATCATAAACAGTGAAGATAATGAGCAAGTCATGACCTTTTTAAATAGTTTTATGGAATAAAAAATGTGTTTTGGGTGCATATTTTTCCATGATAGCATCCACCCAATCCTAGGGTGGGGCAGATGTGGGGTTAAGCATGGCTATCATGAAAACATGGTCCATGAAATTTAGGATGTGGAAATTCCCCAGAGGTCAAACAAGCTTGACCTCCTAGGCCCATAGGGATAAAAAACACTACCAACATATTTTTTGAAGTTTCTCTACTTAGACTCAAATAAATTATCGATATTATCCCTCTACAACTTCCAATTTTTTTGAATTCAAATTAGACTCGATAATTTTTGACCTAAATGGGACCTATAAAAAATATTCAACATGATTTGACTTCTTTGTTATTACCATGAATTTGGGAAAATTTTGACTTGAATAATTTTGGAAATAACATGTTTAAAATAATATGGAAGAGTTTCATATACATTCCATTAGATCTGATCATATTGAAGATGATAAGAAAAACTTTAAAGGTATGTAAATGGGCTTTGTGATTCCATTCAAGATGAAATTGGAATGTTTAAGGTGAATTCAATTCATGAATCCTATCAATGTGCATTGAAGGCAGAGGAAAAGTTATCTAGAAGGAGACATATGAAACTTATAAGTTCTCTAAAGGTATAATACAAAATAATAGTAGAAAAGGACAACATACTCATGATGGTGAAGAAATTAATTCAAAAAATTAGAACCAGTCCCAAATAGGAATAGGTTATTTATCTAAAAGAAGAGGATACTTTGGAAGAGGAAGTGTCACACCCCATTTTTACAAATGTATTATTTACTTATTTTGTGATAATGTGGCACACCACACAGACTTATCTTGTAAGAATCTAAAATGTTTTAAGAACTACTTATATGACTATTTTCCTATTTTGAAAAAAATCAATGATTAGATAAATGTATCTCTTTATATTATGTATTTTTGGACTAACATTAAATATAATGTTTATGGAATTGATGTGATATTTGATAGAATGTTTATGACAATGATTTTCATAGTTTCAATGAAGTAAGATAAAAATAAGAACACCAATACACTTATACATTTTGAAGTAATGTCATGATGTTAATATTCAACATTAAATTTATTTATTTTCATATTTTGAAAATATGTTTATTACATTTTGATTTGATTAACCTCTAGATGGGTTATATTGAGTGTATGATTACAACACATGTTTTTTTTCACTACAAAGAGGGAGAGTATCATTGAGGATATATAGATAAATGATATATTATAAGGAAATAAAGAAGATGTGAAAAACATAGACAATGAACTATGCATACCCTTAGGGATGGGTAGACAATCCAATTGAGTCCTTACCATTTTATATCACTTGTGTTGTGTGATGACACTGTTAATCAAATAACTATCAAGAAATCATGAGTAACTAACTTCTATGATTGTCTTATTTCTTATTTTTGGTTCTTGTGCTCATTATGATGAAATTTTAAAGATATCTATGGTACACTATTTCAAATAGGTCATACCACATTAATAAATTAACCAATGTGCCAATGAAAGTGGCTATCCTACCAATAATTAGTTGATAGATTGCATCTTATTTAAATACCACTCCTCAAGTTTTAGACTCTAAAATAATTATTATTTTCTTAGCCTTTCCAATGGTGAAAACTATGTGTATTTAATTGGTTGATATATATATATATATATATATATATATATATATATATATATATATATTCCTTGTGTTCTATAAAAAGTCTGTATACCTCACCATGAATGCCATTTTGATGATATTATTTAATCATCATCATTAATGATACCTTATTTTATTTATGTTTTCTTATTAATGCAATCATCACAATATATTAAATTGAAAAATGTGATTTATAATATTCCTTAGACTTTCAAAATGCATTTTAACAAACATTATGTTGACACTTGGAGATGTATTAATGAATGGTTAAATAGTATTAGTTGAATCACCTACTTGTTACAAGAACCCATTTATACATTAAAATTATCATCAATTAAATGATTTAAAAGTTAAATAATAGCTTTATATGATAGAATTGGACATAATCATAATCTGGTAGGTTGAACAGATAAAATCAAACAAACAAGATGAGATGCAAAGAGAATTCTATTGCAATAAATGAAATTTAGTGAGAGAAAAATAACACCAACTTGTATTCAAAACTAATCAAATGAATTAGATTTCATTAAAATATCTTAGTGAAGAGGAATAAATAGAAGGAATAGGGGAGAGAACTCATAGGAGAAATGGAATGAACCTATAAGAGAACTAGTGTTAATTTCATAAGATAACTTAAGTCAATCTAATAGGAAAAATCAAGTGAAACTCATACGAAAATTGACCCTCTGACCCACTTATAGTAACCTCATTATTATACATAATTAAGCTAATAAAAGTGTAGAAAAAACTAAATAAATAGAATAATAAAATACACATCAACACCCCTCTTAAGTGTAGCTTAAGTGGGTAGAAGAATTGGGTCTCGACAACTAGGCCTGATAAGGTAAACAAGTACATAGAAAATAGAGGACTAAGAAACCCCCCAAAATATTATGCTAAATTAACTCGTACCTCGAGATGAGCTCACAAATAAAGATACTTGCTCTCGATAAAGTTTTTAGTGAAGATATAAGCAATCTACTCTGTAGTCTAGTAATATCAGAGATTAATGACCTATCCATGAATGAGATTTTTAATGAAGTACATATGAAATTTGATGTGTTTTATTTTCTAATGTTTGACCATATTCATAAAATCTATATGGTGTTTTTTTATCATAACAAATGACTATGGGTCACCTACACTAGATACCAAACTTAGTAAGAATCCATTGAATCTAAATATCCTTAGTGATAACTTTAATAACTCATATATATTTAACCTCCATAGATGATAAATAAATAACATTCTACTTATTTCTAGACCAACAAATCAAACTTGAACCAAGGGAAAAAATATATCTTGAAGTAGAATTATGATGATGAATATCACTAACCTAGTTTGAATCTTTGTACCCAACAAAGTTAATAACAATACTTGCTCCATAGTGAATCCCCAAACTATGAGTACCCTGAATGTAGTAGAAAACTCACTTGGATACCTTATAGTGTAGCTTAGGTGGAGTTTTCATAAATTTAGATACCATTCCCACTGCATATGAAATATCAAGTCTAGTATGAGTTAGATATATGAGACTACCAATAAGTTAACAATACAAGGTAGCATCAACTAATGGAGATGTTTAATCAACCTCAAGTTTGAATATAGAGATAAAGGGAGTCAAATATGGCTTGTAGTTAGCCATGTGAAACCATATGAGAAAATTAAGAACATAATTTGATTGTACAATGGTCATCCCTAAGTCAGATTGCGTAATGTTAATCTTGAGGAAGTAGTGTAACAAATCTAAGTCAGTTATGGAGAATTTGTTAAGAAAAACACTTTTCACTATGGTAATGGAGATGAAGAAATCCTTATGATCAATAGGTCATCAACATATATAACAAAAATGAGGAGTGAGTCATCTTTCCATAAGATGTATAAATTTAGATTAGAATCACATCTAGTGATCCCAACTATGAGAATGAAGGAATCCATCTTGGCATACCAAGCCCAATGGGCCTATTTGAGGCCATAGATTTTCAAAGTCTACAGACTAAGGAAGAATACTACACAAAACCCCATGGTTGATCCATATATATGTCATCTTTAAGATTACTATAAAGACATTCACTCTTCACATCGATCTGATGAACATCCCAATGATGAGATGTGATAATGGTAAGAGTGAGTCAAATAAAGTTCATCTTTGTAATTGGTGCAAATCTATCAATATAGTCAATCTCAAGAACTTGTGAAAAACCTTTTGCTACTAGCCATGCTTTGAACTTATTCACTGACCCATCTACTACAAAGTTTGTTTGATAAATCTACTTACATCAATTTTTTTCTTCCTTTGGGAAGGGTACTAAATCCTACGTATGGTTCCTAATCAAGGAACTATACTCCTCATTCATATTTTTATCCCACTCAGAAATGCTAGATGCCTCACGAAAATATTATGGATCAAACACAAGTAATAAAAACATGAGTTATAAAAACATTTGGTGGCTCAAATTTATGCATAATGAAATCTTGACATTTTTATTAGTTAATAGCCTCCTCCAAGGTATGTGGAGAGACAGTGTGGACCCGATATTACAATTTGGGAAAGAGGGCATTGGTAAAGAGATGGAGAAGTTTTTCATCGGCTATGTTATGTTCACATTTGTTGGATAATGTTTTCCACCTTTTAACAAAATCTTAGGTAGTTTCATTTTCAAATTACTTATAATTAATAAAATGGGCCAAGGTATTCTCAGGAAGATCACTAGTTTGAAACTCTTGGACTAGAGTGTTTACTACATCTTCCAAACTAGTAATAGAATGAGTTTTAAGTTGGTTATACCAATCTAAATCATCACCGATGATATTTTTGGATAATATCTTGGTGGCAGTAAAGGTTTTTAATTTGACCTAGTTTTTATAGAGATTTCTAAATGTTTTTAGATGAAGAGTAGGATTAGTTGACCAATTGTAAGAAATGGTAGAGGTGATACCTCCTATATAGATATTAGCAATTTGAGATGTAAGAGAATTATTTTGAAGATGCTTGATTGTATTTTTGACAAGAGGAGGTTGAGAGATGAGATTACTATCGGAATCCTAAAGAAGAGATGGGGGAACATTTTAATTATGTGTTCCCCAAGGCATCTGTTGAGGGTGGGTTTAAAGCTGAATAAGGTGGTTTTGCATTCACATAATTTGATTTGTATTATGATATTGAAATTATTCATTTGATTAAGAATTTCTAATAGAATTTAGTGGGTTTGAGCTACATTGTTAGTATTATTTGAAGTATTGGAATTAGAAGTAGTGGCTTGGGTATCACTATTGGTATTTGTAGGAGCTTGAGAAGAGATATTAAAATGTGAGGTACTAGTGGAAAAATTTAATTGTGTAGTAAAAGATGGACTAGTAGAGGGATGAGAAAGAACAACACTAGAATCATAATTACCATGATGAACTAGTGGAAGAATTAATGAGAGTGGATCTGGGAATATGCCCACTAGATGTAAAACCTACCATGGTAGTGGAGATACTAGGTAGGAAGGTAGAAGAATTAAAAGAAGAAGAAGTCATCGTAATAGAAGGGGTCAAAATAGAGGGAATAGGCTGAGAAATTAAAAAACTAGCATCCCTAAATCCATGTGAGAATGTGGGAGAAGGTGAATGAGGCTCTTCATCTTGACCACTAATCATGAAATGGTAAATAGTATAGGGATCCTTTCCTTGATGTTGAGGAAATTTAGAGATAAAAAAGAGCATTTCAAGGGTATACTCTAATTTGGATTGATATTCAAGGGATAAGAGAGGATTATGAAGAGAATAGGAATGAGGAGGGGTCCCATAGTTCATTGTGTGACTGGCTATGAGAATATTGCTTGCATCTAAGAGAGGAGCCCTAAGTTCATTATGGGAGACCCTATGAGGGCTGGTAAAACTCATCATATCCATTGAATTCAACTCAGTGTTGTCTTCAAATAGGAAGTTCATGATGAAGGAGTAGGACTGGATAAAGCAAGATTGATCTTAAAATAAGGAAATAATAAAAGATAAATAATAGTACAAAGTTGATTGGGTCGACCTAGTATAGAAAATAGGGGTGAAAAAGATACAATGTTGACAGGGTCGACCTAGTATTGGAAATAGAAGTTGAAAAAGTGTATAGAGTCGACCTAATACTAGGAGAAGAGGCTGAAAAAGGCAAGAAAAGATATAGAGCTGATAAGACTAACCTATTTTTATATCTTGGGAAGTAGAAAATAATACTGTGTTGATAAGATTGATCTAGTATTGTAGGCATGGAAAATAGATAGTCTATAAGAGACTATGTCAAGGAGAACGATTGTGCACTCAAATAGATAAATTTTTGAAAGTTCTTTGGAAATAATAAATGAAAGGAAACACACAATAAATTAGGTCAATTTGGATGATCCAATTATGACACACAACATAAAACCTTGCACCAACATTGGCTAATGTAAGTTTTTACAATACAACATAAAATTGAGCAAAGAGCAAGCAATCAACTTAGAAATTAAAAGCTAACTAAGTGGTCAACCTAAATGTTGTTAGATTATTAGAGTATGATTTTAGATGTGATAAGAAGTTAGTTATAAGTAAGGAATTAGAAAGCAATCTAAGGATGGTTTCAAGATGTTTAGGTGTTGGAAGGTTGTCATGATGATATCATGGTGGTGTCATTGAGGTGTCTTGGTGAGTGGATGTAGTGTTTTGATAGCCTTTGTAATAATGACAAAGTGTGTAATGTGTTTCTCCTAGTGTGCTTGAAGTATGCTTGGTTGATCTCTAGAGTTTGACTAGTTAAAGATATTCAAGGATGATTATGGCAATTGGAACATGTGGAAGAGGAACCTAAGATGTTATCTATGATTTTAGAGCTTGTGTGCATAATTGGAATTCATCTGATAGTCCATATTTTTCATCTAGACACTTTGGGTCTAGTGGCAGAAAATATAAGTAGGCAATTTGATGATGCCATCATTACCACATGTGATTGAGTCAATGGGAGTTGGTCATATCATTATGATCAAATTAGTCCCTAGTTATTATGAACAAGATCTCAAGTCATGCATCAAAGTAATTTCAAAGATATGAGGGTGTAAAGTTGGCTTCTAAGTCAAAATTCATTATTTTCCCATACTAGGCCAAATTTACAATATGGCCAAAAAGAGTCGAGTAAGTAGTTTGATGGTGTTATATCTTACACGTGTGAAGGTTTCAAGAGAAACTAATCATATGGGTTTTTTTTTTTTTGAGCATAGATGATTTTTGCTAAATTTGAGATCATGAACTGAAGTGCAAAAAAATTTATGCAAGCTCAAAGTTGGCCTCTCAAATAGGTTTTGACATAGTTGGCTCTATGACAAAAGTTGTTATATCTCACATATGTGAGGATTCCAAGAGTAGTGTGTCACATGGTTGGATTATCCTATGTGAGGAGATCATCTGATCTAAATTTGAGATCTTATTTTGAAGTGTAGAAGAAGTTTTTAAGGATCAAAAATGGCTACTTAGGCATATTGAAAGGGTCCCCATAGTCATTTTTGAAAGTGTTAAAGCTCGAGCAAGATCAATAGTGCATGTTTCTCCAAGAAGTCAAGAACCAATGAGATGTGGATAGGTACACAATGTTTAACAATTGAGAAAAGGTACATGATAAGGATCCAATTATGAGTGGGTATTCATACAAATTGATTACATAGTAAGTGTTGATAGTTAAAATTTTGGTTAATCCATAGAGATTGATGGAGTGCATTGAGTAAACATTTCAAGATTGTACAAGATGAGGTTAAAGTGACTGAGATTTAACATTTGGCTTTGGTGAACTATGTGTTAAATCTCAAATAAGATCAATGGTGTGATATTGATCAAAATCTGAGAGGACATGAGATTCAAGCACTGTGTTCAAAGGTTAATTATGACTATTTGAATTTAACATAGGTTCAAACCAAAGTTTTGTGTTTTATCCATATATTTCTATAAAAGTCAAATTTACTAGTGCTATAAAAATAAAAGATGAATATGACTCCATGGTACATCTAATGAACCTGATTTGAAGATCTAGAAGTGAGTATAGTCAAAGATATTAAGCCTAGAAGTTGATTATGTGTTCATTCTTGTTCTGAAAGTGACCCAAGAAGGATGTTTGAGCTTGTGTTGATGTTCTTTTGATGTCTCTTGATGTCTTATCTATTTGAGAGTGTTCTAGAATCCATGAGGTTGCTTTGTGTGGATTTTGGATGTGTGTTCAAACTATCTTGAGTATTAACAATGCTTAAGAAGTTGATTGTATGTTTGGTAATGGTGTTCCTATATATAAGGTATGTGTTTTAGTTATTTGAACATACGTAGAGGTGAGATAAGATGATTGTGATCATTTTAGGATGTTGAAAGGGATATAAGGAGTGGAACCATGTATTTAAAAGTGGTCCTATGTTCTTTTTTTACTTGAGGGTGAGCTAAATGGGTGAATAGGTCTCCATGAGACCTAAAGGGATACAAAGGCCTTATTAAAAGGTGTAGTTACTTAAGGGTGACCCATAGATGATATGGCCAACCTATAAATATTGTATTGAGTTGTGTCTTTATGTGAGAGATGCCTTAAGGGCTAAGGCATGCCTTATGGCTGATCAAGGTAGTGTTTATCAAGATTGTTATATAAATAGTGAAATCAAAGATGGTGATTTCTAGACTTTAAGTAAGAGATTAGAGACAGGATTTTATGTGTGTTTAATGGAGTGAAGGAGGGGTAGAGTGCCCTAAGAATGAGTAAAGAGTAGATCAGTTTTAGGACTATTTATATGACCTATTTGTCATAATTTTTTTGGTAGAATAGTGTTCTTATAGATTGAGTATGAGTGAAGGTAAAGAGAGGTAATCAGAAGTCCATCATTAGGTGTTGAAGACATCAGTGCAAAGGTGGATGTGTTCATAGGTGTTATTGTGTTAGATTAGCATCTAAGGTGTTTGCAACCTTGTAAATTAAAACTTGCTAAAAGGTCTGGTTATTGTTGTAGTACAACTAGACAGGTGTGGCAACACCTTGTGGGATTGGAGTCTCACTAAATAGGGATTGTAGTTCTTTGATCATTTTTAGATGGTCTAAATTAGATCTTGTTATTATATGACAATAGTCCAATTGTAGGTTCTAGTGGGTTTTATTCCCCAAGAGGGTTTTCCTTATATGTTATGTGTTATGTGATTGATCTTGTATTGTCTCTCTTGATTATTGTTATGAATGATGTGTATGTTTCATGAATGTTTGTGGTAACTAGTTAAGTGTTTGTAAATATTATAATTAAAGTTGGATTATTTGGGCTCACTGATTTAACATCCTCTTAGTGATTGCACCTTTAACAATTTTTATCAGAGTAGGTCATTTGGTAATGGCTTAACAAATTCAAGGTGATCTAAGGTACAATATGGGTAGTCATCAAGGAGGTTTCTACACTAAGCAAGCACTAATGTTCAATGGATCTAATAATGCTTTTTGGAGTGCAAGGATGAGGACATATATTATGTCCCTAGGATTTGATGTGTGGAAATCTATTATGGATGGTTATGTTGCTCTTATTACTCCTCCATCTAGTACTACAGACAAGAAGTTGTTTGAGAACAATTCCAAGGTGATGAATGCTATCACTTGTGGTCTTTCAAAGATTGAATAAACCAAGGCAATCCATTATACATCTGATAAAGTGATATGGGACAAAATGAAGATCATTTTTGAAGTAGATTCAAAGGTCAAGCTTGTTAAGTTGCAAAATCAAAGATGGCAATTTGAAAGTCTCAAGATGAAGGAAGAAGATTTTGTGGCTTCCTTTCTATAGAGAGTTAATGAGATTATGAACATCATTAAAGGTCTTGGAGAGAATCTTAAAGAGACAAATGTAGTCCAAAATGTATTAAGGTATCTATCTCTCAAGTTTTATTTAAAAGTATTTGCTATAGAAGATAGTCATGATATTACTTAATTAAATAAGGATCAATTACATGGCACCCTTACTGCATTGAGATGAGAATAAATGATGATATAACACCTAAGAAGGAAGATACATTCAAGATAGACATGAAGCCTAAGAATAAGTTCCAAGGTAAGAAATCCAAAAAGGATGACATATCTGATATTGATGAGGATAAACTAATTGCTTTGATTACTAGGAAATTGAACACTGGCTCAGGGAAGTATAAGGGTAAACTACCCTTCAAATGGTTCAACTATAGAGAGATAGAAAATTTTGATCATAATTACCCTCATAAGCATGAAAATAATGTTGATGAAGAGCATGGTGAAAGATAAGAAGACATACAGGAAGAAAAGATTCAAAAATTATAACAAGAAGAAGAAGTTTTTCAAGAACAAGAAGAGTCTTTACACCAAAGAAGATTGCAGCTCATCAGATGAGAGTGAAGAAAATGACTCAGAATATGATCATGAATATGATTGTCCTATTGAAGATGAATCCCTATTCATGGCTGAGGAAGGAATTTGCTCACATCATAAGGAGTCTACTTGGAGTGATTCAAATGATGATGAAGATGAGGTAGATTGTGAGACTATATTGATGAATTATCTTGAAGAACTAAATATTGAGAAGAAGATAAATAAGAAGATGAAATCTAAGCTCAAGGAATATGAGGAGAAATTTAGTGTATTTGAGTCAAGATTGAATGAAGACACCAAAGAGCATGAAGATATGATCAAGCATCTCAGTTGTCAATTAGAAATTCTATCTATAATCCTAAAAGCTAAAGAAGAAGAATGTTTAAGGTATTTTTTTGAAAATGAGTCTTTGAAATATGAGTTAGAGAAGACATCTAGTAAGGTGAAGTAATTTGTGAGATTTGAAAAGAGTTCATGTGATCTAGATAACATTTTGAGTGGTCAAAATCATGATAATGATATAACTGGTCTTGGATATGAAGAAGAACAAAAGAATGTAACTCAAGACAAGATGAATACTAATGTGAACTAGGACAATAATACTTTGAATAAAAATCATCATACAAGGAATGAAGGTGTTGGTAGAGTAAATACAAATCAGATCAGATAACCAAATGCCATGAGTTATGCAAGATTCAATGGTTATTATTATATATGTAATCAATTTGGTCATAGGGATAGAGAGTGCAAGAGACCTATTAGAAATGAATTTACATGGGACTATGATGGAGGTCATCTATCAAAAGGTGTGAATAGAATCAAGTGATTTAATTGTCTTGATGTGGGACACTTTTAAAACCATTGTCCATATAATTTTAGACAAGGTAAGTCCTCTTCAAAAAGTAGAGGGTATTTTGTTTGTCATAATATAGGATATATTGTAAATTTCTATCCAAATAAGGTAAGGCAAGATATGTTTCTTACAAAAATTATGGTGTACTAAAATTGTGAATAGAGAGGTCACATTTCTAGGTTATGAAAGAAAAGTTATATAAGTCATAATAGGTTTATTCAGGATCCTAGAGTGAAAGGATGAAGGCATGTTAACACATGGAAGTGAAAGGTGAAAAGTGTGAATCATGATGAGACTATAGGTCCAAGTACTCTATTTAATATTATGAGAATGCTTCAGAAGATGAAAAGTGCCAAGGGTTCTCATCATATGATCATGTTGAGAATGAAGAGATCAAGCTCAAAGAAAAGACCAAGATCTTAGTTGAAGCTAGTTCTGAGGTATGTATGGATTCAAATGAACATCCTGTTATTATTAAACAAGTGCCTAGTGATGAGGATCTAAGATGAAAGGAATACTATTAAGATAAAAAGCTATGCCATGAATCTATGTTGTCTCCATGTGTTGATAATACAATCATAGAAGAAAAGGAGAATGTTTTATTAGTTGAGGAAGTTGTTTTTCTAAAGACAAAGAAGAAGAAGAAGAAAAAGAACTATAAGTATCAATTAAGCAAGGAGGAAAAGGAATATGAGGAGTTATTTTTATTTTAGATAATTGAGGTATAGAGGGTGTCTCTATATATTCTTCTTAAGAGAATCCTTTCAAATGGAGAAGCAAGTGTTGCTATGGTTTTCAATTGGAAAACTCCGTAGGGTCAGATTAAAGGTTCTCATATGGAAAAGGAGGATTTGTGATTTATCAAGATCCTAAAATGGGTTATAGGAAGTCAAAATTCCTAAAGGTTTGATGGCTCTATTTTTTAGTCTATAAGTGTGTGATGGGTGTCTCTAGGTGTGAAAGAAGTTTCAGAGATGTGCATTAACTAGAAGGAGGTTTGTTGATCCTACTTGTTTTAAGATTCTAGGGTTTTGAGCTATTATATAAAAGTAGTTTACCATAGGAGTTAAGGTATAAGTCTTATTTATATGTTTAATGGGCCAAATGGGTGGTCAAATAAATATTCATAGAGATTTGAAAGTTTATGTTTCTCAAGTTATTTAACTCTTTATCAATATGGAGGGTTAATTAGCTAGTAGGTTTTTAAAGGAAGTATATTGTAGAGGATGAGCCTGATGATGAAAATTGGTGTGATTGATGGGTAATATGATATTTCTCTAGATATGGAGTTTTAGGTCCTAAAAATGTGTCTACTAAAAATTGTGGGCTCTACAAATTCTAGGTAGGGTTATAAGGAGGCTAGACAAACATAGTTTGAAGAAGAGTTTTTTTTTTGCTTAGTTTATCCAAAATAGAAAGGTATTTGTGTTTAAATTTGATTTATCAAGTTGGTTTATTGCATGGAATGAATTTATGTTAATGGTCCTCATGGTAGCTTGAGAGAGAAGACTAGTTAACATATGTGGTGATTCTTCATGGTGTGTGGAGATTTGAAGATGCTCAGAAGGTGAAATGGCTCATAAATCTTAGGGGGAGTCCATATGAGATGTTTATTAGTGATTTACATCATATTTTTGTGTTTTTTTGTTTTATTTATTCATTATTTATAGTTTTTGGTTGAAGAGAGTGTTGGCATGGAGCAATAGGAAGTTTGTCAAGGCAAGAAGAGGTAGGCTCAAGGTAAGGGGGAGTTTGTTTCATCTTTCTAAAATGGTAATTTCCTATTTTTATTCCTTTGAGGTCCTTAGGATTAGTTGGTTCCCACTTTCTCATTTTTTTAAAGGGGTATAAAATTCTTGTTGTGGGTGTATTTGAAGAGATAGAAGGTGAGTTGTATATTGCTATATATGATTATTATTGACATAAATGACAAACAGGGAGATTATTGGAGATTTATCATGATGATATAATGGTGGTGTCATAGAGGTGTTCTGGTAAGTAGATTAAGTGATTTGATAGCTTATGTAACAATGACAAAGTGTGCAATGTGCTTATCCTAGTGTGCTTGAAGTATGCTTGGTTGATTTCTAGAGTTTGACTAGTTAGAGATGTTCAAGGATGATTATGGTGATTGGAACACATACAAGATGTCCCTAAGATATTATATATGATTTTATATCTTGTGTGTATAATTTTAATTCATCTGATAGTCCATATTTTTCAACTAGACAGTTTCGGTCTAGTAGCAAAAAATTTGAGTAGGCAGTTTAATGATGTCACCATTGCCACATGTCATTAAGTCAAGGGCAGTTGGTCATATGGTTGTGATCACATTAGTCCCTAGTTTTTATTATTTATATCTCAAGTCATGCATCGATATGTAGTCAAATATATGATAGGTTCAAATTTGGATTCTTAGTCAGAATTCATTGTTTTCCCATACTTAGCCAAATTTGCAATATGGCCAGAAAGAGTCGAGTAAGCAGTTTGATGGTCTTATATCTTTAACATGTGAAGGTGTTAAGATAAACTGATCATATGGGTTTGTTTAGTTTTGAGCATATTTGATTTTAACTAAATTTGAGATCATGTAATAAAGCACAAAAAATGTTATGCAAGATCAAATTTGGCCTCTCAAATAGGTTTTAACATAGTTGGCTCTATGGCATAAGTTTTTTAGAAGGCATTTTAATGGCATTATATCTTGCATGCATGAGGGTTCCAGTCCAAATTTGTGAGGATATCATCTATTCCAAGTTTGAGATCCTACATCAAAGTGTAGAATAAGTTTTTAAGGATTAAAAATGGCTACTCATGCATATTGAAAGGGTCCCTATAGTCATTTTTGAAAGTGTTAAAGCTTGAGAAAGATCAATGGTGCACATTTATCTAAGAAGTTAGGAAGCAGCGAGATGATGAAAAGTGTATGATGTTTAATAATTGAGTAAAGGTAAAAGATAAAGATCTAATGGTGAGTAGGTGTTTGTACAGATTGATCAAATGGTGAGAATTGATAGTTAAAGTCCTAGTTGATCCACAAAGATATATGGAGCATGTGGAGACAAAATTTCAAGATTGCACGAGATGAGGTCAAAGTGACTAAGGTTTAACATTTGGATTTGGTGCACTATGCATTAAATCTTGTATAAGATTGATGGTGTGAGATTGATCCAAAGCTGAGAGGGTACAAGATTCAAGAATTGTGTTCTAAGGTTAACTATGACCATTTGAATTCAAATATTTGAATTCAAAACAGGGAAAAACTAGAGTTATGTATTTTGTCCATATCTTTCGATAAAAGTTGATTTTTTTGTACTGTAAAAATAAAAGACAAAGATGACACCATGGCACATCTAATGAACCTAATTTGAAGATCAAGAAGTGAGTACAGTCAAAGATATTAAGCCTAAAAGTTGATTGTGTGTTTGTGCTTGTTCTACAAGTGACCCAAGAAAGATGTTTGAGCTTGTGTTGACATTGTTTATATGCCTCTTGATGTATTAGCTATTTGGGAGTGTTTTATACTCCATGAGGTTGCTTTGTGTGGATTTTGGAGGTGTATTCAAACTATCTTGGGTATGAACAATGCGTAAGAATTTGATTATATGTTTGGTAATGGTGTTTCTATATACAAGGTCGGTGTTTTAGTTGTTTGATCATATAAATAGGTGAGATAAGATGACTATGATCATTTGAGGATGTCAAAGGGGATATAAGGAGTGGACCCATGTATTTAAAAGTGGTCTTATGTTCTTGTTTAGCTCAAGGGTGAGATAAATGGGTGAATAAGTCTCCATGAGACCTATAAGGGCTACAAGGGCCTTATTAAAAGGTGTAGTTACTTAAGGGTGACCCATAGATGTTATAGATGACCTATGAAGATTATATTGAGCTATTTATTTGTGTGAGAGATGCCTTAAGGGATAAGTCATGCCTAATGACTGATCAAGGTAGTGTTTATCAAGATTGCTCTATAAATAGTGAAATCAAAGATGGTGATTTCTAAAATTTGAGTAAGAGATTGGGAGAGATTGGAGAGAGGCTTGTGTTTGTGTTTCATGGAGTGAAGGAGGGGTAGATTTCCCTGAGGATGAGTTAAATAGTAAATCATTTTGAGGATTATGTATATGACCTATTAGTCATAATCTTGTTGGCAAAATAGTGTTCTTACTGATTAAGTATGAGCTAAGGTGAAGAGTGATAATCGAAGGTCCATCATTAGGTATTGAAGACATTAGTGCAAAGGTGGATGTGTTCATAGGTGTTTTTGTGATATATTAGCATCTAAGGTGGTTACAGCCTCCTTACAGAGTAAAACTTGTTATAAGGTCTGGTTATTATTGCAGCTCAACTAGACAGGTGTGGCAACACCTTTTGGGATTGGAGTCTCACTAAATAGAGATTGTAGTTCCTTGATCATTTGTAGATGGTCTAAATTAGATCTTGTTATTAAAGGATAGTAGTCCAATTATAGGTTTCAATGGGTTTTATTTCTCAATAGGGGTTCCCACATATGTCATGTGTTATGTGATTGATCTTGCATTATCTCTCTTGCTTATTTCTATGAATGATGTGTATGTTTTATGAATGCTTGTAATAACTAGTTAAGTGTTTGTAAAGATCAGAATTGAAGTTAGATTATTTAGGATCATTGATTCACCCCCTATCTTAGTGATTATAATTCTAACAATAGGTTGAAAGGGATCTATATTGGCAATGGTACTAGCTTGGTATTTAGACCTACACCCTCACTTCACACACTATAGTGATAATGGTGTCAGGTGCTTAGCCAATATATACCATTAACCACATGTTTATACTTGGCCAAAAAACCAAGTTGGCTTCCCCCTTGGTGATGAAATCCAAGTAGTTAGGTCTTGGGTAGATAATTATTAAAAAAAAAATTAAGATTTTATGATTTGGTAGTGTGTGCATAATGTGATCTAGGAATTTGACTCAAGAGAGGATGGTTAATATAGTGTTATTTCTAAAATGAAAATAAAATGAAATAAACACACTAATATCATAACATCTCTAGGCCTAGACACTAAGGAGATCTTAGTTAACAAAAAAAATGACAAACACAACTAAAAAGTAAGGAATAAAACACAAGAATTCCTTCATCTTCCTTGGCTGATCCAAATTCTTTTGTAGTAGTGGCTTTCTCAATTTTGTGCTCATGAAGTCATTAGCAATGGAAGCTTGGCTACCTCCATCTCTCTTTGGCACCTTTGGCTTGTAGCTTGGCTTGGCTTGGGATCAATTTGGCATGGTAACACTAGTTGTAATGGCTCCTTGAAGATATCTATGCATTATAACTTTGCACCAAAATAGCTTAGAAATGATGTTCATGGCCTCTCTTTTTATAGATTTTTCAGAATGTCTAGAATCAACCTAAACCATCCATACTAAGATTGAGATGTGTGGTTAAGGATTGATTCAATTTATTAGAATTAAGTTTATAATTATCCTCATCATGACATTGGAAGAAGGGGTAATTAAGAGGCATGGAGGGCATCATAGATGGCATTGATGAGGCATAGAGGGCATGAATCTTGATATTTGTGGCATTTATGGCCTAGGGATGTCTTCCCAAGAAATGAGGTCACCTGATGATGCATATATTCAATATTCATTTACAGAAAAAATTATTCAACAAGTTTCCATGGAATTCTTAATTAGGCCATGATTTGGATTAATTAGCTCTTAAGCATGCTTAAGCACTTTGTGTACAAATTGATCAGAATGCCTTGTTATTGGTCCAAAATTTGACTGGATTGGAATTGGAAGGCAATGTCATAAGTGTTGGATCTGTATTCTGATTTAGGATGTTACTAAAAACAAATAACAAAGGCATGTGTCTTGTGTAAGATATTTGATAGGAAAGATTAATCTAAAGCACCCAAGTGCAAAATTAGAATTTTGACTCAAAATGATCTGATCTAAGTTAGCTAGCCCATAAATTGCATTGCCCCATTTAGGGATAATCTAGCCAAAATTGGCACTTGAATATGTCAGTTTCACATCATTTAGTGTGTTTTAGTGTTTTTAGGTCAAATTGTGCATTTTGGGTGGAAATTGGCCAAAAGCCTAATTGAAGGTTATTGGTGGCTAGTTTTAGGTGTCCACACATAAAAGAGAAAATAGTGAAACTAAGTAGTATATTAAAAACCACCTAATTAGACTAATTTGATCTATTCTAAGTATGAAAGCAATAAAAAGTGAAAGTGTGAGCTAATTACTAGCATATAAGTGCTAATTATAACTTTGAAACATAGTACAATGTCATTTTAGATGATAGTGTATGTATATATTATAGAACAGAGTCAATAACATCATTACTGTACTATGAAATCAAGTGTATAAAAAAGAACTATGTCGACAGTGTCGACCTAGTTTTCCAAATAGAATACAAAATACAAAACTACAATGATAGGGTTGACCTAGTTGATTGTATAGGGGTAATTTTAAAGACTTCATACTATGAAAAATAGAAATGTAATGATAAAATAAATGATAGATAAGGATAGAAAGGAACCTGGGTGGGTTGGAGGATGTATAAAAAAATGAGATTATTGTTGAAGTACCCTAATTTATACTTGTAAATTCGACCAACTGTGTCAATTGGATTTTATAGTTCCCAATTTACTAAAAACGTATAAAATATACTATGTTGATAGGGTCAATCTAGTGTGTGTTTTAGAAGTATATAGATGTACAGAGTCAATAGGTTCAACCTAGTGGTCTAATATTAAAGTTTGAAAGTGTATTATGTCAACAGAGTCAACCTAATAGCCTATACATGATAAAAACGTACACATATAGAATAGTCATATTGATGTGACTATGTGTTAAACCTACACACATAAGTTAGAGCTATATCAACACTATTGACCCAATATCACAAATAGAGAGAAATAAAATGATAAAATAATGAAAAACATGAAATAAAATCTATAAGGATTAGATTCATGTTGGGTTCACAAAAATGTATGCAATCAAAAATGCATCATGTCTATAAATCAATCCTAACTTGAAGAAGATAGATCATACCATACACTTACGATTGGGAATACATTATGTAATCAAGAACATGACCAAGATGAGGATCCACTAGACCCAATTAGGGGATATTTTACCACAATAAACCATGTTAGGGAGGGTTCTAAATCCTTTGATCAAACACAATCATGCATAACCCTAATTAGCTCCTATGTTTTAATATCTCACTAAACTAATAACAAGTAAAGTAAAATTCTAACCTAGTGCTCACCAAATCTTGTGGTACAAAGTGGGGGTAATAAAAAATAAAATTAAACATGCATAAGATACATATACTCATGTCAATATATATGAAATATTAATGAATGGAAAATAGGTACAAATGCATATCTATCTACTCTTACAAAGGAGGAACAAATTTATGAATACTTACCTTTGAATAAGAACCCATCAAGCCTCAATCTCTCCCTTGGCCAAGGTGATTTTTAAGAGGTTTTTTTGGTATGTAATAATGACAAGGATAAATCATCTCTAGGATACACAACCTATCAATGCATCCAAAAGACTTATCCATAAGACAAGATCTATATCTCCAAAGAAAGTATGAAACCCTAAGCTTGATCCTCAAGTAGAATGGTGGATAAGCAAATGTACAATATATATTACTTATCATTCTCATATCTAAATAATGGTGAAATGATCTTGTATATATAGGTGGATTTAACCCTAATCCCTTATAAAATTTATAGTTGATAGGGTTGATCCAGTTGACCTAGCATAATTTTAGACAAGAATTAACTAGGTCACGGGCTAGGTCATTTCACCCAAAACTATATAGGGTTGACCCAGTTGACCTAGTACAGTGAATATTCAAAATGGGGTAAGGCTATGAAAAGGGGGATAAAATGTATAAAATGACTGGAGGAGTGTGCAATAGAGAATAACAAGCTTAGGGACAAGGTTTTTAGGAGACAAGTGTGTAAATAACAAGTGGCAAAAGGGATAACAATCCTAAAAAGCCCTAATGGTCTACCCACCCCTTTCCTAGTGCACCCTTTAATGTGTGCAATCAGAGAGATTGAGACTTGATAGGTTCTTGCAAGATAGAAAGTGTCAGTAAGTGATAAAAGTTTGAAAATATTATGTGTATATAATTTCATCTCACTGATGGTTCTACTTTTGTATAGCTTACAAATGTAAAAATTGTAAAACTTGTAAATCTTTTACATATGGCCAATACACAAACATGTTTTAATACCATTCTGAAGGCTAATCAATAAAAAACAAATACAAATTCATAAAATATCATACAACAATTTATCCCTTAGATGATTCAAGATCATCTCCTCCAATAACTTGTGTAAACATAGACTTCTTGATAACTAGAAATCCTAAATTCTCTCAATATCCTTATCTCATGCTAATTTTGAATTCTCTAACATAATATCATTTTTATAAGGTGAATGATAAGGTGTTTTCACCATGACATAGGTTAGAAACCTTTTTTTTACAACATGACATTGACCTTATATATTATTACATAAGGTCCTACCCTTTACAATTATTCATCAAGTCTTATAGGCCTCCTTTAACAATGTAAACATTCAAATGTGAGGTCTTGGAGGGAAAAACTATTAAAAATAACTAAGAGTGTCCACATGGACTTATGACAACTTAAACATTATCAATACTCCTTACTCAACACAATCATATACATACACACATAGAATAATATGTATATGATTACAAATGTGTTTGTTTGGATGCTTATGCATCAGACTATTGGGTTATAAAAACTTTCATGAGCTCCTACTCATGAGCTTTTTGTCATTTCCCTTATTCACCATAATTTCTCCTTTGTAGTCTTCTTCAATCATCCACTCATACATGTGGACATGCTCTTGACTACCACATTTATATTTATTCTTCTTGATTGAATTCTCTATCCACACCAGGCCTTTTTCATATTTTGAGTTCTCTTCCATATTCCTCTTTACATGTTTGCCCTCTTGAATGAGGATATCAACTCCTCTCTTATCATCTTGAACTCTTTCAAGAGTTCTCTTCTCAATGCACTTCACTTCTTGGTTTAATATACCTACATATACATAATCCAATGAAACATTTGAGACTTTTGAGTCTCTCTAACTTCTCCTTGCATCCATACTTCTTCTTTCTTAAAAATTATTCTTTCTTGAGGCTCATTTACCTTAAGCCAATTGCTCTTTTCTTCAATTTCTATTTTAAGATAGACCTTGTCCACTTATTCACTATATATGGCTTACTCCAAAGCTACCATCTATTTTTTTAACTGATCCAAGATCTCATAGACAAATATCTTGTCTTATTTCTCAAATAACAACTCTCCTTTAAATTCAATCTTATATTCAAGCTGCCATATCTCTATCAAGATATCTTCCTCATTAGTACTTAACATATTTTGATCAAAATTAGATAAATCATAGATATTCAACTAAAAAAATTTATCCTCTACCTTTATGATTACTTTAGACAATACTAATTCAGATTTTTAACCTTCAAACTTATGTTCTTATTTTTATCCTTTACCTTACAGCTCATTGAATTCATCTCTTCTATCCTATTGAGTGAGGATTGCTTCTCCTTGCTTGATCAACTCTTTATTATGGATAACCAACTAATCCTCCTTGTTGTCTTCAGATGTCAAGGCCTTATGAAAATCCTCCTCTTATATATGATTTGAATTAAGTAATCCTCCATGAATTACTTCAGATTATTGATCCACAAAACCAATGTTGACTCACATACTTCATCTCTATGTATAATGGTCTACATGCAAACAAAGCATTCAAAATAATGTTATATATAAAACTTTTAGGCCACTTAAACTCTTGAGTGGATACTTTTTGTTTCTCCTCTTTTATTTGACTATCAATCTAAAATTTTTTCTTAAGATCTTCATTTTTTAGCTTATCTTCTTGCTTACACCGTATTCTTATTTTTCTTTTAAAGGTGACTCTTAACCTTTGACTTCTTCTCTCTCTTATCGACTTACTTGGCCATTTTACCTTCTTTTTCATCAACAACCCATTCTATGGGTCCTTATTCCTCTCAATCATGAGCCTTATCAAAATGATCCTTTGTTTTACATTCTCCATTTACTTATGGAAGTTTTTTTGTGTTTATTTTCTTATCCTTTCTCTTTCTTGCTTATTTATTATTTGGTTCTTAACTTTTGGTAGTTCTTCTATCAACAAATTTAAATTTTCAAACAAGTATTCTTACTCCATCTTTGCCTCACCTATGTCTATCTCACCTTAGTCTTTTGGAAAATTATCCAAGTTTCCTCCTTGGATTTATGCTTTGAGCATCCCTTATGCTCTTTATATTTGAGCTTCACTAGCTATTTTTATCTTCAAGCCTTCTTTGAACCACTCTAATATCCTAAAGATGAAACAAAATATTAGTTATTAATATCTTTAAACAAACTTCAACAAATTTTCATTTCCTTTTTCTCTCTACAATCTCGACAAATCTGATCTCTTCAACCTGTTGCTGAGACAACCTATCAATTTTTTCACAAAAGCTCTTAACTTACCATGCAATTTTATAAATGATTAATTTCCAAAGAGAATTCTTATAATCTGATAATAAAATTGATGACAATATTACATACACATGGCCATCTTCTAGGAAATTAACTCATATGCATACTTATATATTCAAATTATCATTCTTTGTATTAGGCTCATTCTCATCTATATAACATTCTTAATAAACATCCAATTTATTTATGGTTTTCTAATGGATAGTTTTAATTCATTTATAACTTCATTAGGTCTGATAATCTACTCTAGAGGTTTCCTCATACAACATCAATAGGTCTATATTCACTTTTCTCTCTATTAGGTCTGCTTTCACTAGGTACTTAGCCTCAATTTTATTATATTCTTGATACTATTCTTCTAATAAAAATTAGGTATTTTATTTACTATAATCTCTTTCTTCAAACTTGACTAGAACCTCATATCTATTTTCAAATTGACTTCCCCTTTTTGATATGATTCTTAATCCGAAACTCTATTTATTAAGACTTAAAACCTGCCTCTTTGGTTTGATTTACTTAGGCTCAACTTTGTTAACTATTACCACTCTTCACTCTTTCAATATTCTTGTGTTAGTTTACTTAAATCACCTTTATCACTAAAATTACCATCACTTGTCAAGGTATTTAATACAAATTTCAAAATTAATACAATGATATAGTTGGGAATGCATTTTTTAAATATAGTTGTCTATGTTTTGATGATATATCTCTAAATACTTACCCAATTGGTTCAAAACTAGACTCATTGGATTAGTATTTCCAAGGTACACTTTTTATCCAATTTTTGGAATTTTTTGTTGGGTAGTTTTTGAGATATATCCATTTTTATAATCATGCCCTAGTTTAATCTTGACATAGCCCGAGAGAATCAAACTAATGATTAGTAAAGAAAAAAGGTTTAATTCACAAATTAATACCTATATTATGTATTT
This sequence comes from Torreya grandis, assembly GCA_037957365.1. Taxonomy (NCBI): domain Eukaryota; kingdom Viridiplantae; phylum Streptophyta; class Pinopsida; order Cupressales; family Taxaceae; genus Torreya; species Torreya grandis. Next base: position 2,317,811 of record JARHVA010001216.1, on the reverse strand, counting down.
AATAAACTCCTCTACCTTCCTTGATGTTGATTTTGAGTCTGTACATAATATTTTACATAAATCTATAGCTATGTGTACAAATGTAGATGATTATGTTCACTTTTATTGACATGAAAAGGTTATTCTTGAGTTAATATGCTAATGGATGGTTTATATTTGAGATATAATGTATTAAACCAATTTTATATGATTAATACTCACCTTTCCATGTATAATTAAACTCCTGTTCATAATTACTCATGCCTAGCTGCCCAATGTCATGGTCTACAACCATTCAAAATTATATAGCTTTCAAACTTACAAGTACCATCATGTTATTCTATAGTGCATTCATTAACATCATATAAAAATACAAGATAATTATTGAGGTAATTAATATTATCTTTATGTACCAAAATTTGGATTCAAACTATATTATCAAAATGACAATAAAATCCAAAATCTTGATAAACACCAATAAGAATGGATATAAAAGATAAATCCAAACTAGTAGGACATTCTTACCATGCTCTTTATCTTCTCATGTCTCCATTCCAAGATTTGAATGCATGTGATTAGACTTGGATTGATAAATTGATAGCTTGATGTTAGATGTTTGATGATTGATTATGGCTATGCAATAAGATTTATAGAATGATTTTGGCATGCTTTCCCTAAAAATTTTCTAGATGGTTTGAGGGTGAAGGGAGAGGTTGGTTAAATAGATAAATGGAGGGAAGATTAAAGGCTTAGATTTTAATTTAGGAGAATCAGATCAATGGATAGGAATTATCGAAGGAATATTAAATTCCTTTGAAACCTCTAGAATTAGAGGTTTCTAGAGGGGAGGGCTAGGTTAGAGAGAGTTCTATAACTCTCTTTAGGAGTTAATGATTATTTAGAGGGGTTTAGATAGAGATTAGAGAGGGATTAGGTGACTAGGTGTGTAGAAAAGACTAGGAATTAGGCTAGTAGGTGGTAGGTGAGATCATGGGAATTTTAAATTCTCATATAATGGTTAATTAGGATTGGATTACGATAATAGGAGATTAAGAAGAATTACTGGAATAATGGGATGGGATAAGTTTAGTGAAATGGAGAATTATTGGAGGGGTATATTAGATAAATGGCTAGAAATAGGATAAATTAGTGGAATAAAATAGGATAAGTAGAATTAGTGTCAACTAATAGGAATATTAGTCGACTATAATAAAGCAAGTGATTTTAGGTGTATATAGTCTTATTATTCATATTCATCAACATATATTACAAATCAACTTACAAACCTATTCTAACAGACCTTGATTTCTTTTCAGACCTCCTTCACTCTATCATTACTCTTATTTATCTACTCATATGAGTGTCTTTATTATTATCCCTTAGATGATTTAAGCTCATCTCCTCTAAAAAATTGTGTAAACATAGGCTTCTTGATAACAATAAAGCCTAAATTCTCTCAGAATCCTTATCTCATGTTAATTTTGCATTCTCCAACATAATAGCCTTTCTATAAGGTAAATGATAAGGTGTTTTCACCTTAACATAGGTTAGAAACCTTTTTTTTACAACATGGCGTTGACCTTCTAGATCATTAGGTATTGTCCTACCCTTTATAATTATTCCTCAAGGCTTATAGGCCTCTTTTAACAATGTAAAGATTCAAATGTGAGGTTTTGGGGGGAAAAACTCTTACAATTATATAAGAGTTTCCACATGGACTTATGATAACTTAAACATTATCAATAATCCTTACTCAACAAAATCCTATACAAACATGCATAGAAGAATATGTACATGATTGCAAATATGTTTTTTTGGATGATCCTACATCACAACTCATAGGAGAACTGAACCTCTCACCCAATTCTAATGACCTCATTATCAAACCCAATCAAGCATATAAAAATGTAGGAAAAACCAAATAAATGGAATAAAAAAACCCACACACTAACATTATAAGCCTACTTAGTTGTCTAGAAGATGATTTAACTAAGATATTAATCAATAATTTTAGATTTTAAACTATTTTCCACATGGGCTATTCCATAGGACACCAAAGAAATTGTTGATAAATGAAACTTTACCAGACATTAATGTTATTCATCAATAATCATTTAAACCCTAATAAAGAAACCCTCTAAAGGAATAGTTTTTAAGTTGTAGGCAATTAATGATTCTAATTGGATTTTAAACTATAAAATAAATGCTTTTAACCTAAATGAGATTCAACTATAAGATGAATTTTATCAATAACTTCCATGCCATCATTAGAATCAGGATGCATTTTTATAAATGGAAGCAATTATGAATTAGGTGGACACATTTTAGAGAAAGAGAGCATAAGAGAAGAATTCCAATCTATAGGTGGACGCCATCTAGGAGGATCTCTTTGAAAGAATACTAAACAATAATTTAAATAGTATCTTGGTTACCTTGCCCTTGTGATCTCTTAAGGACAATTTCAAATAATTTGGACTTATACCTACTAAAGTGGAGTGGAGAAAATTTTCTCCAAAAATAATTTTCTTATATTTCAAATAAATTAGGCAGTTTCAAACCATTTAGGCATGGATCATTTTGAATGAATTAGACTAATTTAAATAATTTGGACTTATACCCACTAAAGTGGAGTGGATAAAATTTTCTCCAAAAATTAAATTTATTATATTCCAAATAAATTGAAGTGTTTCAAACTATTTGGGCATAGATCATTTTGAATGGATTGGACTATTTTGAATAATTTGGACTTATACCCACTAAAGTAGAGTGGACAACATTTTCTCCAAAAAAATAAATTTCCTATATTCCAAATAAATTGTAGTGTTTTATACTATTTGGGCATAGATCATTTTGAATGAATTGGACTATTTTGAATAATTTGGACTTATACCCACTAAAGTAGGGTGGATAAAATTTTCTTCAAAAAATAAATTTCTTATATTCCAAATAAATTGGAGTGTTTCAAACCATTTAGGCATAGATCATTTCGAATAAATTGGGCTATTTTAAATAATATCGACTTACAACCACTAAAGTGGAGTGAAGAGAATTTTCTCCAAAAATAAATTTGTTATCTTCGAAACAAATTGGACGGTTTCAAATCATTTGGGCATAGATCATTTTGAATTAGTAAGTCTATTTTGAATAATTTAGACTTATACCTATAAAATGGAGTGATGAAGATTTTATCCAAAAATAAATTTTATTTATTATAAATAAATTAGACTGTTGCAAACCATTTGAGAATAGATCATTTTGATTAAATTTGTTATTTTAAATAATTTTAAATTATACCCACTAAAGTGGAGTGGAAAATATTTTCTCCATAAATATGTTTTCTATATTCCAAATAAATTAAATTATTTCAAGCCATTTGGGAGCATATCATTTTGAATAGATTGGACTATTTTGAACTCATGGCACCCTATTGGGCCTTCATATTGATCATTGATCCTTTGAAGTACCTTTTGTTGTTGGGACACATGGCACTATTTGACTGGCCAAATTATAGATGAAAACATATTAAGAAATATAGTTCATCTACATAATAAAATATCTTGACAATTATTTATTATTCATGGGAATATCTTCATGAGCAAGTGTCAATATACTAATGGATCAAGTTGGTCAATTTCAAGATAAATCGATGTAGTATCCACTTGCACTTAATCAGATCAAAGTAATTCTAAATTAGAATTGATTAATTTGAAATTAATTGAACTATATTTGAGATCATTTAGAATTGATTTAAATGAAATTGATGATAATGTTTATTACTATAATTATAGTTTATAATCAATAAATACACTTGAAATAATCATAATATGGTGAAGTTACATCTTTCTAAACATTGGTTCACAACTGTTGGCATGGCTTTTTTACTTTCTCCCCAAAATGTGATGATAGACATCATTTTGATTCTCCAATCCTTTTCATCTTTCTTACTTCCATTTACAATATATCTACTTGATGTAACATAACTCATTTTCAATTTTTGATTTGTAACACAATTTTGAGAATTACAATCAATGAACAACATGTTGGCAATTGAAAAATCATCTCCAAAGCTCCCTTTAAAAATAACTTCATCTAATTTCTTTATGTTTATATTAAATGGCTTAGAATATCTTTTCCCCCAAAAAAACATGAAATTTGAAATTGTGTAACCCATGGCTTAAATGAGTATCCTCAAATTATTATCCTCTATCATTGACCAAATGCTAACATGAGAAAAAGACTGTAGTGCCACCTTCAAAACTTATTTGGAATGATCTTGAATGCAGTATGATATATTTTCTATTTTATAATCTTCTTTTTTTCCTGTATCATGCATTTTCATATATTTTGTTTTGTGCACAACAAATAATAAGTCATCCAACCCCAAAATCAATAGTTTTTTAGATGTTGGTTTTAGCTCCTTTGAAATGTCTACAATTTGTTAAAAATGAAATGAGTCATTTATTAACAATATTATAATATAAGAAATATAACATGGTAATTTTCTAAGAAAATGTTTTATATGTTACTAGATTGGTCATTGATGCACTTTTGATTTTAATTTCTTATTGTAACATAAAAACATAATGCATTTCATTTGATTCATTTTTTTTGCATTTTCTTAAATCTTATAAAGATTCATATAAAAATAAATACATACTTAGGCAAATTGTAACTATACTCATTATACACAGATGCACCATTTATATTGCCAATTTTGTAACATACATATGCATATAATGTAGGAATTGATAAACCAATCAGAGTGGCAACCACTTACAATACTAAATGATAAAACCACTTGCAATATTGAAATAGTTGGGAAAATAACCAATGATAGTAGAATACAAACATACATATAGAATTGTCAAACCACCCAGTATTGAAACACACCAAGATCCATTCAAACACATATTAAAGAATACGGACAAGAATTGGAAACTTATTTTATCATTCATATTATTAAACTAATTCAAGAATTACAATCAACACTCATTAAACACATTTCAGATGAACAATGATGAGATTCCATGCTTAATCAGACAATATAACTTTCATGGCCATTATGAGGTCCATGATAAATACATATCCTTCTTGAATACTCACTCACTCATCCCTGTCAAACCTACATTTATATTGGTTTCCATTGATGGCATACTTATCTCATAGTCTACCAGCTCCAGCTGGGATGCTCCTAGTCATGCAGATAACATTGTAGATACATATATCTATAACATATGTTGGAAGAGTATAAATGTAGTTAGAATTTGGTATAAGATAGGAGAAGAGCTCCTAAGAGCTATTAATGCATTAAATTATAGTTTTCCAAATATATATCTTTCATAGATAGCAGGATCTCAAAAATTAAAATAAAATAAAGTGAATTAAATGCTAACAGACATCTAGGACATAACTTGCATATGTAAACAGTTTAGCTTACATCACCAACATATAAATGTTCATATTAAATATTTATAACTTGACCATGACTTTATCAAAATTTGAAATAGTTACATTTTACCATAACTAGTTTCTCATAGAGGTTGATAGGAATTTAACATTGATCAACCAACATTTGTATTCTTACAGTAATGAAAGTATCAACTATTCTTATACATACCAATACATATTTATGTGTTTATACATCCCATCATAGCAAACAAAATAGGATTTACTCTTCTAATCTATAGTTCACTATCACTAAATTCAAATGAATATACACATTAATAGTTGAATGCCCTTCATATACTTACAATAAGACACATCAAATTAAAAATTGTTTGAATTAATAGAAATATAATTGTTTTTGGCACAACATACTTTATTGTTTTTTTATTGATAAAGAACACATGGCTACTCTGCATCAAAATTTATTGTATTGAAGATATAGTATAACACATATTGTGTTATTTAAAACTAGGTAAATTAAACATGTAAAAAACATTGTAATGGGTAAATGAAATATTTAAACAACATTTTAATGGGTAAATACAACCACATTCAAGTCTACACAACAATAAAATGAACCCATATTTCTAAATCCCAAGTTGATGCAAGTCTATATTTTATTGTCTTCTACAATCTCCTATCCATGAAGAAAAATTCAATTGTAATGTGTTTAAATAAATAAAGATAATTAATATATTCTAGACTTGTGTGAAATTGTATAATTACACATTTATTGAAAGAAGTTTTCACCTTTTTTTTCCTTTTTTTAGTTTTTATGTGTACACTCTTTCATTGAAACTTTGGTTCTTTATTCCTTGCCAGGTAATATATAATTTAGTAACTAAAAACTATCATCATCAATTAATTTGATATTTGTATTTTTAAAATGTGTCTTATTGTATATTTTTACCTTGTGTTGTTTTTGTGGAGGCATCAACCTGTAGAGTTGTGTCATGGGTTGTTGTGTTGGAGACACAAAGTTATAGAGCTACATTATGAACTATTTTAATTGAGACAAAGATAGATGAATAAATATTATATTAGTATTATGAATCATTGATAAATAAAAAATTATATAATTGAAAAAATATGGATGATCTTATCTTACCTTCTTCAACTTACAATGTGTCATGTTCATTGATATGATCTTCTATTATTATTATTTCTTCACTTTCATGCAATGCCAGTAGTGCTACACACTGAAAGATTGCTAAGTTGTTAGGTTTGAAAAATAAAGCATACACACCAAAAGATTGTCAATATGTTATATTTGGAAAATGAAGTATGGTTATAAAATAAATCAAAAATGCTATACATCTGGTACTGATCGAAGCAATTTTTCTTGTATTGGTTGATATGAATTTGTCAAATAATTTTGAAATTAAACATTAAAAGTGTTTGTTCTTTAGTTTTTATAATTCAAGATAAATTTCTTTACAATTTTATACAAGCACGCACCAATCCAGCTCTTGTATATAATCCTAACACATCACATGCATCTAAAATGTTGAAAATAGAGATGAGTTTCTCCCAAAAGATGTTATCTAGTTCATTTTTGAATGGCCTTCTTGTTTTATTTGAATCAATCATTTTAAATGTTGGTACTTCTTCGTAGATGTCAAAACCTTAATTTAATCTACTTTATTGTGAATGTAGGATGAAACCTTGCAGCTAAAAATGAATGGGATCCTGAAAAAAATTGATACCTATAATATGTGTCCAATCGAATCCATTACTATCTAGACCCCATATTATGACATATGTATCTTTCATGGAATATAAATCAACCAACACGTAGATTCTTGAGAGAGGTCTGAACGTTAGACCAATGTTGTAGTTTATGGATGATGAAAACATTGAAGGCCACAATAATAAATTTATCATTCAATGCCTAAATAAATAGGTGAAGATGTTCTTCCTTAAAAACTTTAGTGAGATTCAAAATATTAATAATTATCAAATCGGCATTCACACCAAGAATGAACATTTCACTAAAATATTCTAATATGGATGGCCAAAGACATAGGGGCCTATAATGGTAGCTGAATATTTATATATATATATATATCCCTGGAAGCTGAACACCATCATTATGTAGATAATTTTTCATTATCCTTAATGAATCTTGAGAAAATGCTTCTCAGCCTTTTTATTTTTTAAAATACCTTCATTTAGGATACACAAATCATCAAACCTTTTTACAAAACTTGTATAATGAAATGCCCTCAGTTGAACTTCTCCTACATGAAGGTTTATCAAGAACTAATTATGCTCATGGTCTCCTATGATCAAATCATGTAAATAAAACTCACAAAGTAAATCCTATTGATCAGGTTCAGCACTATAGAAAATTTCTAGAAATATTGTTGGTTGTAAAATCTTGTGAAGAAGATGACAAGTGATCCTCAAAAGATGCCATCTATAAAATTGTTCAAATAAAAAAAAATATATGTAGGAGAAGGATTCCTACATGCCAAAATAGATTCCCCTAATTTGCATGCATCTGGCAAATTTTATTTTAAATCTTAGACCTTAACTTCTAATTCTATTTTTTCATTTTCCAATATTTTATTTGAAGAAGTTGCAACTTTGTTTTTCTATTTGAGTATGGAATATTCCTATTCAATTTTATTTAGAATTTTCAAGGTAGGAATACCTGGACAACTTGTTTGACAACTTCGGTCAACAAATACCTTAGGAGTAGAAGGTGCAACATTAGAAGGTGCTTTGGAAGAGTTTACCAAACTCTACAATCTCCTATTCTCCTTCAGATTTTCTAAAAATATCCAGAGGTATATTTGTTCACTTTCATTTTTCTTTATTATTTCTTCTAATCTATGAACTTTTGATGCATGATTGGAAAATGATGTGTCCAATTTTTACACCAACAATGAGTTGAGATGATCCTTATCCTACAATTGACTAATCAAGTTAGCAATGTCAGTTTTTTGTTGTTGCTCTAAATCTTGAGCTTGAGAAAGCTTCAAGGTTAACTGCATAATAGGATTATTTAGATTAGATGACTCTCCTTTTTCATTTATGCATACATTTTTTCATTTATTCATTATAGTTTCAACTGAAACATGTGGTTTTTCTGCCATACTTGATTTCTCTATCGTGATTGGCTCTTCTCCTAGAATTGGCTCCTCTATTATGATTGGAGAGTTCCTTTCGAAAGGAGTTTCTTCAACATCTATAGTTTTAGGAATACTTTGATGTATGGGGGAATGAGATACCTTTTTTAAGACTATCCAGAATATTCATAACCTCTTGTTCATATTCATCTATCAGAATTAACCTTCTTCTTCTTTTGGTCACTCTCTGATCTACACTCAGTTGTCTTTCCTTTTCAACCATCAAACCCTTGGTCTTCTCAAGTTCTATAGCAACCTTTTGTTTCAATTTTCTTCTTCCTGACAAGGGAATTGGTTGCACTATAGATTCTTGAGATTCTTGTGGGGACCTTGAAACTACAGGGATTTGAGACCTTATGATTCTTCTTGAAGAAGAAGAAGAAGAAGGAATTTCTTTTGAGACTATAGTCTATGATTTCTTATTTGCAGTTATTTTCTCAACTGATGTAATAGGTGGAGATTAATGTTCCTATGGTAAATTTGAGGTTTCTTATGTAGGCATATTTGGAATTTATTGTGTTATACTATTCTTAAATTCCTCCCAGACCTCTTGTCCTTGTTGAAGGAAGTGATGTTGGATAATTTGGTGAATAAGGCCATGGTGCCTAAGAGTAGCATTAGGAGTTATAGTCATAATTTGAAGTGCACCATATAATAAGGATGGGAGGTTAATCTTGTAATGAGGGTTTTGCCTCCCATACTTAAGTTTTATTAATATTTTCATGACGTCTCCTTCTAAAAGACTGTTTTGCCCCTCATAAATGATATACTTGAGTACCCACTTGGATACATATTTCTAGGGTTCAAGAAGTGAATTTATATGAATCCCTTTTGATTTTCCCTTGGAATATATTAGACACAAAGTCCCATTCTACTCATTACCATTAAACTGAATAATTAAATCACTAAATGGAATTCTACATGTCACTCTCATTCCCTCTTCTGGAACTTGTATGATTTGACTTATAATTTGAGTTGAAATAGGAATAAAAATATCTTTAACAACTAAAAACTCAGGGGTGAGATTAGTGATGAATTCTCTTACCAGTGTTTCATGGAAACCCTGGAACTTTTCAATGAAAGGTAGCCATCCATTTTCTCTAAACACTACCATAGAAGCTTTGTCTTTATGAAGCTTTATTGTATTCTTTAGCTCTGATCTCCTTTTTTGTCCCATTTCTACTTAGATTTATATACAACTCTATTTATTTAACTTATATTAGGGTTTAGACTAGCTTCTATTGAAATTTGTAGGAAACAATCACTAAGGATCTATAGAAATGAAATGTTTTATATGAAACTCCATAGCTTCATGAGTCTGTAGTTTGACATGATTAATTTATATAGTTCAGCACCTCATATTTCTATGGAGTGTGCCATCTATTTTGTCAAATTATTAAAAATTTGATGAAATGATGATGTGCCACTTTGATGATGACAACTATTTATCATTTAATTTATAACCCCTTTATGATGTCCCATAATTATAATTATTGATGATGTAATTGATTGTACCAAAGTTGCATAGGTCATCATGAAGTAGACATACACCTTTGCCATCTTGATTGCATGCTTATCCATTATGGTATGTGTCATGTCATTCCATTTTAGAAGGCTCAAGTTGGGTCATCTCTATAGAATAAATATTAATTAAATTAATGATAATTATTTAAATAAACATAAATAAATAGAATATATGTCTCACTTACTTTTGACCTTAGATTTATCCTTTGCTCGTCATTTGTTCTACATAAATAAGTTTGCATGGATTAGTCAACAAGTGTTGAAAGAACAACTTTTATTGCATGGAGAATACCAATCATAGTGACATGATGAGATTCTTTTTTTTTCTTATATATTTTGTTTTTGCCCTTTGGCCAACCATTACTAGTTTTCTAGCCAAAGCCCTTTTTACAATGCATAGCCAGCCAGCAAGCTGGTTTTTTGGGCATGCATTATCAATAGTGTCCCTGGAAGGATTTTCACTATTGATTTTTTTTAAAAAAATTTAATGTAGGATCATCAAGGATCAGGTTCTCTAGAAGAAGTAGAGTCCTCTAGAATAGCTACTTGATTTGAAGCAGTTTCCCTAGAAGAAGCAGAGTCCTCCAGAAAGGCTACTTGATCTTTTAACTTTTGAAAAAATTCTTCATTATTGAGAGGTTTTTGATAAAGATTCAATCTATGTCCATTGACTAATAGAGATCTTCTATTGTCATCAATAGGTATTGATGACACATTTTCAAAGACCTCCTCAATCTGATAAGGTCCCAACCACCTCATTTGTATTTTTCATTTAAACTATTGAAATTTAGAATCAAATAATAGTGCCCAATTTCCTTTTTGAAACTTCCATTGCTTGATCTTTGAATCATACCAAAAAAAAATTTAATGTTGTACCAATTTAGTTCTTTGTAGTTCTTCCATCCTCATTTCATCAAGTTGATTAAGCTATAAGCGTCTTTCTTTTTGTATTTATTCTAATTCAATCCCTACTTCTACAGTTGTTTTCAAAGTTTGTAATTCAAATTTAATAGAGAATAAGGGCTTCTTATCATAAACCAATTTATAAGGTAAAAATCCAATTATTGTTTTCCAAGTAGTATTATAGGCCCAAACAGCTTCTAGTACCTTATCTACCTAATCCTTTCTATTGGAATTAATAACCTTGGTTAAAATGGTTTCCAATTCTCTATTGGTAACTTCAACTTGCCCATTAGCTTGTGGATGGTATAGAGATGTTTTTCTATGTTGAGTTTGATATACTTGCATGAAGTGTTTTATCATGTTTGACATGAACTACAGTTCTTGATCTGAGACTATCTCCCTTGGAGCACCAAATCTTTACATGATTTTGAAATATAATAAATCATCTACCATCTCTTCTCTTGCATGAGTTAATACTTCCACTTCCACCCACTTGGTCACATAGTCTATACATACTAGGAGATATTCTTTTCCTCTAGAAGGAGGATCCTTAGGACCTATAAAATCAATTCTCCATTTCTCAAACGGTTCTAAAACCAATTGTGGATGAGGGTGTAGAAGCATCTCTATTGAAAGAGTAGGCTATCTAATTCTCTGACAATCATCACAATGTCTGACATATCTTTTTACTTGTTGATGAAGGTGAGGCCAATAGTATCCTTCTCTTATAATTTTGTGTATGGTTCTTTGAGCTGAGTAATGACCTCCTCTGGGTTCATCATGACAAGCTATGATGATATCATAAGCTTCAACATTTGTCACGCACATGTGAAACACATGGTCAGGTCCAAGTTTGAATAGCATTCCATTAATCTATTTAAAAGAAGAACTTTCTTTGATTAAACATTTCTTTTCTTTTTGTGAAAATTTCAGAGGAAACTTCCCTATGGCAAGGTAATTGGCTATATCAGCAAACCATAGAGATTTTGATGAAATATAAAATAGTTGTTCATCTAGAAAGTCATCTTCCACTAGTTCTTCTTCACCTGTAGTGTTCATTCTTGACAAGAAATCAGCAACCACATTAGACTTTCCTGGTTTATTTATAATAGTAACATCAAATTCTTGTAAGAGCAACAACCATCTAATAATCCTACCTCTCATAATTGGTTTATTGGTAAGATATATAATAGCTAAATGGTTTGTATAGATAAATACCTTATAGCCTATTATGTAGTGTCTAAATTTATTAATTGTATAGACTAAAGCTAGGAATTCTCTCTTAGTTATGGTGTAGTTTCTTTCAACGGGTGTCATGTTTTTGCTAATATAATATATAGCATACATGTTATCCTTTTCATCCTTTTGTTCAAGGACTACTATTGTTGTATTAGAAGCATCTATGTATATATGGAATGGCTGAGTCCAATCTAGTCTTCTCAATACTGGAGTAGTAATGAGTTTAGCTTTGATGGTCTCAAAGGCCTACTAGTAACTATCACTCCATTCAAATATACTATCTTTTGTAAGCAAGACAAACATAGGGGTAACTATTTGGCTAAAATTATTTATGAAGTGTCTGTAGTAACCAACATGTCCCAAAAAACTCTTAATTTTAGTTTGTGTTTGTGGGATGGGTAAGTTGGAGATTATTTCAACCTTCTTTGGATCTACTTGAATGTTTTTTTATATAAATATGGTGTCCCAGCACTATTCCTTCATCCATCATCAACAAACATTTCTCATGGCTCAAAGATAATTGATGTTCTTCACATCTGATTAATACTCTTTCCAAGTTGGTAAGATCTTCTTCATAAGTTCCACCATGAACGGTGAAATCATCCATATATACTTCAACACAATCATTTGTAAGGTTAGAGAATATTGCCAAAACTACTCTTTGGAAGGTTCCTGGAGCATTACAAAGTCCAAATGGGAGTACTCGATAAGCAAAATTTCCCCAAAGGTAGGTAAATGTGCTTTTATCTTGATCTTCAGCTGCTACCATTATTTGGTCATACTCACTAAACCCATCTAGGAAAGAAAAATATCTTTTTCCTGCCAAGTTGTCAAGAACTTGATCAATGAAAGGTAGAGGAAAATAATCCCTTAGTGTTGCTTTGTTCAGTTCTCTATAATCTAAACATACCCTTAATTTTCTATTTTTCTTAGGCATAATTACCAGGGGTGAAATCCACTGGCTATCTGAGATGGGGTTAATAAACCCAACTTCCAACAATTTTTGGATCTTTGTTTTGACTATCTCCTTTAATGTTGGGTTTATTCTTCTTTGTGGTTGGCTGACCAGTTTGATAGATTCTATGTAAATATGATGAGTACATATGTTGGGGTGAATTCCCTTCATGTCGATATAATCCCAAATAAAAGCCTTGGTATGTCTTTCCAGTACTTTAAAGAGTTGATCTTTCTCTTTATTTGTTAACCAACTATTGATGTTCAAAATCTTTCCAGGTAATACCATGATTGGTTTTGTGCCTAGGTAGTTGGATTCTATTTGCTTGAATTCAATAATCAGTGAGTTCAAAGGACATGGATGAGGAAGTAGCTTATGAAACATGGTTACATTATCAATAAACTTTTCTCTAGAAGGAATCAGTCTTGCTAAAGAATAATGGAATGCATTTAAGAAATGAGTTTGTTGTTATTCTACTAATTTTTACACACTTTCCTAAATAAATCCATGATCATATGGTGAGGAAACAATAGAAGAAGTAGAATTTGAGGTTTCATAATATTATATCTAACCCAAGAATATTAAACTGAGGTAGTCCATAGTTTCTGGACTGGTAGAGTCTGTAGCTTTTAGACTAGCAGAGTCCATAGCTTTCAGACTGGCAGAGTCCATAGATTCTGGGTATATGTCTTCATTCAATTCTTCCAAGTATTTCTTAACTATGATCATAGCTAAGGAGGAAATGTTGTTTGATGTGTTGTTTGACTCATCCACCCAAAGTTCGTGTATGTGATTCATTGATGGTTTTGCAAGAGGAACAAATAGATGCATTTGGATTTTAACCCAATAGAAATGGTCATGTCTCCTAACCTGCAATCAATTAATGTTGCTACAGTATCCAACCATGGTCTACCTAGGAATATGGGATATCATAGATTCTTTATTTTAGGTTACAAGACCATGAAATCTATTGGATATTCCCAAGACTCTATTAGTACTTCAACATTTTCTATAACCCCTTCTGGTTTAGTTACAGATTGGTCTGCCATTTGAAGAATGGTAGTTGTGGGTTGCATTCTCATAAGAGATAATGTATGGAAAGTATCAGTTGTCATAACATTAATTTTTGCTCCTAAATCTACCAAGATGTTAGGAATTTATTTACCTCTGATTGTGACTGTGATCACTAGGCTTCCTGGATTTGCATCTTTTAAAGCTAATAGTTTTCCTGCTAATAAATCAGCAACTTTTCTGTCAACATGAATGGTTCCTAGATATTTTTCTTTCCTCCCAGGTGTCTTGATATAAAGAATTTTGATGATCTTGTTCAATTTAGGTATATCCCTAATAGCTTGTAGTAGGGGTACCTCAATATTGATCTTTTTCAACTCATGGACTAGGTTTGATTCTGGGTTAATATCAATTTCTTTTAATCTTTCAAGAAAAGGAACTACTGGTGTAGTAGTGTTTTCTTTGTTTGCTTCAGGGCTCATTTTGATTTTGGCTTCTCTAGTGTTTAATTGAGATGATTTTATTTTTTTCATTTTCATTAGGTATCTCAAAAATAAGAACTAGAGCTTTTTGTATAGTTTTCCTTGATCTTAAATGTATGTCCAAACAATCAATATCTCTAACATTCATTATCTCTTCCTTTTCATTAACATAAGTAGATGTTGGTTTTTTATTTTTTGGATTTTCTATTAGTTTTTCAGGCATTAAGGGTTGATTGATTTGTCCTTGTTGTTGAATAATTGGGGGTGGCATTATAATTTGTTATTGAAGTGGTCTTCTTAGTTGAGTGAATTGTTGATATGGGTTCCACTGTAGATTCCATTATTGATATTATTGTAGTATCCATTATTGTTGTGGTACCCATTGTTGTTATCGTTGTGGCTATGGCACCATCCATGGGGGTGTTGACATCCAATCTTGTCCTGCTCGTGGATTTTGGATTGATGGAATTTAGGATTGATCCCAAAAAGGTAAAGAACTGAAACATTTCATGGTGTCATCCATGGATTAACTGGGTTTCTTGCATTAAACTATCCTTGAGCCTAGTTTTGTGGGGCAAAGTTGTCTCTGGATATAATTTACTTCTTTAGTGAACTGGACTTGTGTTTTCATTTTATTTTTTAAAATAGGCAGAAGGGTGCAATGTTTGGTATCATGATCTGTTGCATCACAGATCCCACATGATGAAACATTGGTTTTATCTAAGGGGCAGTCTCTAAGGGCATGTTTTTGTCTACACTTAGGATAGTAGATTACTAAGGGTTCTATTACATTTGCCTTAGCTTGAAGGCCATCCAAAGTATTGTTTAGTGTAACCAGAATATCCATCTTTAGATTGGCAAATTATTCCATTAGCTTACCCACTTCGTTAGATTTCCCAAACCTTCCTCTCCTAATTCTGGGTTTTGTTTGAGAGTAGTTGGTGAAAAGCTCAAAAATATGATTGAAAACCAACTTATTTATATCTCTACCTCCCATCAGATTTAAGGCATCTCTAGTATCTTCATCCAACCCTTTTAATAAAACCAATTTTTGAACTTCTTCAGTGAGTAGATAATTGATTCTTTTATGAGTGAACATGAATCTATCCAAATAATCCTCTAAAGATTCATTCTCATTCTATTTTATTTTGAAGAAATCCTCTGTTCTTTCTTGCACTCGACAGTAATCTTGATACTTATTTAAGAATTATATCTCCATGTCATCCCATGTTCTAATAGAATCACCAGGGAAACCCATGAAACATCTCATAGCTACATCTTTAAGTGTAGATGGAAATAGTTTTAATTTATGGCTATATATTATGTAATCATAGGTTTGACATAGCACCTTAAACTCAAACAAGAATTGATCAAGATCTTTTGTAGATCTTCCCTAGAAATTTGGTAGATTAGTTGGTAAAATATTTTTCATGGGGGTTTGATAATTAGGATCTATAACAATAGGAAAGGAAAAATTCCTTCCTGGTTATGTAAGTTATTGATTTTATGGATTTTGTTGGAAAGCCATATTTTCTTCTTCTGATGATGTTTCAACGTTGGTATGATCTTCCCACTGAATATTTGTGGTATTAGTTATGGGTTGTTTAAAGTTTTCAAAATTTTCTTCAGCTATGTATTTTTGAAATGCTTCTTCTAAGTCCTTGGCAATTTCTAAATAATGTCTTCCTAAAAGAGATTGATCCTGAGGAATTTGTCTTATGGGGCTCGCTTGTGGTAATAGCCTGGTTTCTATCCAAGTTTTTGAAGATTCTTGCAAATAAGTTTCACTTGTAACTTCTGGTTCAATAATTAGAGATGTTGAAGGAGTTTCAACTTGTTTTCTTGGTGGGGATTTTGGGATGAATCATCCTTTAGAGTTTCTAGGATGGTACATCAATTTATTGATTTTTTTTTATATTTTATGGTTTTTACAAGTTTTTTCTATTTTTCACTCTAGACCAATAATTATTACCTTACTAACACCTTGTTCCCTAGAAATGGTGCCAAAAATGATGAGTGTCATTCAACTCCTCATTTATTCAATATTCAATTGATGTCTTATCAACCAAGGCTGGTTTCCAAAGCTGTCTGTAGTAAGGTGTAGGATGGTAGATCTAGAAGTCTACTTGTGGGGGTGTTTGATGGTCCTATTATAACTTTGACTAATAAAAAAAATGTGTCTTAAATGACTTGATTCACTCTTTTACTAAAAAAGAAAAGATGTAACTATTTAATCAAATGAATCCACTTTTTTACTTGAAAGTAAAATCACACTCCTATTTACGCTTGCGTGGAAATGGAGATATTTAACTTGAAAAGAAAATTTGCTTCACATGTTATTTGTAAAATAAAACACACTTTGCTTAGAAATGAAATGACTTTAGAATAAGGAAATGCCTTTTAAACTATGAATTTGTTTTAATGTTTTATGAATGAATGCAAACATTAGCAAGATTCTGATTAGTTATAACCAAGAGTTAATATAACATAACATAAATACCGTACACAATTCCTAGTTCTAAGGAGAGTGGGCCCTTGCTTCTCTCGAATTCAAGAATAAAGATTAATCAATGCTAGAAACTGAAATGATAATTCATAAAATTGAAATGATTACAATCTGTCTAAAACTTGTAATATGCTTGTACGTATCTTTCATCTATTATATTTTTAATAACAAAAGTCTTCTATTTTATGCTAATATAATCAACTCAAAATAGGATGCAAAGAGATAGGATTCCTTGGTCGATCCATTCATCCAAAAATAGGAGATTAGATTTCCTAGAGATCCAATTATTTTGATGAAATATATATACTATCCTATAATAGTCCTAAGATCCAAGTATATACTACTTTATCAAAAGCAAATCCTACAAAATAGCAGGTGAGTATTTTCCTCATTCGACTCTAGCTGGAATGATTCTCTCTCATCTTATCTGGTCACCAGCTTCCCATTTATAGCTTTGTCTTTATAAAATCTACATAATTGACCTTGTAGAGTTGGTAAGAATGAGCCTACAGAGTCCGTAGAAACAAGCCTACAGAGTCCATAGAGATAAGCTTGTGGAGTCTATAGAAACAAGCCTACAGAGTCCATGGAAACATTTTGTGTGAGTTCGTAGTTCTACTGGATGGAGATCAAAATTTAACTTCAAATATACATCGCTTGTGTCTTCTTCCTAAGCATTTTTCACAACAAAAATCACCAAAACATGTTATGTATTAGACATTATTGACAAAGTAAAGGTTTAGTCTTTGGTTCAATATAAACAAGACAAGTATCTACTTTTCATGTACAAGATATATAACAATCTATGATTTGCATAAGATGATATCCTTAGAGAGATGAATTAAAGGAAATAACATGTCAATAATGAGCCACATTCTGAGCTCATTAGTGTTGTATCATGGTTGTTAAAATAATCTACAATTTTTGATAGTATGTTACTTTCTAGCTTCACCTTTTTGCATCAAGCATCCATGTTGTTGTATCCAAGGGTTTTCAAGAAAGAAATAGACCCTATTTCCAATAAATTTGCTAGTTTTATTTTTTGTTTATCTAAAAGTGATTGAATATTTATAAGTATTATTGTACCAATTAGATTTAAATCTTATTTATCTGAACCAAGTAAAGTACCACTTTCAAACAAATCAAACATCTTATCAAAATAATCCCAAATGGGTTATTCCATGAAAAGAAGGCATTTTCACTCCTGTAATTATTGTCTTAATTAGTTTATTTATGTGAACCAGTGTCTATCTTGTTCATGTACCTCTTCGATCTTTTTTTTTCTATGTTTCGAGATTCTTCCAACCTCTTAGTTTGATAAGGTCATGTGAAGATCAAACACTTCTTACAAATTAAGCCTTATAGATTGTTTCGTTGGCTTCATTATATTGGTTACATGTTTTGTGCATAATATGGAATGGAGTACAAGTTTTCAAAAATCTTGCCCGTCTAACAAAACATTTATTTCTCAATGATAGTGAATTGTATTCCTCCTCAAAAAGAATTCTATGTTGTGTTGTAATTATGTGTTGGCCATCTACAATTTTGAACCTTATGATTTTTTCTCCATCATATCTTCTAATACTTCATTTGATTCAATAATACATTTAAATTTGCATGTATCAAAAGGAATTAACAAAGCATCCTTCATTGGAACCTCATTATGTTTTACAAATGAATGAATTATATCATTCACCCCTCTTTCATTTAGAATTTTTATTCTGATATTAACATCCCCCAATTCACAAAGCTCTATAAGAATGTTCAAGGTGTAATTACTAGAGGAAATATACCATGTAGAGAATTCACTATGTGTCTGATCATAAGTTTGTGTCAACAAAAGTATTCTACCCTTTTGTTTGATCTTATTTTTTTCCACTGGTGTGATTATTTGTATGACCTCTTTCAAATTTTCATACAAATATGCTGCCCTTACTTGTCTTGTTTTCTTCAAGGTTTTTTATATCATGAGTGTAGGGTATCTTAAATACATGTTTGCATGGTGACAAGTAGAAGTTGTTGTCCCTTGTTCATGTTTTTATTTCAACATATTTTGTATTTTAATGACTAAATTATCTCTATCTATCAACGCAAACATTTGAAGGTTGTCATAGCTATTCAAATGAAACCCAAATGTTTCACAAGAAGGAGAAAAATTAGTTTTTGTCAATTCCTTTTTACTAGGTGTAAATTTATTTAAATCAACGATATCTCAATAGATAATTCCTTCTTCTCTATTCCATAATTCTAATTAGAATTGAAGGGCATCTTCAAGTTCATCCTTATCACAGGCAAGGATTATTCCAATCGAAGAATATTCCTTTCCTGATGTAGTGCTAAAAAAGTATATATTTGCATGCATGTTTAGTGAACTAAACCATTCAAAATACTAATCAACAATATGAATTTTGTCACCACCATAAAATAGAAGATGTTGATGTGGATTCAATTTGAGTTTTGGTAGTTTAAATGATACTCTAACCAAATGCTCTTGGAGTGAGACCTTCTTCTTCCTTTTATCCAAATTCTCTTTGAGTGAGGCCTTCTTCTACCTTTTAAGTGTGAGAAATCCTTTTTCACCCAAAGACATTCTGTAAAGAAATTGAAATGATTTAAATATTTATCTTTTATAAAATGCAAGTTGCATATTGCACTGGTTCATGAAAATTCTCTATCATTAAGTAGTGATTAAATGTATATCAAAAAATGTTAATTCTAAAATACAATATAAAATACATATCAAATCTTCATAATATATACATTAACTCATACTTAAAATAATAAGTTATGACCAAATTGAAAATAAATTATGTGCACCAACCAATATAATCTGAAGGGCAAAGGAATCCACAAACATTTTTCTCAAAGGAAAAATATAAAGGGAAATATGTTTCTAATATGTGTCAAAATGCCCATTAATAGGTAATTTCAAGGTATCTCTTAAGAGATACATTTCAATCATGCACATGAGTGAATTTTTATTACAAGACATATCATAGGAGATACCTTCAAGTTAACCGTGATGGTATTACAAGTGTACTTTAAGGCCTTTGAAAGAATCTCCTAGTGGACACCTCGAATGGTGTTATCATACATTTAAAGGGATGTTGAATGTATTTCCTAGCAGAACTTTCTTTCACCTTGAAATCACTACTGGTTGATAACTTGAAGGGCCTTTGAATACTTGAGAGAGTGTGAATTTTAGGTACTCCTACGTACATTTTATTTCTACCTCAATTCATTTTTATAATTTTCCCTATTATGTTAATAGTTTTAGATCTAAATAATTACCTTGTTGTACCTCTAAAATTTTCTTGATGGTACTTTTAATATCTTTAAGGTATCTCTTAGGAGATACCTTCAAGTTACCCATGAAGGTATCACAAGACACTTGAAGGAATCTCCTATTGGATACCTTGAGATTGACCTTGCCTAGTGTTATTAAGGTTTGTAATATCTTCAAGGTATCTCCTAGGAGATACCTTCAAGTTACCCATGAAAGAATCTCCTAGTGGATACTGTTGATGCCTAAAATTCTCACTCTTAACAAGTAGTTTTCTATAGAAATCTTTATATATGTGGGATGAAATTGTGATCTGTGAAGAAACCTCTAAGATTACCATGATGCTTAGAAGAAATGTTGTGGTGACACATTTCTCCTAAAATTCTTGTTAAAAATGGGCCCCATTTCCCTCAGCTAATGGTGTGCCTTTACTTTAGATAACTCCTTTATTTATTGAAGAGTGTCGTAATGACATGTTTTATCAATGGAAGGGACCGAGGCTTAGCCAAAAAATGAAGAAGGGGTACCCTAAAAGAGGAGGATAATACACCACCCCCTAAGCTTCATCAAGCACATCCATGATGAATAGGCTAACTACCCCAAAACTTCAAAACATGGATTATGATCCACAGATACCTCAAGGTTGAACTTACCCAATGTTATTGAGGTGTATAAGGGATTTGATGAGATACCTTTCAAATAGGCATAAGAGTGTATTTCTCCTTCAATGTATATTTTAAGAGCAACCTTTTGCCTAGATATCTAAGTTCTCCTATATCAAACTTTCCTAGACTACTTGACTATGTTTATCTGTGTGTGTGCAACACCTACTCACAACAAACATTAGTTCTAAAAACACTTGTCCATAGAGAATTGATCTTCAAGGTAAATCTTGAGACCATAGGGAATTTATTTTATCAAAGGAATTGTGTCTTTATAATGGCCATTCGACCCTTTGAAATAGTCCTTTGCCTTTGGAAAAGTGGCCTTTAGAAATTTGAAAAGTGCCCTTTCCAAAAGAAAAGTACCCTTTGGAAACCTCTAAAGTAAACCATTTTATTGAGAAAAGATCCTTGGAAAAATTTCATTGGACATTTTTTATTGAAAATATATCCTTTGGGAAAAGTGCATAGGACACTTTTTTAAAAAGATATCCTTTAGGATTTTTGTAAAGGTCCACTTTCTCAAAGAAGATATCCTTCAGAAAAAGTGTTTGGGACACTTGGCTTCAAAAGTGCCCTTCAAAACTTATGAAAAGGACCCTCTTCAAATAAATGACCATTCAAGAAAAAAAAATTAGAGAAAATGTCTAAAACAATTCTTGACACTTAGCCAAAAAATCCCAAAATAAAAGTCACAAAAGAATTCCAACACAGCCAAATAAGGTGGGACAAAAATCTTAAACTTTTAATTTTGTTACGAGCTCTATGTGGAACACTTCCTCTGAAGGAATTATGAATGTTATACTTGGCCAAAAGTTGAAAAATAAATGTAACATAGGCTTCTTTTGGATCTATTTATGCAACTATTTAGCACCATAAAAACCTATTTGGATCTTTCCACTTTACAATGTTAAGACCACCTCTAAGCCACTTGATCCATTCATCAATTAAGACCCTGCTCATCTATTCAAACTATTCAAAAGCTTGGTATGTGGGAAAAAATGGCCAACAAGTATCTCCTAGGAGACACCTTCAACATGCACATGAGTGGAATTTTCCTTGACCCTGAAGGCACTACTGGGTGATAACTTAAAGGACCTTAGTTTTATTATAAGGAAATGTACTCGAGATTTAGTTTTCAGACATTCTAATTAGGCCCTATTGTTAGATTTTGGTATTCAATTTTTTTGTTTGAATATTGTTTTTGACATATTTTGGTCTTCAAAATTTTTATTCAGAACTTTTGGTCCTCAAACTTTTTTGTTTAGAGCTTTTGCATCAAAAAAATTATGCAAACAAATATTCTAAATGATTTATCTTTTATCGATAATTTTTCTCTTCAAGTTTTTTTGTATCAGCCTTTATTTTTGAATGTTTTGTTCAGATTTTTTGTAGGTTCAGTCACAACACAAAACCTAACTCCCAATTCCCAACTACTGAAAGTCCACTATACTTGTCCAATAAATCAAAATACTTCTTGATACTTGATAAGGATACCCGCCAGCTAAACTAACTAGATATGAATTATACACAAAGTATGAAACATGTGAATGTCAGGCATTTATAATGAAATGGAATTAAATGCAAAAGGTTATATACATAATATGTATCCATTGATGTCTTCATTACTCTTGAACAAATTTGAACTTGACTGCTATCCTATGTATGAAAATCCCTAGCAACCTGTAAGCTATTACAAGTAAATAAGCGACTAGAGAAAAGGATATATTTTCATAGAGCATGTAAAAATATTGCAATAACTACAAATAATAGTAATGTCATCTTCATATAAGGCATTTAGGTGAGCAATTTCAGCATCACCATTTTCTATCAAGCATTTGACTGAATTCAAGGACATAGTTTATGATGCCACCATTTTTGACATGTATGGGAACTACTCTAAATTATGGGATGTTGTTGATTATGTTGACATGTTTTCACTTGATGGAAATCTATCTCCCTTAGATAAAAAATTCATCACAGACTTTCTATCAATTAAGAGACATGGATTACATTTGACTATGGCTAAGCCTAAGGTGATGCCATGCATTAACCTCCTTTGGGACTTATTCTTTGTAGGCAAGGTTACGCATGATGATTTTTTGTACCACATGCATAACCAAATGGTTGTTGTGTGCATATCTAGAGTAAATTTTCAAAGGTATTTGTCACTACCAACACCAAATGTTTATTTTGACTAACACAAGCTAGTTTCATGGAATCAAGATAATACTATGGAAAAGGTGTTGAATTCATGGCTTATCCCCAAGGAAACCATGAAATACAAAGGAAATAATCCCACTCCCATCAATAATTTTAGGATGGGAGTGTAGATTGGCATAAATTATGTGCACTAGCAATATAATCTAATGGGAAAAGCAATTCATAAACATTTGTTTCAAAAGAGAAAGATGTCAGGAATCTAGAACAACAAACATGCTCTGACACCACTCGTTAGGATCTTGTTCCTCAGAAAGAGCACAGTATGATTACCAAATATAAGCAATTGAATATGTAGAAATAACCAGAAACACAAGTAACTAGAATTCACCAATAGCACAGAATATGAGAGACAATACACTATCTTGTATTAACACTATACAGAAAAGAATACATCAAAGAGCCGCCACACTCTTTCACCTTATAGAGATTCGCCACACCTCAAGTGTACAGTAATTCTTCTCACACACACTCTCCTACACAAAAACGGTCCCAACAACCAACTCACACACAAAATTGGTGTTCACCTCACCAACCAGTCAATAATAACCCTGCCGGTACACCAAGCACTCTATAGCACTTCAAGCTGATCTCTCATGAACTTGCAACCTGCAATTCAAAGACCAAACTTACATTTAGATCTCCAATGAGCTTGCAACAACCTGCAACTCACAGATCTTACAACTAGAAGGAACTCTTCCTTTCTATCTCATGCCTTAAACAATACATGCCAATGGGTCTATAAATAGATCCCTAACTCAAACAATAACTTAGACTCTTAATTTAGACAATTATCCTCGCAGCCCAAGACTCTGGCTGGTCTTAACATGCAAACTCATCGTTCACTTAACTAACTGTCTGTGAAACAAACACTTCGGGAACACACAGGCGACCGACGCCGGTCCCTGCTAGTCTGGTTCTGCCGACGTCGGCCGACTTCCTGCCGTCACCGGTGGCCTTCTGCACTGGACTCTGCCGACGTCGGTCCTACTGCCGACGCCGGTTCCTATAGAACTCAGCAACCATCTGTTCCTCAGTTTGCAAAGGTTGAAGCTTTTAGCTCCACAACCTAACAATCTCCCACTTGGAGATAAACAGTTACAACCTGTACCTGTACCTGTACACCGTCTAGTTTGTTTCCTTGGCTTTGTATCCCTCCTCAAGATCACTCTTGAAGACCAACCACCACAAAATCCATGGTGCAAAATATGTCATCCAAATTACCTGCCACATCCGCATCTACAACCATGTAGATAAAGAACTTGACCCTGCATAGCATGTGCACCTGCTGCTGGTCCCACTGAACTGCCCTTCAGTATTACTCTCCCGGATTGACTCCAAACTTGTGACAACTCCCACTGCTTGGGAAAACTCAGGTTTAGTACATACCATGCACTCAACCTCATTATGTGAATCAAGACACCTGTTCTGTGAACTGTCTAACCATCGGCGTGCTAACCGGCTTCACACAATCATCCTGAAACAAAGTCAACAAGACCTCCATGTCTCTAGAACACACTCATGCCAAAGAATCTTGCTGCTCCCAGATTCTCCATGACATACACCTGAACTAGCTTTACCTTTAGTTCAGCAATACCTGTATATGTAACCCTGCAACAAGCACATCATACAGAAAATAGGATAATGTAGCTAATATTATCCAACCTGGTAAAGAGAAACACAATGATCAAACCTCCATTGCCCTGCAGCTAATACAAGATCATATACCCTGATCTTCCATCTCACGTATCCATTTCCGCTCTTCTTCATCCTCAACATCCATTCGTCTCTCAGTGCTTACTTCCAGCTAGCAACACTACCCAAAACACCTGTTTGGTTCTCCTCCAAGGAATCACATCCTCATCCATGCCAAGCTCCCACTATTTCCTGGATCTACCTATTCTGCTTCTTCAATAACTTCCTGGTCCTATGCCATAAGTGAGCAACAAGTAGTGTAAAGAAGGGAAATGATGAATTTAAGAACTTACTTACACCTTCAGTCCTCTATATGGGCGCTTGAGACTCCATGACAACTCGCTGTCCACCCAAAATTTGTCTCAGTAATCGATGCCGGTCACATCTCAGTCTACAGCTGACCGATGTCAGTTCCCTGCGACTGCCTTCCTTGCCGACGTCGGTTTCCCCTGGCCAACACCGGTCTCTGTCTGCCCCGAGTCACCGACGTCAGGCTGCACATAGCCGACATCGGTCCCTGTCTGGACACCAATGCCGGTTTTCCTGCCGACGTCGGTCTCTGTGTTTTTCTTGTGAGACCTGACTTTTTCCCGCGAGCTCTTTTTGGATCAAAACCTTGTCCAAATCACCCTTGCTCTGCTCAGAATTCCTCTGCACCTTATGTTGAACTCTGTCTGTCACTTTCTCCTTGAAAACCAAGGCTTTCCCGTTCTTGTCACTAACATCGGATTCCTCAAGAAACCTCACCTTCTTCTTCTGCATACAGAAACCACGATCCATGCCTTCCAAATCCGAAAGCATACTCTTTGACTCAAGAACCAGCATCTCCTTCTTATCTATGTGACCAATCCTATCAAGCCACATCTCTGAATCTACAGCTGAAGTAGATAACCCAGAAAGAGAATCAGTAAAACAAGTAGATAGATAAAGCGTACCTACTTTCTTACCTCTAGCTATAACAAGTGTACCCTTGGTAACCTTCCAAGAGTCCGCTGTGAGAGTTACTGTGCAACCCTCTTCACCCAAACTTCTAACAGAAATCAGATTCCGCTTCAGAACTGGGACATGCATGACCTCCTTTAACACCCATGTGTCACCTGTCTGCAATTTCAGCTTCACTTTGCCTTTGCCAACAATCTGACAAGGCTTACCATCCCCTACACAAATTTCTCCAAAGTCTCCATGGACATACTCATGAAAAAATTCCCTATGTGGGGATGCATGAAAAGAGGCACCAGAATCTAATACCCAAGATTCTACTTTATCCAAAGAACATACCAGAGCATCCTGTGCAACATAACCCGCAACATCTGCTTCTTCTCCATGTTCTTCATGGTGATCTTCACCCGATCTGCAATCTCTCTTTAAGTGCCCTTGCTTTCCACATTTCCAGCAGGTTATTCTGCCATACCTGGACTTGGATCTTTTGCCCATCTTCGACCTTGATCTCCCACGCTCTGTCTTCTCTCTTGGCCTTCCTCTTCCTTCAACACTCAAAGCATCTCCAGATGATTCACCTGTGCTTTTCCTGCGTATCTCTTCATTCAAGATCACACTCACAACATCATCCACTTTTAAGACTTTTGAAGGAGACACAGTATTAGAAACTGCCATTACCAAACCTTCCCAACTTTCAGGTAATGAACACAAGATTAAGAGAGCTCTAAGTTCATCATCAAATACAATATTCACTAAACTTAACTGGTTTACCAAACCATGGAAATCACTAAGATGGCTATGAACAGATCCACCTTCCAACATTTGCAAATTAAATAAACGCTTCATAAGAAATACCTTGTTTGAAGCCGAGGGTTTTTCATACAAATTTGCCAAAGATTTCATCAACTCCACCATTGTCTTACACTGTGATAAGCTGGAAATCACAGATGAATCAAGACTCAATCTAACAGATCTCAGAGCCTTCCGATCAAGAACCTCCCATTCTTCATCTTTCATATCCAAGGGTTTGCTAGCAACCCCACCCAACGGTAAGTATAAATCTTTCTGATACAGATAGTCCTCAATCTGCATCCTCCATAATTGGTAGTTCTTGCCATTAAACTTTTCCATTCGTAGTTGACTGCTTTCTGCCATTGCTCAACTCCCACTCAAACAGAAACCCTGTGAGTAACCTGTAATCAAAACACACTACCCAGATCTACACCAATCTGTTAGTATCCCAACCTAAAGCTCTGATACCACTTGTCAGGAATCTAGAACAACAAACATGCTCTGACACCACTCGTTAGGATCTTGCTCCTTAGAAAGAGCACAGTATGATTACCAAATATAAGCAATTGAATATGCGGAAATAACCAGAAACACAAGTAACTAGAATTCACCAATAGCACAGAATATGAGAGACAATACACTATCTTGTATTAACACTATATAGAAAAGAATACATCAAAGAGCCGCCACACTCTTTCACCTTACAGAGATTCGCCACACCTCAAGTGTACAGTAATTCTTCTCACACACACTCTCCTACACAAAAACGGTCCCAACAACCAACTCACACACAGAATTGGTGTTCACCTCACCAACCAGTCAGTAATAACCCTGCCGGTACACCAAGCACTCTATAGCACTTCAAGCTAATCTCTCATGAACCTGTAACCTGCAATTCAAAGACCAAACTTACATGTAGATCTCCAATGAGCTTGCAACAACCTGCAACTCACAGATCTTACAACTAGAAGGAACTCTTCCTTTCTATCTCATGCCTTAAACAATACATGCCAATGGGTCTATAAATAGATCCCTAACTCAAACAATAACTTAGACTCTTAATTTAGACAATTATCCTCACAGCCCAAGACTCTGGCTGGTCTTAACATGCAAACTCATTGTTCACTTAACTAACTGTCCGTGAAACAAACACTTCGGGAACACACAGGCGACCGACGCCAGTCCCTACTAGTCTGGTTCTGCCGACGTCGGCCGACTTCCTGCCGTCGCCGGTGGCCTTCTGCACTGGACTCTGCCGACGTCGGTCCTGCTGCCGACGCCGATTCCTGTAGAACTCAGCAACCATCTGTTCCTCAGTTTGCAAAGGTTGAAGCTTTTAGCTCCACAACCTAACAAAAGATGAGGGTAAGTATGTTTATAATATGTGTCAAAATACCCATCAATAAGTACCTTAAAGTTATCTCATAGGAGATACCTTTAAATCATGCACAAGAGTGAATTTTTTTACAATACATCTCTTTAGAGATACCTTCAAGTCAACCATGATGGTTTTAAAAGTGTACTTCAAGGCCCTTTAAGGAATCTCCTAGTAGACACCTCAAAGGGTGGTGTAATACATTCAAAGGTACATTTAATGTATCTCATAGTATAACTTGCCTTCGACTTGAAATCACTAATGGTTGATAACTTGATAATTTTAAGGGCCTCCTAATCTGGTCTTTACTTAGACTTTTTTGGGATTTTTCATGAACACAATATCCAATGAAAATAGGTCTTTGGGATTTTTGACTTGGTCAAAAAGATTGAAGTCTTGTTTTCATCAAATATTTTTTCCACTACAAAAAGTACAAAGGAATTTAATGTCTTGGCTATATCCTACTTGCATCAGGATAATTATTTCACAAAAAATCTAAAGGGTCATTTCTTTCTGACATTTTGTCCACTTCAAAAAGCCCAAAGAGCACTTTGCCTTATGGAAAATTTTCATGGGAAAAATGTCCTAAATAATTGCTTATTGTTAGGAAGATGTAAATTTCTTAATTGTTTTGGACTTTTTGCTTGCCCCAAAAAGTCCAAAACATGCTTACCCTTTGGCAAAAATGCGAAGGTCCAATTTATTTGACAAAAGAGATAAGTCCAATTCCTTTAAGAAAAGTGTAAGATCCATTTATTTTAGACTTTTTGTCCATGAAAAAAAGTTTGAAAAGCACTTGCCCTTTGGGAATTTTTTTTATGACAAAATATCCCGAAAGAAAAGTCTGAATTCTCTTGGAAAAAATACCTTCAATGTATCTTCAATATGGAGGGCACTACTAGATGATATTTTGAAGGCTCCTATAGTACCTTTAATGTATCTCCTAGGAGATACCTTTCAAACATGGACAAGAATGGATTTCCCCTTCAAGGTATCTCTTGAGAGATACATTTAAAACAGGGACAAGAGTGAATTTTTCCTTCAAGGAACAAGAGTGAATTTTTCCTTCAAAGAACAAGTGTAATTTTCCTTTACATGGAAGACACTACTAGGTGATATTTTGAATGCCCTTGTAATAAATTTAAGGTATCTCCTAGGAGATACCTTTAAAATATGCACTAGAGTGGATTTATCCTTAAAGGTATCGTCTAGGAGATACCTTTCAAATAGGAACAAGAGTGGATTTCTCCTTCAAGGACCAAGTGGAATTATCCTTTACACGAAAGGCACTACTAGGTGATATTTTGAAAGCCCCCTGTAATATCCCCTATCCAATAGGGAATATATCAAGACAAAAATCTCTGATACCACTATAATATCCCCTACCAATAGGGAATATAGAAAGACAAAAAAAGCCCTGAATTGTTTTTCTGAATATTTTGATTTTTTGTATGATATAAGAACAAATTGCAATTTTTGAAAAATATATTCAAATAGATAAATAAATCATAGTATAATCTCTTATTTATTCACTCAGATGATTACAATAAATGTCCAATGTCATGCATATAAAATAATATTCAAATATGGCCTTAATAACCTGAGTATTCCACAAACTGGAAATAAATCTTGAATTTGGTACGTCTCGGCCTGCTGTGTTAAAAACACAATCACCATCATCGGTCGATATACTAACAATGTCGGTATCTGTTGGTCAGCTGATCTACCGACATTCTTTAGTAGACTGATGTCAGTCACTGGAATGTCGATGTTGGTTCTTGTGTTCTATGCGGTGCTGTCCGGCTAGCTGCTAATGTGTACGAAATTATATGGATCAGTACAAATTCCATATAGAAGCAAGAAAATATGTTGCATCCTGTATGCTATACTCCAGATCTAAATAAATATAGCCTAATATAGAAGATCTTGATTCTGAACAAATTACTCAAACAAAACCTAATGAAATAAATACTTGAAATACCTGTGATAACTTTTGTGTGAAGTTATCTCTCAACCCTATAAATCCCTGTGATAACTTCTGTATGAAGCTATCTCTCAATTTGGCAATAAATCAGTTGATCTCTCACAACCTCTGAATCCCACACACTGAAGAGTGGATGTTCTCCAATGTAAATGGAATCCTGGAACCCTTGGCTCAGTCTTCACAGAAGAATTCTTAGCAATAATCAATATCAATATTCAATGGATAATTTGCCTCTCTCCCATGAGAAACCCTTATACCCTCAAAAAGATATGCTTGCCCTAATTAGGGTTTTCTTAAATTAGAATTAGGGTTTCTAAATTAAAATTAGACCAAATAATTAATATTTGATTAAATCAATCAAATATTAATATCTCCCTTAATACATGTTGGATCCTTGAACCATCTGAAGCTGGTGAATCAGGGAGTGATTCCACACATGATCATGCCAAAATAAGGGTGCTCTATTGCATGTCAAAAGTCCCTAAATAATAGGAGCTCAGGCAAACGTGTATGAAAGAGCCTGAATGAAAACCAACTATAGAAATTCTACTAATTGAAGTCAAGCCAAGCTCCATTATGACCCTCTATCCATCCTCTCAGCCTACGAAGGTTTCATAATAGGCTAATCATCAAGTCTGAAGATGTCACCTAAAAAGGGGACATGACAATCCACCCCTCTTGAAATTGCTTGCCCCCAAGCAATCTCGAAACAACAAACCAATCAATCCCCCTGGATCCCAAATATAGTCATGATCTATACTGATGACAATCAACACAAGCTCCTACAATATCCTTTGAAAAATAACCAAGAGGAATCCATATGTGAATCGAGAACCACTTCTCAACTGGACCCCAACTCCATAACTGCCACAGTCAAAAACCCTTGTGACACCAACTCTCAAGATATCAAAACTCAAGTAGAGTGGACAAATCAAACTGCCAAAGTCACAAATACCATATACACATTCCACCATGCTATGTCTATCACAACTCTCATCCCATGGCGTCAAAACATCCCATAACTGATGACAAGCACTTATAGTGTAATATTGATAAAATGGGCCACTCTCAATCAGTAGCTCAGATTGCAATCTAAAAGAAACTAACTGTAATTGATCACTAACCAATCCCAAACCAACT
Source organism: Torreya grandis (assembly GCA_037957365.1). NCBI lineage: Eukaryota > Viridiplantae > Streptophyta > Pinopsida > Cupressales > Taxaceae > Torreya > Torreya grandis. The sequence continues at coordinate 2,286,543 of JARHVA010001216.1, read as the reverse complement.
ACTACCTCTGAAGACACCTCTAAAGGAGTAGTATCACAAATAAGAACCAAACCAACTACTGACTCACCAACATCACAACTGATCCCTGATATAACCTCACTAGTCCCTATGCCATCAGTAGTAGAGACCATCACCATATCATGCTGACTACCATGCTCAACTGTAGCATCCAACTCAACTAAATCTAACTTTAGTGGAAATGAACTAGGTAAGCCAATACTAGCATCGAGGATAGATATATGCTCATCCCCACTATCTCTAATGATCTCGACTATGGATATCCTTGGGTCATTAGATAACACAACCTGTGACTACACGTACTCTGGTAAACACTTAAGTCACTCTAACTTCATGGTCACCTCCACACAAAAAAATTGTGACTCCTCAAAATCCAACTGCATACTCTCAATAATCTCAGAAGTCACCTCAAGCTACTGAGTAAGCTCACTCACCTTATCTTCCTTGACCAATAGTGCATCATATGCTGTGCTGCCCCACTCCATAAGATAATCTCTGTCGGCTACCAACTGCATATAATCCTGTCTCATAATCTAGATAGCCTCCCATAAAGAGTGGATCTCTATCAAGGATAAATAAATACCTCCCTACTCAATGCTAATAGGAGAACCCCATCTATAAACTGCTAACAACTGACGAGCAACATTGAAATGCTTGCAAGTAGTAGTAATGTCTTGCTCACTAACTCTCAGCTGACTAGACACATGATGGCGCTAGCTAGATTATCTCCTATAATCCTCCTCTGATGCACGGTCTAAAAGAGTAGACTCAAAATCATTGACCTCTATAGTACTACCATCCATACTCTGCGAATCAACTCCAAAGCTCATATCAACATATGGAGTATCAAAAATTGTAGCATCACTGTCTAACTCCTTCGTATCGAAAGAAACTGCCAGTGAAACTAAGTCCTCAAAACTATCCACTGCATTCTCTTAGGTGTCATTTGCAATAATCAGATCTTGGGACTCTTCTACACTCTAAATGCAAGCATCAGACTCATCCTCATCTAACTCTGAAGAAGCTGCTATTGAAACTATCTCATCATCACAATCTCCAGCTTCCGCATCCTCTACAACTAACTGAGAGTCCAAATCCTCATGACATAGGTCATCCATGTGTCTCTCAGAATCCTAGAGAGATAACTGAGTACACACCAAGGAATTTTGAGTATCCTCCAGCTCATGAGAAAACCGGTCAACCTCCTCTTCCTTCTTGTTTTGTGATGTGGTCCCTTTAAAAAAAATGTCATACGCCGTACTAATTTGGCTTCAAATGTAGGGTCTGAAATAAATTCATTCATCCTCCTCTGGGTTTCACCCAACATTTTCAAACTTTGTTTCAGCTTCTTCATATCCTTGTCCCACTGTTTCTGAGTACTTGAAGTACCCATGATTTACTAGCCAATTCAATGTCCAATCTACCCAACAAGATGGCAGGATTTAGCTCTGATCTACTCAACAGGATGGCAGGACTTTGGCTCTAATACCACTGTAATATCCCCTGTCCAATAGGGAATATATCAAGACAAAAAGCTCTGATACCACTGTAATATCCCCTATGACTAGGGAATATAGAAAGACAAAAAAAGCCCTGAATTGCTTTTTTGAATATTCTGATTTTTTGTATGATATAAGAACAAATTGTGATTTTTGAAAAATATATTCAAATAGATAAATAAATCATAGTATAATCTCTTATTTATTCACTCAGATGATTACAATAGATGTCCAATGTCATGCATATAAAAGAATATTCAAATACGGCCTTAATAACCTGAGTATTTCGCAAACTAGAAATAAATCCTGAATCTGGTACGTCTCGGCCTGCTGTGTTAAAAACACAGTCACCATCGTCAGTTGATATACTACCAACATTGGTCTCTATTGGTTAGTTGATCTTCTGACATTCTTCAGTCGGCCGATGTCGATCACTGGAATGCCGATGTCGGTTCTTGTGTTCCTTGCGGCACTGTCTGGCTAGCTGCTGATGTGTACAAAATTGTACGGATCGGTACAAATTCTATATAGAAGCAAGAAAATATGCTACAGCCTGTATGCTATACTCTAGATCTAAATAAATATAGCCTAATATGAAATATCTTGATTCTGAACAAATTACTCAAACAAAACCTAATGAAATAAATACTTGAAATACCTGTGATAACTTCTGTGTGAAGTTATCTCTCAACCTTATAAATCTCTGTGATAACTTTTGTATGAAGCTATCTCTCAATTTGGCAATAAATCAGCTGATCTCTCATAACCTCTGAATCGCACACACTGAAGAGTGGATGTTCTCCAATGCATATGGAATCCTGGAACCCTTGGCTCAGTCTTCACAGAAGAATTCTTAGCAATAATCAATATCAATATTCAATGGATAATTTGCCTCTCTCCCATGAGAAACCCTTATACCCTCAAAAAGATATGCTTGCCCTAATTAGGGTTTTCTTAAATTATAATTAGGGTTTCTAAATTAAAATTAGACCAAATAATTAATATTTGATTAAATCAATCAAATATTAATATCTCCCTTAATACATGTCAGATCCTCGAACCATCTGAAGCTGGTGAATCAAGGAGTGATTCCACACATGATCATGCCAAAATAAGGGTGCTCCGATACATGTTAGAAGTCCATAAATAATAGGAGCTTAGGCAAACGTGTCTGAAAGAGCTTGAATGAAAACCAACTATAGAAATTCTGCTAATCAAAGCCAAGCCAAGCTCCATTATGACCCTCTATCCATCCTCTCAGCCTACGAAGGTTGCATAATAGGCTAATCATCAAGTCTGAAGATGTCACTTGAAAAGGGGACATGACACCCCCATAGTACCTTCAATATATCTTTTAGGAGATACCTTTCAAACATGCACAAGGGTGTATTTCCCCTTCAAGGTATCTCCTAGGAGATACATTTCAAATAGGGACAAGAGTGGATTTTTTCTTCAACAAACAAGTGCAATTTTCCTTTATGTGGAAGGGACTACAGGGTGATATTTTGAAAGCCCTTGTAATAAATTCAAGGTATCTCCTAGGAGATACCTTTTAAACATGCAAAAAAGTGGATTTACCCTTCAAGGTATCTTCTAGGAGATACCTTTCAAACAAGCACAAGAGTGGATTTTTTTTAAGGAATAAGTGGAATTTTCCTTTACATGGAAGGCACTACTGGGTGATACCCCCATTTTTAAAAAATGGTGGGTACCTTCCTTTTTTCAACTATCTATTAACACATCTCCAAGGTCTGACAAACAAAAACCACTCATGGATAATCACAAAGATGACACATGTTGAGCTTGTATTTCTCCTGAGAAAATGGTCACTTCTTTGGAAATGTTGAGCACAGGGCTATCTTGTGTAAAGCAGATACTCCTCCTAGGGAAGTCAAGAATTTATTTGAAAAAATTAGTATGAGGGTGCCACATGTTGAAACCACATTCACCAAGTAAATGCCTCATTGGGACCCATTTATTTACTGACTAGCCAATATCACTGCTTGGAGGTTTGACTTAGAAGGAAATTGCTATGAAGAGCATAGGGCTACCATGTGTTAAGTTGGAGCTACATTAGAGTGAAATGAGAGATTATTTGAGGTAGATGAGAGTTAGGATTCCACATGGAAGAAGTGAATGGAAGTAGATACTTAGGCCAATTTTTGAAAAGGGGCCCTGAGAAAGGAAGATGCCAAAAGGGGAACTGCTAGAAGGTGCCAAGGAATTTCTAGCTACACCAAGCGAGTCCAAAGCCAAATATGAACTTATCCCTAATAAATAAATGTGGATTTGATCCATAATTCTTGGTGACTCACAAGGGCATTCTGCTATGGATGAGAGAACCACAAACTTTGGTGTGCAAACTAGTCGAGGCAAAATTTCAAAATAAGAGGAAGGCTCAAGAACCTATAATTTTTGAAGAGCCACCTAAAAAGGCACCCACTCTTCCTCCTCAAGGTGGGTCTTTTGATGCACCAAGAGATTTAAAGCACTTAGACTATAATTACATAAAATAGATCAAAACCTTAAATATTATAGAGCATAAAGCATGAATTAAGATCTATAATGAAAACAAAGATTGGTATTATAGAAGTAGAAAAAAAGAGATAATAGATAGATAGTTTCCCATGAAAATTGACACAAAATATCACATCTTATTCATTATTATATGGAGAAACAAATACAAAATTCCTTGAGAAAACATAAAAAACATCCAGTCACACCTATGAGGGCACCTATTAAGGTTAAAGAATGGGAAAATGCCAACTACTATTACTTCTATTCTACTACAAATGGTGGTATACTAGGTGATATTTTGAAGGCCCTTATAATACCTTTAAGGTATCTCCTAGAAGATACTTTTTAAATAGGCACAAAAGTGGTTTTCTCCTTCAAGGAACAAGTAGAATTTTACTTTATACAGAAGGCACTACCGAGTTAATTTTTAAGGTCTATGTAATACCTTCAATGTATCTCTGAGGAGATACCTTTCAAACATGGACAAGAGTGTATTTTCTATTCAAGGTATCTCTTAGGAGATACATTCCAAATAGTGACAAAAGTGGATTTCTCTTTCCAGGAATAAGTGTAATTTTCCTTTATATGGAAGGCACTACTGGGTGATATTTTGAAGGCCCTTGTAATACCTTCAAGGTATCTCCTAAGAGATGCCTTTCAAACATGCACAAGAGTGGATTTCCTCTTCAAGGTATCTCTAAGGAGATACCTTTCAAATAGGGACAAGAATGGATTTCTCACGTCAAGGAACAAGTGTAATTTTCTTTTACATAAAAGGCATTACTGGATGATATTTTGAAGGCCACTATAGTACCTTCAATGTACTTCCTAGGAGATACATTTTTATTGGCCATATTTGGCCCACATACCAAGCATGTGCCCAATTTCTAATGGTCCTGATGTAGAGTTATTAATTGATCAAATGATCAAAATCGTCTGAACTAGCTCTGGACAGAATGAGTGGAATGGATAAATCATGAAGCTTACAAAGATTTTAAATCACTTTAAGTTCACTTAAAGTGTAATTCATCAATTTATAAAGACTAGTCTAGAGTTACAGAGAGCCTATAGAGTTCTCATGATAAATATGAGAGTGCAAGGAATTTTTTTGGTCCACTCATTCCATCCAGAGCTTGTCCATACATTTGTTTGTAGTGGTAAGAAAGCTGAGTAAGCATTTTCATGGTATTAGATATCACATGTGTGGTAATCGCAAGAAGAAACAATCATATGGGTCTATTCATTTTAGAGTCTATTTCATATGTTCCAAGTTATGGCTAACATGATGAAGCACAAAATAAGATATGTATGTTCAAATTTGTCTCCTAACGTAGAATTTGCTAATTTTCCATAGTTAGCCATTTTATATTAGACCAACATCAAGATGTCATGCTGGATCACATGAACCAGTTGAATTCAACATTTTACAAAAGCATGTAGAAATCTCAAATGGCTATTGGATCAAAATCGTTTGTTCCTTTCATCATTAGGTCCATTCCTTGTAAGTTTGGTATCCTCTTGATCTTTGTGCTTCAAATTATAAATTTATAAAGTTAGTCAATAAATATTAGACATTTGTGCAAACATCATTTTTAAGACCCATAAAGTAACCATTTGGATTCAAAATCCTTGGTAGCAACCTAAGAATGATTACATGACTGACAAGTTTCAGTCATGAAGGAGATCAAGTACGTCAAATGGTTAGCAAATCCTAAGAACTAACAAAAAATTGAGCTCAGGGTAGTGGGTCCCAAAGATCCATGATCCATGTTTAATCGGATTTCAAAAATCTAATAGAGCGGAATAAAGTTAAAAGGGTTAATATTTGGGTCGATTAATTATATCCAATACAAAATGTATGAGCTAAGACATTTGATGAAATTTATGAAGAAAAATGGACCAAACTTGATAAGCAAAGCCAAAGGACCTGAACTAAGGTCTGATCCAAGTTGGTAGAAAAAGTAAAGGAAAGGAGCTCAATACAAACTCAGATAGGACCATACATCCAAGAAAGTACTATATACATATATAAAACTATAGGAAAACTAATATCCTTAGATTGGTTTTTACATATAGTTATTTTGGTCTAGGATCTAAGGCAAAGAACAAATATATGATTAATGAGAAGATCATCCCAAGTCATGTCCTTGACAAACCACCACATAGAATAGACATGACATGTCCTTGAAAGTTTGAAGATATGAGGATTTTGTCTTCATAATGAGATTAGGTGTGAAATCTAAAGCAAAAGGATTTGGGTAATTAGAAATGTAATTGTAGCATTCATTTCTAGTTTAGCTTGTTCAACCAATGAAATGATTGAGAAGCTATAGGGAAAATCATGAATATCTTGTTTATAATGAATCATACTAATTAGACCAAAATCCTGGTGAAATATCTCTTGAAATATGATATCTCATTGATTGTCATGAATAATGTGCTTCCCCTTTATCTCTCTCTCTTTTCCCCTTCTCCTATATTATCCTTTTCTTTCTAAGAGATGGGACATTCCTTGAGATACTGCAAAGCATGTTCATCTTGATTAGGCTCAACCTTGTCAAGTATTTATAATAACTACCTCTTAATGTAATAATGAATTTCTTTACCTATATTCTACCTTGAATTTGTGTTTATCAAGTTGTGCATTATGGCATTGTGTGAAGGAGAATCTTTCTCATCCATGGTCCTTCTTTCTAGTTTTGTTTAGGGAATTTTCAATGTTGTTTTCAAGTCTAGATTAGTGTTCTATTTTGAATCTCTTATATGAAATACTTATGCAAATTAGCTTGATATTAAGGTTATGTAAGTAATTAATGCACTCTACTAATCTAGTGTGGGTTTGACCTTATGGTATTTTCCCTCTTAAGTTTGGTGCATTACCTAGTTAAATTTATTAGGAGCCCTTATTCCCTTTCTAACCCCTTTCCCCATGAATCATTAGTTTAACATTAGTCTTAGGTGTGAATCAAAGAGGAAGGCAACCTAATCCAAAGGTTCAACCCAAATATAGGTCATCCATAGCCTAGGTTTGTCCTAATCTTATAATCTTAGTTGGAGAGATGATGAAGAACCCTCTCCAAGGGTACAAATTAATCCTATAATAGTTTTTGGCACACCTAGTGGGACTCAGGTCCAAAGTAGTGGAAGGATTTTTGTTATTGCCCTTCTACATATCAACTTTTGGAGGTAGGTTTTCAAACATCAATGGCAACTCAAAGCATATATTAGTTGTTTAAGTATCCTAAGTGCCTAATCATCATAATCTAGTATATATAATTAGTCATCTTTTGATCAGTATGCTTATTCTCTACCTCATATTCACACTTATCAGGGAGATAATATTTATGTGTTCACCCCAAGTGGCATTCAAACAACCTATCAACCTTATCATAAACCTTGTCCTTCTCCTCCCCCAATGCCTTTTCCCACTCAAGAACATGAAGCCATCCCATCATGCATCTTATCTAAAACATTTGACCCTGGCTATCTTTTTCCCTTGCTTTTAAGGCCGCCCTCTCCTATAACCATCCAAAAAGAAGTAAAAGTGTATGTTCCATACTCATTTTCATCATGGAAAAAACTCTAGAAGGGCATCAAAAAGAAGGAGGAGGTGTCAGTTGAAGCAATCCAAGAGTTAGTCCTAGTAAATTAAGGGTTAGTTTAACCAAAAAAGAATCAAACCATAGCTTAGCTCAATGATCTTAGTGTATAATATTTTTAAGACTCTCTCTCTCTCTCTCAGTTTAAGAGCCACTTAAAAGAGAATTCAATGTACCTAGATATAAGGATACCATCCTAGGTTGGAAGCAAGTTGAAATTCTTCACCTTCCCACCATAAAAGAGAAGCCTAATGAGAATCAAAAGGACAACCTTCATAAACCTAGTGTGGAGGTCAAGATCAACTCAAATAGTGAAGAGATTAAAGAGTTATGGTAGTATTTGTGCTCATATTTCTTGAGTGAAATGGAGTAGCTTAATTTTTTAAACTTTCTTGAAGAGCATAGTTTGTGAGTTCAATATAGGGAATACCTTGAAGGGACCATTGAAGATCCATTCAACATAGATGAAGAAGAGGATCAAGACTAGGTGTCTAAGGTTAGTCCACTTCAAGATGAGGTGTCAGTTGAGGATAACCCTGATATATTGAAGCTATAAAAAAACATATTTGACCTTAAGCTAGACAAATGTGATGTTTTGAACCCTAGATGGTCAAATCAACCCTCATTTATAGTTAAAGAACAAGTTGAAATATTGAGTGAGGTTGATGAAGGGGACATTTCAAGTGCTCAAGTGTTTCAATTTGATGAGCATACTAGTAAAGAGCTTGAAGAGTTATGGCAGTGGTTCAATACCATAGCCAAAGAGTTTAAAGAGGCTAAGGTACCTATAATTATTCTAGAAATATATGAACATGGTGATTTAATCATGAAAAATCCTAGTTTACATATGGACAAGGTGGAAGAACATGGTCTTTTTGAACCACCAATTGAACCAAGTGTGTTATGTCCACACTTACAATAATTGAAAAATATTTAGAATGTAATGTAGATCAACATAACATAATAGATATTGGTGAACCAAGGTGTCCAAATATTCAATATATGTAGAAATAGAATACCCTTAAGGTAAGGCAACACCATACAATACTCCTTTACGAAGGAATAACTCCATAATGTCTCTTTGAGGGGATAACCTCCAATATCCTCTTACAATAGAAGACTCAATGCTTACTTGCCTCCTTACAATGATAATCATATCCTTTATATATAACTCTATCTAACTAAAAATGGATGGGTAATCTCTTAATCCCAATATAAGTTGATCATTACCCAATACACTAATTCCATAATTAACTCCACTATCCTAATATATTGGACCCATATAAATAACTAAGGGAGATGTGTGTCACATGTCGACATCTCTATAAACCCATATACATTAATATATCATGTCCCTAAATACATAGCATTACTTCCCTCCTTGACATGTTTCATCCCCAAAACATAAGAAGAAACCAAATAATGAGTGTGTTTCAAATCATTGCACACTTGTCTCCAATCTCAATCATCTAGCCATCCATATGTGATCCTAGCAGGTGATACCTCTCTAAACTTGTTTCCAAATTCTATTGTGCTCCTCTACTTCCATTTATGATCATAATTATATTGATTTGGTGTCCATGCATAATTATTCCTCTTGAGATTCCATGTACCATATTCTGCTACACTACTCTGATTCCATCCATTACCATAGTAGGTATTCTTTGGCTTTTATGCATATCCATAGTTATTAGAACTCTAATTTATTATATATCTAAAGTGCTTTTTATTATGAAAATCCCTCACATGGCTCCATGATTGTTTCCTCTCATGATGATGTGGGTGTTTATATACCTCAACTTTTTCTGATACTTTGACCTTATCAACCTTTTCTTCTTCTTCTTCTTCTTCTTCTTCTTCTTCTTCTTCTTCTTCTTCTTCTTCTTCTTCTTCTTCTTCTTCTTCTTCACTTACATGTTCTTCCTCATTATAATTATTTTCTTCCGCTTATTTTTCTTCTTCAACATCTTCATTCTCTTCTTCATTACCTTCATTATTTTCTTCCTCTTCTTCATCCTCTTTTTCTTTTATATCCTATAGATCTAGAAAGACTTGTTCCATGTCTTCCCATGAAGAAATTTTTTGTACAAAGCTCACTTGATTAAACCAATGTTATGCAGGCCTTGACAAAGAAAGAAATAAACATGTTTGCCAAAAAATTATTTGAATATTATTCTCCTTAAAAAATATCCACCATTCTCTAGCATCAATATCATCCTCCCCTGAAAATACTTGAAACTTCATGATCCACAAAATAAACTAGGGTTCATGAAACCCTAAAATGTCAACAACTCATTAAAAACTAATTAAAATAGTCCCACATTTTTACTGTAGCCTTCTCTTATGATATTTCAACTCCAAAAACAATTTTGTGAAAAAATTCCACAAATCTTGGCCTTTAGAGTGAATATATGAAAAATCATAAACTTGTAATAAATAAATCTAAATGATTCAAAAAAAAATTGAAAATTTGTTTGTAGCTTTCATGTATTAGTAGACAATATCAGTAAAAATTTCACAAAAAAAATTGTTATATTTTAGAAGATATGACGAAATGAGTAAAAACCCTAAAATATGAATAACTCCCTCAAAATTGATCATAAAGGATCTATTTTTTTACTGAGACTTTCTTGAAATATTATTCATAGTTGGTAAAAATAAATTCAAAATTTTCACAATGGATTGAAATATATTGATGATTCTAAAAAACTAGGGTTTCGCTCCACACAAATTACCCAAATTAAAGCTCTAATACCACTTGTTATGATCCACACTTATAATAATTGAAAAACATTGAGAATATAATGTAGATAAACATAAAATAATAGATATTTGTGGACTAAGATGTCCAAATATTCAATATATGTAGAAATAGAATACCCTTAAGGTAGGGCAACACCATACAATACTCCTTTAAGAAGGAATAACTTCATAATGTCTCTTCAATGGGACAACCTCCAATATCCTCTTATAATAGAAGACTCAATGCTTACTTGCCTCCTTACAATGATAATCATATCCTTTAAAAAGACCTTTATCCAACTAACTATAGATGGGTAATCTCTTAATCCCAGTGTAAGTCGACCATTACCTAATGCACTAATTCTATAAGTTACTCCACTATCCTAATATAATAGACCCATATAACTAACTAAGGGGGATGTGTGCCATATGTTGGCATCTCCATCAACCCATATACATTAATATATCATGTGCCTAGATACATATCAAAGTGTAGTTGTTCCCAAAAGCTCAAATGAAGCCTTCATACAAGACTTTCTCAAGAGTGGAGAGCAACATCAAATAAGTGCTCCTACAGTCCAACATGAACCAGGTTTGCAAGACTCAGACTAATATATTTACATTGGAGACATGTTCATTCCACTCCATCCACTGGGGAGTACATCAGAAGGATTGGCCATCAAACTACCTGGTTCACCATTTTTGGTATCTTCAATGCAAGGTATTTTCCATCTTGATTTGTTACAAATGGATGGTACTAAAAGTTTCCATTTTGATCCAAGAGGACTAGTTTTGAAAAGGTCTTGTATATATTATATTAGTTTTTATGTTTTATCTAGGTGTCTTTGTACACATTTATTTAGTAGGTTAGTTTTTCTTTCTTTCTTACATTTTCCTACATTCATTTGCCTTTGATATTTTATTTTAGTCCTTTTTGTTTCAATAGGAAGTTACAAAAAAGAGGTAGCCTTGCATCATCTTAATTGTCAACTTAGTTGCAAATAAGTGAGTCCATGTCCAATGGACCAGTTAAGACAAAATAAATTGGGTTGTCAATCATAATAGGCATGCTTACTTGCAAGTCACCAAAAAAATTGGCCATATTTGGCCCACATACCAAGTAGTACCCAGTTGTTAATGGTCCTAATGCAGAGAAAGAGGCAGAGTTTTTGATTGGTAAAATGATCAAAATGGTCTGAACTAACTCTGGATGAAATGAGTGGAATGGAGAAATCATAAATCTTTCAAATCTTTTGAAGCACTTTAGGTTCACTTAAAGTATAATTCATCATTTTTTAAAGACTAGTCCAGAGTTGTAGAGACCCTATAAAGTGCTCAAGATAAGCATGGGATCATGTGGAACTCATCTAGTCCACTTGTTTCATCTAGAGCTTGTCTAGATATTTGGTACCAATGGTAGGAAATTTGAGTAGACAGTTTCATGGCTCTAGATCTTGCACATGTGGTAGTCTCAGGAAGAAACAATCATATGGGTCTATGCATTTTAGAGTCTAGTTCATATGTACCAACTTGTGGCTCATGCAATGAAGTGCAAAAAAAGATACACATGTTTAAAGCTGGATCCTAACATAGAATTTTCTAATTTTCTATACTTAGCCATTTTATACCAAACCATTGTCAAGACATCATGGAAGATCACATGAACTAGTTACACATTTTACAAAAGCACGTAGAAATCTCAAATGGATAGCAAATGAAAAGGGTTTATTCCTTGCAACATTAGGTCAATTCCTTGAAATTTTGGTATCCTCATGATCTTTACACTTCAAGTTGTAAAATTATAAAGTTGGTCAAGAAATGGTAGATGTTTACATGAATGTCATTTTTAAGACCCAGAAAGTGATTATGTGGATTCAAAATCCTTGATGGGAACCTGAAAAGGAACACATGGATAACAAGTGTTAGGCACATAAGATCTTGAGCAAGTCAAATGTCTAGCAAATCCTAAGAACCAATGATAAACTGAGCTTAAGGTAGTGGGCCCCAAAGATCCATGATCCATGTTTAATCAGATTTCAAGAATTTGATAAAGTAGAATGAAGTCAAAAGGGTCAATAATCTGAGTTGATTGATTACAAACAATAAAAAAGGGACAAACCAAGATGTTCGATGAAGCAAAATAGACCCAACTTGATAAGTAAATCCAAAGGACCTAAACTCAGGTCTGACCCGAGTTGGCAAAAAAATAATGGAAAGGAGCTTGATGCAGACTCAAATGGGACCATACATCGAACATAGTGATATATATATATATATATATATATATATATATATATATATATATATAAAACCAATAACCTTAGATTGCTTTTCGCCTATAGTTATTTCAATCCAGGATCCAAGGCATAAATCAAATATATGATTAATGAGATCATCCCAAGTCATGTCCTTGACAAACTATCACCCAGAACAGACATGATGTGTCCTTGGTAGTTTGAAGATATGAGGATTTTGTCTTCATAATGAGATCAAGTGGAAGATCAAAAGCAAAAATAATTGGGTAATTGGAAATGAATTTGGAGCATTCATTTCAAGAAAGATCATAACTTACCACTTTTGGTAAACTCTTATCTTCTAATGTAGCTTGTTCAACCAATCGAATGATTTTAGGCTATTTGGGTAAATTATGAATATCTTTTTCATAATGACTTGTTTTGATTGGACCAAAAACCTAGTGAAATATCTATTAAAAGTTGACACATCATTGATATTCATAAACAATGTGTTGCCCATTTCTCTCTCTCTCTTCCCTTTCTCCTATATTATCCCTTTCTTTCCATTGTGTAAGGGGTTCTCAAATTTTAGAATTTTTATATTTCTAAGAGATGGGACATTCCTTGAGATACTAAAAATTATGTTCAACTTGATTAGGCTTGAACCTATCAAGCATTTGTAATAAATACCTCATAATTTAATAATGACTTTATTTACCTATCTTCTACCTTGAATCTATGTTTGGCAAACAATCCATTATGGCATTGTGTGGAGGAAAATCTTCCTCATCCATGGTCCTTCTTTCTGTTAGGTTGTGGAGCTAAAAGCTTCAACTGTTGTAGACATGGAGGAGGTTGATGAGTTCCAGGAACACCGACGTCAGTAGTGGGACTGACGTCGGTCATCTACAGTGTAGAAGGGAAACTGACATCAGCAGGAGGTCGGTCGACATCAGTCATCTCCAGGCAGATAGGGACCAACATCGGTCACCTATGCGGTTCCAGAACTGTTCATTGCATGAATAGTTAGGTCATTGAACTGAGTGTTTGCATGTTAAAGGCTATTTAGAGTCTTGAGCTACATGTCTAAATTAAAAGTCTAAGTTATTGTTTAAGTGTGGGATCTATTTATAGACCCATTGGCATGTATTGTAAAGTGTGCTAGTGAAGAGAACAAAGTGTGTGTTCCTCCTAGTTCCACAGAGAGCTAATAGAGGAAAGCAAGGAAGATCCTTCCATTGTAAGATCATTTGAGTTACAGGTTGTTGCAAGCTCATAGGAGATCTACATGTGTAAGTAAGGTCTCTTGAGTTGCAGGTTGTTGCAAACTTATGGGAGATCTACTTGAAGTACTTTGAGTACTTGTGTACTGGCAGGGTTATTACTGACTGGTTGGAGGTGAACACCAATTCTGTGTGCGAGTTGTGTATTGGGACCATTTTTGGTAGGAGAGTGAACTCTTGAGAAGAATTACTGTACACTTGGTGTGGGAAGCCTAAAAGGTGTGGAAGAGTGTGGCATCTTTTCATTGTATTCTTTTTTGGATGAATATTAATATAGTTTGTGTTGCCTCTAATATTCTGTGTCATTTGTGAATTCTAGTTACTTATTGCTTCTGGTTAATTTTGCATGTTTAATTGCTAATACAAGGTAATCATATTGTGCTCTTTCTGAGGAGCAAGATCCTAACAAGTGGGATCAAAGCTGTTTGTTATTCTTGATTCCCCATCAACTAGTATCAGAGCTTTTGGTTAGGTTACTAACAGGTTGGATTAGATCTGGTTAGTGTGTGTTGATTACAGGGTACTCACAGGGATTTCTATTTGAGTGGGAGTATAGCAATGGCAGAAGAAAGTAAGTTACGAATAGAGAAGTTTAATGGCAAAAACTATCAATTATGGAGGATGCAAATTGAAGATTATCTATATCAGAAAGATTTATACTTATCGTTGGGTGGGGTTGCATGCAAGCCCCTGGATATGAAGGATGAAGAATGGGAGGTTCTTGATCGGAAGGCTCTGGGATCTATAACGTTGAGCCTTGCATCGTCTGTGATTTCCAACTTATCTCAGGCTAAGACAATGGTAGAGTTGATGGAATCTTTGAAAAATTTATATGAAAAACCCTCAGCTTTGAATAAGGTATTTCTTATGAAGCAATTATTTAATTTTCAAATGTTGGATGGTGGATCTGTACATAGTCATCTTAGTGATTTTCATGGTTTGGTAAACCAGTTAAGTTTAGTCAATATTGTTTTTGATGATGAAATTAAGGCTTTCTTAATCTTATACTCATTACCTGAAAGTTGGGAGAGTTTGGTAATGGCAGTTAGTAATACTGCATCTGCTTCAAAAATCTTAAAAGTAGATGATGTTGTGAGTGTAATCTTGAATGAAGAGATTTGCAGGAAAAGCACAGGTGAATCATCAGGGAATGCTTTGAGTGTTGAAGGTAGGGGAAGGCAAAGAGAGAAGATAGAGCATGGGAGATCAAGGTCCAAGATAGGTAGGAGATCCAAGTCCAGGTATGGTAGAATAACTTGCTGGAAATGTGGAAAGTAAGGGCACTTAAAGAGAGATTGTTGGTTGGGTGAAGATCAGCATGAAAGACATGAAGAAGTAGGGGATGCAGGTATTGTTGTATAGGATGCTCTGGTATGTTCTTTGGATAAAGTAAAATCTTGGGTTTTAGATTCTGGTGCCTCTTTTCATGCATCCCCAAATAGGGAATTTTTTCATGAGTATGTCCGGGGAGACTTTGGAGAAATTTATTTAGGGGATGGTAAGCCTTGTCAGATGGTTGGCAAAGAGAAAGTGAAGCTGAAATTATAGACAGGTAACACATGGGTGTTGAAGGAGGTCATGCATGTCCCAATTCTGAAGCGGAATTTGATTTTTGTTAGAAATTTGGGTGATGAGGGTTGCACAATAACTCTCACAGTAGACTCTTGGAAGGTTACCAAGGGTGCACTTGTTGTAGCAAGAGGTAATAAAGTAGGTACGCTTTATCTATCTACTTGTATTACTAATTCTCCTTTTGGTTTATCTACTTCAGCTGTAGATTCAAAGATGTGGCTTAATAGGTTTGGTCACATGAATAAGAAGGAGATGCATGTTCTTGAGTCAAAGGGTATGCTTTCAGATTTGAAAAGCATGAATCGAGATTTCTGTATGCAGAAGAAGAAGGTAACGTTTCTTGAGAAATTTGATGTTCGTGACAAGAACAGGAAAGCCTTGGTTTTCAAGGAGAAGATGATGGACAGAGATCAGTCAAAGGGGCTAAAGAATTCTGAGCAGAGCAAGGGTGATTTGGATAAGGGTTTGATCCAAAATGAGCTCGTGGGTAAAGTTCATTGCTCACAAGTAAAACATAGAGACCGACATCGATTAGAAAACTGGCATCGGCATCTAGACAAGGACCGACGTCAGCTATGTGCAGCCTGACGTCAGTGACTCAGGACAGATAAACATTGGCATTGGCTAGGGGGAACCAATGTCGGTGATGAGGAAGTCACATGGAACTGACGTCGATCGGGTGCAGATTGAGATGTGACTGGCATTGGTCACTGAGATGGATTTTGGGTGGACAGCAAGCTGTCAAAGAGTCTCAAGCACCCATATGGAGGACTTAAAGGGTAAGTAAGCCTAAAATTCATCATTTCCCTTATTTACACTACTTGTTGCTCACTGATGGTCAAGATCTAGGAAGATATTAAAGAAGAAGAGCAGGTAGATCCAAGAAACAGTGGGAGCTTGGCATGGATGAGGAATGTGATTCCTTGGAGAAGAACCTAACAGGAGTTTTGGGTGGAGTTGCCAGCTGGAAGAAAGCACTGAGAGATGAATGGATGTTCAGGATAAAGAAGAGCGGGAATGGACACGTGAGATGGAAGGCCAGGGTATATGGTCTTGTGTAAGCTACAAAATAATGGAGGTTTGACCATTGTGTTTCTCTTTACCAGGTTGGATAATATTAGCTACATTATCCTTTTACTATATGATGTGCTTGTTGCAGGGTTACATAAACAGGGAGTTGTTGAACTAAAGGTAAAGCTAGTTCAGAGGTGTGTCATGAGGAATATGGGAGCAGCAATATTCTTTGGCATGAGTGTGTTCTAGGGACATGGAAGATCATAGGTTGACTTTGTCTTCAGATGATTGTGTGAGACCGATTAGCACGCTGATGGTTGGACAATTCTATAAACAGTGTCTTGATTCACATAATGAGGTTGAGTACATGTGTACTAAACTTGAGTTTTCCCAAGCAGTGGGAGTTGTTAGAAAGTTTGGAGCCAATCTGGGAAAGAAGCACTGGAGGGCAGTTCAGTGGATTCTTAGAGGGACCAATAGGAGGTGCACATGCTATGCAGGGTCAAGTTATTTTCTACATGGGTTTGTAGATGCGGATGTGGTAGGTGATTTGGATGACAAGAGGTGCACCACAGGATTTGTGGTGGTTGGTCTTCAAGAGTGATCTTGAAGAGGGATACAAAGCCAAGGGAACAAACTAGATGATGTACAGGTATAGGTACAGGTGTAGCTATTTATCTCCAAGTGGGAGATTGTTAGGTTGTGGAGCTAAAAGCTTCAACTGTTGCAAACATGGAGGAGGTTGCTAAGTTCCAAGGATATTGGCGTCGACAGTGGGATCGATGTTGGTCATCTACAGTGTAGAAGGGCAACTGACATCAGTAGGAGGTTGGCTGACGTTGGTCATCTCTAGGCAGACAAGGACTGACGTCGGTCACTTGTGTGGTTCTAGAACTGTTCATTACATGAACAGTTAGTTCGTTGAACCGAGTGTTTGCATGTTAAAGGCTATTTTGAGTCTTGAGCTGTGTGTCTAAATTAAAATTCTAAGTTATTGTTTAAGTGTGGGATCTATTTATACACCCATTGGCATGTATTGTAAAGTGTGCTAGTGAAGAGAATAAAGTGTGTGTTCCTCCTAGTTCCACAGAGAGCCAATAGATGAAGGCAAGGAAGATCCTTCCATTGTAAGATCATTTGAGTTGCAGGTTGTTGGAAGCTCATAGGAGATCTACATGTGTAAGTAAGGTCTGTTGAGTTGCAGGTTATTGTAAGCTTATGGGAGATCTACTTGAAGTACTTTGAGTACTTGTGTACTGGTAGGGTTATTACTGACTGGTTGGAGGTGAACACCAATTTTGTGTGTTGGGACCATTTTTGGTAGGAGAGTGAACTCTTGAGAAGAATTACTGTACACTTGGTGTGGGAAGCCTGAAAGGTGTGGAAGAGTGTGGCGTCTCTTCATTGTATTCTTTTCTGGATGAGTATTAATATAGTTTGTGTTGTCTCTAATATTCTGTGTCATTTGTGAATTCTAGTTACTTATTGCTTCTGGTTAATTCTTCATGTTTAATTGCTAATACAAGGTAATCATATTGTGCTCTTTTTGAGGAGTAAGATCCTAACAAGTGGGATCAGAGCTGTTTGTTGTTCTTAATTCCCCATCACTTTCTGACTTTGTTTAGGGAGTTTTAATTTTATATGTAGGTATAGATTATTTTTCTATTCTAAACCTCTTTTATGAAATACTTATGAAAATTAGCTTGATCTTAAGGTTTTCTAAGTTATTATTGTCCTCTATTGATCTAGTGTGGGTTCGAGCTTATGGGAGTTTCCCTCTTAAGTTTGGTGCATCACCTGGTTAAATTTCTTAGGAGCCTTTATTATATTTCTAACCCATTCCCCATGAATTATTAGTTTAGAATTAGTATTATGTGAGCATCAATGAAGAAGCTGACCTACATCAGGGGTTTAACACCAACATAGGTCACACATAGCCTAGTGTTGTCCCAATCTTATAAGCTTAGTTGGAGAGAGCCTAAACAACCCTCTCCAAGGGTGATAATTATGTCTATAACACTTTAAAACATGGACAAGAGTGGATTTCCCTTTCAAGGTATCTCATAGGAGATACCTTTCAAATAGGTACAAGAGTGGATTTCTCCTTCAAGGAACAAGTGGAATTTTCCTTTACACGAAAGGCACTAATGGGTGATATTTTGAAAGCCTTTATAATACCTTCTATTTTATTATTTTTTGGAAACTAGGGTCTAGTTCATAAACAATAAAGGGTCTAGAGCAAGAGGAAAAATCAAATCAAATAAATTAAATTAAAATTTTTGATCAATTTAGTCAAATTAGTTGCATATGGAAAGATACAAACTTATCTAGAAAACATGCTGAAATAGATGATTTAGGGGTTGAAATACACTACATAGGACTGGGACAATGTCACAAATCTAGATTTAGCTTTAATTTTATGAAAGGATAGGAGTGTTGAAATAGGACACTCTGGGGTCTGGTGTTATAGTTCTCTTCTACCACTATTGTCCTAGAGACCTGATATTTTTGGGTTTTGTTTGTTGTCTCTATGTGACCCTGTATATGAAATTTTGGGGGTTGAATGTTGATAGAGCTCATTATAATTCCATTTAAATCTACAAACCTTGATTCTATCTATACACATGAAAATAAAAAATACATCAAAAGTAAAAGTGGGGAAAACTAGGTTAGGGGAAGTATGATCACATGATTTATAACCCCTACTATTATGATCACTGCCTACATTAACCCTCAAGTTAGGGTCTTAGATAAAATGTAGTTCTCCCTTAGGGAACATGCATAATCAACATGAATGGTGGATACAAGAATGAACTATTACCTAGGACCTTCCTTGATCAAGCATGCAAGTCTATGTGTGATGCAAAATGCTGAGTTATATTATTGACTTATTTTTGTTAAGAAATAGGCTAAAGTAGTAAGTGTTAGATATAAAATGGCTTGTGAAGTCCTTTATATAAGAAAACATTTATTTTGAATTTAAGAACTTTATTCACTTTTGGCCAACATTGGAAAAATTAGGGATGAATCTAAGAAAGGTGCTAGGACTCATTAAGTGAGGTAAAATGACCATTTGGGCTCAAAATGACATTGGATAGAGCACTGGTAATGAACATCCTAGGGTCTAAAATTGTAGTCAAATCTTGATACTCTTATCCCACAGGCCTGGGACCTAGGGGGATGGAATAAACATGGGAAATTTGATCTAGATGAGGTGGAATGAGGTTTCAAAAGTTTATAGATGACTAATAATAAGAAAAAAAGATGACTCAAGCATGAAATAAGACCAAGACAAGTAAAATGAAAGACGTGGTTAAATATGAACAATGATCATATTCTCTAGTTGGAGTCTCTTGTGAAAGGACTATGAAAAGACATGATATGTGAGGTTGCTTGACCAATTTAGGGTGTATACATTTTCCCCCCTTTTGGGTATGTGCATAGATTTGGGGGATAATTTCATGGACATAACCCATAACGCATAGACATTATAACAATAATTTTTACATATTATAACAATAACACATACACATTATTAAAACTTATAGAAATATGTAAGCATTATAGGAATGTGTATGCATTTTTATAAGTTTAAATAACACATGCATGTTATTAAAACTATAAAACAAAAAAAAACCTCATCCTCCTCATTCTTTCCATTTACATTTTGTCAATTCCCATTCATGTTTCACTGATTCCCATTCATGTTTTGCCCTCAAGCTCACATTTTTGCCTACAAGATTCATGTTTTTCCCTCCATTCTCCAGATCGATGATGCCATCATGAAGAAGAGGTATGTTTTTTGTAAATTAAATCATTTTTTTTTTTGAATTTTTTATGAATATGAATTGCATCTAGTTTATTTTTTCATTTTTCTCTAATAGGTCAGCATGTTCCACCTAACCTTCCACCCAACCCTCCTAACCCTCCACCTAAGCCTCCCGTAGTTCCCCTAGATCCCTCAAGTAGCCAAGAGGATATAATTTCTTGCATAATAATCAACAAAATTAAAATTGAGTAAATAATTAGGAGAATTAGGGAACCCACTTCCACAAACACCCATCGCACCTATTTGACTAATAACCTAGAGTTAGTATTAGTTTAAGTTGACTTGATAACAAGTCAAATTGATAAATGGAGGTCATATAGGGATAACTGTAGGGCTTACTATGTTGACAAGTTGTTAGCATCTAAGGTGAAGAAGAAAAATATAATGAAATATCAAATGTGTTCCTCATTTATTGACCTAACCACTAATGCCCCATTTCCCATAATAAACAAACATTTCCCAATCTATCGATGCCAACATGATTTAATTAAGGCCAATTTTTGGGAGTGATGGTGGATGGTATTTGAGTATCCTCCTCATAACAACCATGAGGTCCCTTTTTAATTTTTAAGGAAAATCTATAGTGATTTTATCTTTAATCAAATTCCAAACTACTTGGACTATAGTTAATTTTAGGGCTAAGGGAAAGGCTCTGCACAAGATCAACTAGGGGCATGGCATGCACCTAATTGGCCTACAAGGATCCCTACCCAAAAGTCACTTCATCTAGAGATTCCCTCTATGGTGATAAAGGTTGTGGAGATAGACACTTTTAATGTGCTTAGTGTGATTAATGATACACTCATTTATCATACGAGTATACTTTCAAAGATAGATACTCATGATACTCCAACTAGTGTCTATACCTAACCCCACCCATGCCAATGTTGTGGTGTTATATGCACTAGACCTTTAGATGATGATGGTGGCACTTCAGGGGGCTTGGAAGATATGGTCTTGACTAATGATTTGTTGGCACACACATTTGATTTGGATACGTTAGGAGTCTCTACACACATGGATGTATCTTTTATATAAATTTAATGTTAAATTTTTAAGTTATATTTTAATTTAAGTAAAAAGGTAAAAATTAATTTACACATTTAAATTAAATAATATATATGTATTTTTTTGTGTTCCAGGAGGAGACGTTGCCTTTGACATCACAACTAGGTAGTGGGCCAACCCAGGCTACTACATCTATGCATGTCAGTATGACACCATATACATTTACAGAGGTAAAATTTCAAGTTAATATTATATACTCTAGATGTATATTCATACACATTAATTGCATCCTTGGTAGATTTTGTGTAAGAAAATATAAAATACCTAATTTATAATTTTGTTGGGCTTTTTATTGTTTGATGTATTAACATGGATTGGTGTAACTTATTAAAAACTCATCCTCCATCTCAACTATGTTTTCAATAACCAAAATAGTGAGTTAAACATGTTATTTATATCCCATTATATGAAGTTTCCATAGTGGGTCAATCCCAATCAATAGGATTGGATATACATATATATATATATAATTCATTTGATAAAAGTTGTTTGGTACAATGTATTTCTATCAATTTCCCAATCGAGGATAACATGTCTTCATCAATATGCACACCACTCCTTTCTTTTAAATACTGGCCTCATAGCCAAGCACTTGATTCCTTGTTATCCTAATCACATATAGTGGTTAAATATCTATGATTGATATCCAAAATGGTCATAACTAGAAATTCAATTCCCATCTTGATTCCATTCAAGCATAATAATTTCATCTCTATCTATGGAGTTATAGATTTAGATGGCATCGCCTCTTGATCCCATTGTACCTAGTAAATTTAATTGGTTTTTTAGGAGAGAATAAACTATAAACTCTATCCTATATGTATATGGCATAGGCCTCACAACCATATATAAATAGAGGACTTCAACCCCATATAGATAGATGGGGTTGAGAAGTTTGTTACCACCACCTACTTAGGGGCCCTAAAGACCTAATATATCTAGTCAGGGGAGAGATCCTATCTATATCCATTAATGTAGAGTTATATTAACTTCTATACCAAACTCTACATATATCCCTTCCTTTCAAGGTTTTCCTTTATCCATTCATAACGCATTCCCTTAGTCCTTTGGTCAATAAAATAACAAAGATAATATTAGTCAAATCAATCCTTCTATCTTCTTATCACACTCTCTTTACATCCTTGGTCATGTCACTAACTCAAAATCTCTATCTACTTACCCCTCATATACACCTTTCTATCTTTACCTTCTACTAGCCCTATTTTTGGGTAAAGCTCCTTGTCTAGGCCTTAACCCTTCTCTAGGCCTAACACTAGATCATAGCCTCATTTACATTATTTTACATACATGATAAGCCTAAAACCACCTCCATTGGTGAGAATACATCAAATAATGTAATATTACAAGTTTTTTAATTTTTCAACGATCAAATCTCATTTTATACACTAAACCCTAGAATCAGTGTTTCTAAGCCATTATCAGGGCTGAGATCACACTAAAGGGAATAAATTCTATTTTAGTGGGTTTCAAAACCCCAAACCTTTTTCATTGGGTATGTACTGACCCTATATAACTTTATCATTCAAAGAGAAAGTTTTGAAAGCCCATAATCAATTACAAACTCAAAACGCTTAGTTTATAACCATGCTTATGCACATAGGAAAATAGGGTATAGGGTTATTTTTCCTTTCCTTCAACTTCCAATATCTTCAAAACCTAATATGGGATTATATACACTTTCATTTAATATATTATATAACTTACAATATCAATGGAATCCCAAACTAGTTTCAACATAATATAACTCAGTCCTTTGACTGTATGTTGCCCTTTAGCAAATAGGGTAGTCAGGGATTATTTCCTCTTTCAATGTCAAAGCACTCTAAACCTATATCAAGATGATCTCCCCCTTTATATGATCATTCAAATTAATTATTTAAACTCTTTAGAATCCAACATTTGAGTTATCAATTACACACCATCTAGACTAACTTAGACCTAGGGAAAACCTATTTGAACTCAAATTTAAATTTGAACATTTTTAAGACACGTTTTAGACCTTATATTGGCATTCTAAGATGTTGCTACATTAAATGACTTAATTTCAAAAAATCCAATAAAAAATACTCCCTCATTGTCTTCTCATTCTCCCTCATAAAACTATCATTTCTTGCCTTTAGTGTGGTGTTACAAGTCACATGTTGCACATATCCACTTGTCACATTCATGTTTCTCATGACCTCATTAGATTTTTTCATATCTTATGCAAGACTAAGTTTTTTATCAACTTGTTTAATCAAAAAATTTCCCAAGAAATTAATTATTAGGTTATTTTTTAAGCTGATGACTAGGGTAGAAACTCTTCCATCATTGTGAGTCGAGACAAACTCGGGAATTACTATTGCAATGTCATTTGCATAGGTACTCATTGAGGTATGTATATTCACTCATAATTTTGAATTTTAATTTATTAATTTTGTTTTAATAATTTTACTATGTAATTTGATAAATATAACTTATATGCATGAATGCATTATGCATGCAAGGATGTCATATGGCATTTGATAGTCTGATTTAGACGACTACTATGACAAATCCTCATGTTTCTTCATCATTTAACACACTTGAACATGCAATTTAACTGATAGTGACCTATTTGAATGTCAATGGCAAATTAAGGAGGACTATGATATTGCGGTAAGTGAATGTTTAAATGATTTTCTTATTATAGTTTAAAACATGAGTTTCTTAACTTGGTTTTATGTATACTTGTTAATTTTATAATAATTTTTATATTTGAATAGGTTCATATACAAGCAAGCTATGAGCATATTACCTATAGTCTAACCTTGGAGCAATTCAAGGCATTCAAGATATCTCCATCTACAAACAAGGCATCCCAAGGAGAGTCTTATTCAAAGAATGCAAAGAGAGGGAGACTATTTGATGATTAGGATGTTGTAGATGATGTACATTTTTATATGCCTATATGGCAATGTATGAATTTTTGTCATTGTACATGCATATATGATGTATTCACTCGACATTAGATCTTATGTTGTTAGACATGATACAATTTTTTCTATGCCTATATGGCAATGCATGTATTATTGACATTATATGCCTATATATGACATTCATACATGGCATTCTTATTTTATACATGAATATTTAAGAAAATAAATGAAGTAAATATTGTTTCAATCACTTGTGTTCAGAGTATTATAAATGATTGGTTTTGAAGTATTCTTAAAGATTTAAAATGTTATGAGATTGAGAATAACTTGTTAGGATAATTTTATAAATCAAACCCTTATAATAAATTAATAATAATGGTATGATATCTCAAGAGATTATAAGGGAATTGATAGGTACACTCTATTATTTTTCATGTCTATGTCAAATTTCATAGCTCAAATCTACCTATAGCTATCACTTCCTTCATTATCCTACCCTCATTTAGGCCTAATTATCCCTATTCCAAACCCTCAATCCTATAATCCATACACATCTATATAATCTTAGGTTAAAACCTTTTGATTCACCTTGTACATGTATAGCGGAGAAAGATTACAAATGTTTCATTAAATTCTCATGGTTAAATCTCTCAAAAATGCTCAAAGCTTGTTAATCTAGGGTTTCCCATGCCCTATACATACTCTAAAAAGGACCAATTTGACCTTCCCACTAATATTATTTTGTTTAAAACATACTCATGACATCTAAAACATTTCATAACACCTTTTGAATGATCAAAAAACCAACTTTGCCTTTATGCCTTTGAGACTACCTATGCAAATTTGATCTTGCATGTGGGGATTTCATGAATTTTGGAGTGTGAACACCCTTTAAGTGTTTTTAATATGTTTAAAACCATCTTACCATACTTATAAAATCCTTCTCTAAGCTTGGAACCCTTAAACACACCTTAAAACTCCAAAAATTATGCATGCATGAATAGTCACCATTATGAGACATGGAGGGGACTCTAAAAAAATAATGAGCACTTAAACTTGTCATATTACCTTCCCAAGATGATATATGGTTATATTAGGTCATAAAGACTAATTTTCCTAAGTTTTCAATCATTTGGATATGTACTTTGTCCTGTAGAGCCTTTTTACTTCCAATTTACAACTAGTAACTTTGCCTCTAAAATTGGCAGGTGCAAATCCACCACTCTTTACGTGTCTATATAGTAAAATTACATGTGTTACAACCATCATGACTCCCAATTCCACCTACAAGTGTATTTTCACTACTATCCAAGAGCACGGAAACACTGACAACAAATGTTGTCAAGGTTGAAGCTACGGTCTGAGAACTCAATTTTTAGTGCTTGTTGGCTAAAAAATGGCACTACTAACACATCCAAATGGGTTAATAACATCTAGGACTAGTTTTTTGGCCTCCCATTTGGCTCAGATGATAAACCCACTGCTCATTTTGGGCTCAAGAACACCTTTCCCAATACAAGAAAGATGTTGATTTTTAGCCTAACTTTAGGCATGCGTAAAATGAAAATTGTAAGTCATATGGATGAAACATATGATCACTCATGTGCATGGTAAACTCATATAATTTCACACTAAATCTAGTCTAAATAACCTCTAATATCAATATGTGGTAGAATTTAGAGTAAAGGGTCCTAAAATACAAATTTATGATAGTAAAAAGATAACTTCTTGACCTCCAACTAGCAACTTTGACTCCGGGACCAAAAAGTGAAAATCCACAAATTAAATCATGTATATATAGGCAAATTACATGTATTATAACCACTGTGACACCCACTTCCACCTGTAAATGCATTTTCATTATTGTTTAAAAACATGAAAACACTAACAATAAATGTTGTTAAGGTTGAAGCTACAGTCCAAGAACTCAATTTTCAATGCTTGTTGGATAAAAACTAGCACTACGAATATGTTTGAAGGGGTGAATAACATTTAGGACCCAGTTCTTGGCCTCCCATCTATCCCAGATGACAAAACCACTACCCATTCTAGGCTCAAGAATGCCCTTCCCAATACAAGAAAGATGTTGATTTTTAGCCTAACTTTAGGCATACATAAAATGAAAATTTTAATTCATATGGAGGAATCATAAGATCCCTCATGTGAATGGTAAATTCCTCTAATTTCACCTTGAATCTAGTTTGAATCACCTCTAAGAGTAATCTGTGGTCGAAGTTGCAGTAAAGGGTCCTAAAATGTAAATTTTTGGTAGTGAAGAGACAACTTCTTGACCTCCAACTAGCAACTTTGCCTCTAGGACTGGAAAGTGAAAATCCACCACTTATAACATGTCTATATATTCTAATTACATGTGTTCCAACTACCATGACACCCACTTCCACTTACAAGTGCATTTTCACTACTATTCTGGAGCATGGAAACATTGATAACAAATGTTGTCAAGGTTGAAGCTACAGTCTAAGAACTCAATTTTTCATGCTTATTGGCTATAAAATGGCACTACCAACACATTTATAGGGGTGAATAACATATAATACCAAGTTCTTAGCCTCCCATCTGGCTTGAATGACAAACCCACCACCCATTTTGGGCTTAAGAATGTTCTTCCCAAAACAAGAAAGATGTTGGATTTTAGCCTAACTTTAGGCATGCATAAAACAAAAAATGTAAGTCATATAGAGGAACCATAAGATCCCTTGTGTGCATGGTAAAGTCCTATAATTTCACCTTGAACCTAGTCTGAAGCACATATAATATAAATCTGTGGTAGAAATTGTAGTAAAGGGTCCTAAAATGCAAATTTTTGGCAGTGAAGAGATAATTTCTTGACCTCCAACTAGAAACTTTGCCTTTAGGACTGGCAGGTGCAAATCCACTACTTCAAATGCATCTATATAGGAAAATTACATGTGTTCCAACCACCATGACACCCACTTCCACTTGTAAGTGCATTTTCAATTCTATTCTGGAACATGAAAACACTAATAATAAATGTGTTTAGAAGGTTACAAGGAGAAATAAAATTTTCATGAGTAATTGTTTAGGAGTGTGAAAAATTCCAAGTAATTTTAGTGACATTATCTTAGCTTCAAAAATATGAAATTATTTGCTAACGGTGCCAACCATGTGAAGGTGGAAGCTGATTTGACACCACTAACCTACAAAAAAAAGTTAGTAAGTAATTAAAGGTGAAATTTATACATGTACTACCTATAAAATCAAAAACATTTGGTAAAATTTATTACATCTACATTTTACAAGTCAACATACCTACACATTTCAATCTAATAAACCACTTGGATTTGCTCTAATCTTGATAGTATCAATAATAGCTTCATGGTCTGACTCATGAACTTTACATAGATTCTTATTTCTTGGCCTCCCATGATATTTTTTTAATTAAATATTCATTGCAAGAACCAAATTTGAATAGTATAGAATCTTCCTATGAGTTTCAAAGTCTTCAAAAAACCATACATTTGAATTTTTTATAGGATACTATCACATCCAAGTTTCAATGACTAACACAGACCCAGTGGGATAATAAATGTTTTCTCCATCTACAACCAGGTATGTCAATGTTTTCTTTCCATCTACACACTGACATAAGTAGTAATTTGTTCCCTCTTCATTATCCTCATCTACAATAACTACAAAAACATGGTCCACATCATAAAAAACAATTGTTAATGACATTGTGAAGATAGATTATGATAATAAATAGTACATAAAGATTAATCTTTTACCTAGTTGTACTAAATCAAATATATGGTCCAAGTCATGTGAGGATGTCATGTCAGTAAATTGCAATACTGGTGCAACTTGATATGTGTTGATTGTAATTAGATGTTTATAACTCTAGTCATCCACCCACTCTTGTGACTCACACTCATTCCAAACAAAGTCCATATATGTAAAATAAAAACATGTCAAGTGTCACGTATGAATAGTCTAAGAACCTAGATTTGAGATATGAAATGAGTGGAGCTAACTTGAACTTGTTAGAGTCATACAATCCTCATAGTTTTCCAAGTATTTTTCCTCCACTAGCCAAAATTGTTTACAAATAGTATAATTTACTTGACCACCATGACATATGTTCTCTTTACACTAGTCAATCATAGTTTTTACGTCAATCAAATTAGAAACATTGTCATATTTTAACTCCTCCCTTGTAATGGCTCTTTTTATACATGGTCTAGCACCATCATACTCCCCTTTTCCATGGCTAGCCTCAATGAAACTCTAAATATGTTCTACACTAGTGGTAACGTGCATCCTGCTCAACCAATAAAACATCTGTGCATTCTTGAATTGTGATGTGTAATTTTCTGACCAAATGTAATGTCATTTGAAATTGATGTTCCTCTGAGTCAACTGTCCATAGAACTTATCAAAATAACCTTGCAAATACTCTATACAATGTTATCGATCATCACTGATATAGAAATGGTACTCCCTTATTATTTTTTGATCTTCCTCAGTGCTATTAGGTGCATGCATGAATGTTATCTGCATGAATATGTCAATTTGTGTTGAATTGTAATACTATGATTGAACTTACATTTGTGGTTTGAATGTGTAATTTTATAAAAATTTGAATACTAAAATAATAGAATCAAAAAGGAATGTGTCCTTGATTATCTTGAAATTTTCATCCAACCATTTAGCCCTATGTGTGTTCCTTACATACTCATAAACAATTTTCTCCATGAATTCGACCATAAATTCTAAAATAGTTATCTCTTTCGTAACAAGCTCACACCTTTTAGATTTTTTGCCATCTTTTACTTGATAATTCATAGATTTGTATTTTCTCAAACCAACTAATTCATTTCCAATTGCACTTGTACACTCCTCATGGATACATTTTTTAAAATTTTGACAATCCACCACAAATGCTATAATTTCTATCCAAAAACACTTTCTTATAAAATAACTATCCATCTAATCTTTCACAAAAAAATATTTGAAATAAATTCTATAGCTTATTTTGGAGGAACTTTTATGCCACACTCCTAAAAAATGTTAGTAGTATGCAAAGTACAATGAATATGTCAAAAAACATCATAGTGCATTGAAAATTCAACATGTTGCCTACAACAAGTGGTGCATGTGTGATTTATTTTTACATAAAAAGGTTTGGCCATCTCAAAATGTCTTTGACTAATAAAAATTTGTGGATGTTTTTCTAAAAACTTAGAGTACAATTGTGTTTGAGTCATATCCAATTAATGTTTCGGATGTAGTGCATGATTATGAGAACCAACTCTTCTTTTCAATACATCTCTTGCATTGGATGAAACTCTTATATTATCTTTCCAAAATTGTGCAAGTCTTTCAAAGCATCGTTTATAGCCTTGTCCTTTCATGGAAGTATACTAGAGAATGCCCAAAGCTATTTCATATTGGGTTCATTAAGGCTTTCACATCTTGTAATTTCTTTAATTAATGTTTTTTTAATTTATATCAAGTTTATGAATTTTTTTTTAAATCAATCATTTTTTCTCTATTTTAGCACTTACCGCACAAGTTATCATTATACAGTGGGCAACATTATAATCTTTGTTGTGTGATTTCAGGCCTACAATATGATATGCATCATGTAGATTTTCAACAATTTCATCATTTTCATTATCCATGTTAGATGTTCTTAGTCCTAATGTGTACATTATAGGTCTCATCTTAAGCAATTTCATCAATGAAATAAATAATTGACATCTTTGACTATCATATTCCAATTATGAAAGAAACTATCCCAAATTTCTTAAGCCAATCTTCTTGAATGGTGGTTAGACATTTTTCTTTGCATTTGTTTCAAAATATTTTCATCAACTTCAATTAAGTACTTATCTTTTCTATGCATAATTCTTGGAGGTGTTGTTATTGGTGGAATCCGTTCAAAGGGTGTTTCAAAATCATTATATGTTTCCATGAAATTTTCTTCATTGTTTGTTTCTTCATTATATGTTTTCATGAAAATTTATTCATTATTAATTACATCATTATTCGAGTCCATTAAATTTTATTCATTGTTTTTGGGTAAATTATCATGCATAGGCTCTTCATCAACATAATCAAAAACTTTAAATTTTGAATGTGAATTTTGAACATTATCTAATTTTCTATTGTCAACTTCATCATAATTTAATTAATTATTGTGAATTTCATCATAATTCAATTCATTATTATAAATTTCATCACTATTCAATTGATTATTTTCAATTGCCTCATTATCTAAGGCATTTGGATCATTAAGATTAGTGTTTGTACCTTGTATAGAATGAATTACTTGCATTCATACCTTCTTTTTTTCTCTCAACTCTTCTAATTGCTCTAATGTTTTGTTCTTCAACTTATTCCTCCTTTCTGAGCATGAACTAGAGCCCATTTTGACAAAAGTAACCAAGAAAGTACTTCAAATGTGGGGTCCAAAAAAATTGCAACCAAGAAAGTACATAGAGTATGCAAGGGATGTCTGTGGGGACATCAATCTCAATTAGGGATAAAAATAGATGTTTAAAAGTGAGTTTTTGTTTTTACTCTAAGGAACATGTACATGTTATGTGAACATGTATGCATTACTATAATGTGTACACATTTTGATAACGCATACGCGTTCCTTGAAGTATAGCCATATACTATACTAATAACCAAAAAGGCTCATATTCAAGCACATTTTCCATTATAATACTATAATATGATGTAATAACACTCAATAAGACTATAATATGATGCATAAATCCCTAATATGACGAAATAAGACTATCAAATGTTACAACCACGCTATCATATCATGTAATAAGGCTCAATATGATGTAATAAGACTATCATATGATACAATAAGACTATCATGTGATGCAATAAGACTGTCATGAGATTTAACAAGACTATCATACAATGTAATAAATATTTAATATGATGCAATTAGGCTATCATATGATGTAATAAGGCTCAATATGATGTAATTAGGCTATCATATGATGCAATAAGGCTCAATATGATGCATAAATCCCCAACATGATGCATAAATATCCAATACATGATGCAATAAGACTCTTGATAAGACTATGAAGCAAAAAAACTAATGAATGATGCAATAAGGCTCAATATTTAAGATGAAATGAACTATTTTTGCCCAAAATCCCATCATAGGTCCTTACAAAACTAGGTGAATAATAGATTCACAAATTGGCATTAATCACATTTATGATGAAACCATGTAGCGTAGGGGTTATGTTTGTTATAAAATTAGGATTTAGGGTTAGGGGTTTAGTGTAATGGGTTTGTACATGTGTATATGTCATGGAATTAGGGTTTAAGGTAACTGTATATGCTCAAGTGATAAAATTAGGGTTTACAATCAACATGTCATGAAATGTGACCTAATTTAGCCCTTTTAATCACATCATAGACTCCAATTTAGGTTCAATGGGTTGAAATTAGCCACATTTACATTCATATTTGTATTTTTGATTAAATTAGGGTCAATTAAGTCATACATGTTACATCTAGATTATACAATCAATTGGGCCATAAATTTGCTTTAGGGGCTAAATTTTGCCCAAATCACATCCCTAATTGAACTAATCAACTAGTTAATTCAATTCATGATAGATAGAATCATATTTAATTTTGTCCCAAATCATGTATATATCATGATATTATAGTTATGTCAAGAAGGGGTTCAAATTGGCCTCCCATGCCTCTTTAATTTAATTGCCCCTATAATTGACCCTTGTTGTGCCACATGTGTACATCATACACCTAAAATTATTAAAGCTATCAGAGATGCATCAAGTCTTGGAAGTTTTAGAGTTGACAATGCCTCGAGAGGCCAAATCTAATTACATATCACCATGTGTACCTTGTACATGCTTGGAAGTGTCAACACTATTAGAGGTGTTAGGTATTAGAAGCATTAAAAAGATCTATCAGATCCCTGTGAGGCCTAATCCAATTAGATATACATATGCATGTATCTTGTATACACATATATTTGTGTTAGAGATCTAAGTATCACTTGTCCTAGAATCATCATAGTTGTTAGAGCCTTAGGACACCCAATCCAATCAAATATTTCCACATGTGTAGGTATAGTGCACCTAGAGAAGTGTTAGAGTTATCAGATATGCACATCTTTGATACATATACATGTTCCATCACCGAGCCAACCAATCCAACTAAGGCCTATTCATAAATTTATCATACATACATAGAAGATAATAATGTTTAAAGATCGACATCTATCTAATCAACTCATGTCTAGTAAATAATTCACATGGTAAAAGCCTCTAAATTTCCATTACTATATAAAAATTATCATGTATATCCCTTTAAGTTCCCATTTGAATTGAATAAGCATCGAACATTATTAGTTTTCTACATGTATGTATTCAAATTATTTATATCCATATTCCTTGAATTAACTAGATAGATATCCCAAAATTTACATTCATATTAAGTCCTACACGCATGAGAGAACATAATTCAACAACATGGATGAGCCTCAACCTCAAATCCTAAGATGAAGCAAGAATTATGAGACACATGTACTACTTTCTTGTAATCCACATCATAAGGTTTAGGCTCATTACAATGAAATATGAAAAATATGATTGAAGATATATGTAGAAAATATATATAATATTGAAACCTTCGATAAGGGGGTACACAGTGGTATTCAATTCTAATTAACCATATATATGAGGTGATTATTTCATCATCCACATGAACAATTATTGGGTCTCTTTGCTCAGCATCATCCTTGAGGGGAAGAAGGTCTCAAATGTTTAATGTATATCTTGAGTAATTTCAATAGAGTTTGAGTTGGGGTAACTTATACATATGTTGTACTTGGTCAATGTTAGGTTTACACCATCCCTTAATGGTTTCAAACAAATTCCCTAATGAATTTAGATATTTTATAAGCTATACATTCATCACTACAGGGATGACATCTTAAAACCACATCATCACTAATGGATACATGTGACCATTTCAAGTTTATTGAGCTCAAAACCACATTTTATATTAAAAAAATGCATACCCAACTTGACTAAAATATTTAAGAATTTAACATGTACATACATTATAGGTCCATCATCTTACTATCATATCTTACGATCTCAATTACATATTAAGGTATAAAACTCTATATAGTATTGATAAGCATCAAGTGTTGTCTAGCTTGTTTTTGAGATTATAATTGTTGCTTCCATGGTGTGACTAGGACTAGTCCCATGTCAAATACACACTCTTCAAATGATGTGGGAATGGATGGAGTGGTTGATGTTTGTCCCATGTGTGATGGAGGGGTAGATGAAGGAGGTGTATAGAATGGAAGATTAACCATATTTTTAAAAGATATCTTAATTTGAGGAAAATTTTTAATAATGTATTTGAATACATTTAAGGAATCAAACTTTAATAATTGTAACAATAGAAGACTCTTTTTAGAGTTTCAAATGGGACATAAAAATGCATCTATTGAATTAAATGCACTAAGTGACCTTGGAGGAAACTTAAGGGATTTTATTCAACAAATTTTAGGAATGTTTTTGGGACAATCCAATGCATGATTCACAGGTATTGGGTTCCATTAGATAGCATTATTGAAATAGATATCAAAGAGATGTATTGTTACACCAAGGGCTCAAATCTTATTTCTACTTACATAAGATTATCTATACTACATAGTCCAATTCAATGAGTTTTCCACTTAAAAAAATTATTTCAAAATTTATAAATAAAGAGGTCTAGTCAAAGATATCAATAAAAAACAAAAGGGTAAGATAAGATTCTAGGCAAGTAGGTTAATATCAATAAAAAATATACAAAATCTAAGGGCAAGTAGGCTTTTAGGAAAATAAGGTGGTAAGGTATATCCTTGCCCTACTAGGGGAAAGATCCCAATAGATGTGCATGTTTCAATTGTCAAACAAATATTTTGTTAACATGTGTTCTATTAATGAAACATATTAGTGTATATAAATACTAAAGTTCACCAAAAGTTGAACATGTAATATCTAATACTTGTTCAACATTTATTCTAAAAAATTAAAATTAACCAATCACATCTTAACAAGAGTCAAGTATTGATACTTTAATGCACAACGATTGGTACACTAAAGGTTTAGTTTTGATCATAGGTTTAAAAAATGCATTTTATGACCTCTCATGATAAAATTAGTTATAATGTCAAATGTATAATGTGTTAGACCTTGAAACGTTAGTTATAAGTATTTAAGATGACATATTAATATGGGTAAATTTTTTGAAGTGTAATTCAAGGTTAATTCACTATCTAAAGCTAATGAAACCTTTCCCCTATAAGAAACATGAAATTTGATATTACCCCTACAAGGATGCATGGCTAATGGGACCTTTCCCCCATAACAAACATGAAATTTATTTGTTTGCTTTTATGTTAAAGAAACGTGTACATGTTCTTTGTTATGTCAAACAACACATACAAATTATTTGAATTTGAATTTTAAAATGAGCCTTTAGGCTCAAAAATGGCTTGGATTTCTGAGCCAAAGGCTTAGGACTATGCATCTACAACTGAGACTGAGAGTTTTAGGAAAAACTAATAAATTTTAGATTCAATCTTTAAATATGCTATGGATTTTAACATCAAAATTTAAATTATTACCGTTACGATTGTAGACACCTAAATCTAGCCACCAATAACCTCTAATCAGGCTTTTGACCAATTTCCACATAAAGTACACAATTTGGCCTAAAAAAGTGAAACATGCTAAAAGATGTGAAATTGACATATTCAAGTGTCAATTTTGGCTAGAGTATCATTAAATGGGGTAGTATAATTTATGGGCCAGCTAACTTTGATCAATTCATTTTGAGTCAAAATGCCAATTTTGTACCTAGGTGCTCTGGATTGCTCTTTCCTATCAAATCTCTTGCCTGAAACATGTGTCTTTGTTATTTGGTGTTGGTAACATCCTAAATGGGATAATGGATCCAACACATCTAACATTACATTCTAATTCCAATCCAGTCAAATTTTAGACCAATAATAAGACATTTTGATCAATTTGAGTAATTTGTACACAAAGTACTTAAACATGCTTAAGAGATAATTAATCCAAATCAAGGCCTAATTAATAATTCCATGGAAACTTGTTAAAAACTTATTTTTAGAAATGAATATTGAATATCTACATCATCATGTGACCTCATTTCTTGGGAAGATATTCCTAAGCCATAAATGCCACAAATATCAAGATTCATGCCTCCCATGCCTCATCAAAGCCCTCCATGACTCTTAATTGCTCCTCTATCCCAAATATTGATGAACCTATTTGTCAATTTTAATTGTAAAATTAGATTAATCCTTCACCACACATCTCAATCCTAAGATGGATGATTCAGGTTGATTCTGATCAATCTCAAAAAATAAATAAATAGGAGGCCTTACCACATCATTTTTAAGCTTAATTTGTGAAAATTTATAATGCATGATTGGTTCTAAAAGCTTCATGCAAACTAGTGTTACCATGCCAAATTTATTCCAAGCTAGGCCAAGCCAAAGCCAAAGGTGCCAAAGAGAGATGGAGGTAGCCAAGCCTCCATTGATGAGGACTTCATGAGCACAAATCAAACAAGCCAATCAAAGAATACTTTTAAAGTATCAAAGAAGGTAGATAATGTGTGTTTTATTGCATTTTAGCTGTGCTTTATTCATTTGTCTTTCTTCACCAAGCTCACCCTAGTAACTAGGCATGAATGTGTTAGTTTAGTGTGTTTTTTGTCAATTTATTTTGTTCATTTTATCACTAACACAAAACTAATGTCCTCTTCTTAGTCAAATTCCTAGTTCACATAATGACATGCCTGGTGAGACCTTCCTAGCTTCAAAAGAATGGTCATAAAGATCTTTCAATCAACCTACTAATCTTTTCCTTGTAGAATCTTGGAGTAAGGAGCCAAAAAGAGTGAAATTTTTAAGTAGAAAACATTTTTCTAAAAGTCATGGGTTTGTTCTTACTCAGTCACAATATTGTCCTACAAGTAGTGGGATTATTATTTAGACTAGTAGTATTGTGCTTGGCCATTTTTATTTTTGGACTAACTTTGTGTTTTCATGTAGGGTTGATAATACCACTACTGACTCAATCATAGGATTGCTCTGCAACTAGTGGGGTTACTTAATCAAGTCATGGTATTTTCTAATCATTAGCGATTAATGACAATACCATGACTTACTAAGTAGCAAGATTGTCCTACTACTAGTGGGATTATCATTCAGAGTCATGGTATTGTGACTAAGCTGCTTGTGATTAAGTTACAATACTGTAACTCTTATATTTGTAGGATTGTCCTACAAGTAGTGAGATTACTCTATGGAGTAGCAGTATTGCACCACTAAGACAACCTAAGACTTCATTTTTTAAATCTCATTATTTCAAACTCAAAGTAGCTTCAAGGCTAAAGGACATACTAATGTTTTTGTTACAGGACCAAGCCAAATATTTGCTAAAACATGCTTTTTAGACTTTTTTATATGTTTAAAATTAGCTAAAAAATCTTTCTTTTGGTGTGTATGAAAACTTGTTAGGGTTATTTCTTAATCAAATTTCATGGTTTTCATTCAAAGTTCCAATTAAGACCAATGGGTCAAAATAACACCACCTCATCTTCCATTTGGGCTTAAAAATGAACTCACCTTTCTTTTTTGTATTCAATTAGTTGTTTAAAGTTAGATTTTTGTTTGGCAAAGAGAGGGATGTCACATGTATGATCTTCCATTTTTCCCGTTTAGGTAACCTTTGGAATCAAAAGTGGCATTCCTATTGTAAATTGCCTAGTCCAAGGCATAGAAAGAACATCATCTAAGGCACTCCCCAAAAACTCATCAAAGTTTGGGTGACCTTGAAAATGACCCTAAAGTATTTATAGTTTGTGCTTTCTTTATTTTTATGCAAACTTGGATTACAAGGGGGAATTCATCACCTCCTAAAAGTTATTTAGGGAAGCTTTGACCCAGGGTTTCACCTCCTAACATTGACTTCATTTGGATTTTAATTTTAGTTGCACATGTGACATATCTGCATTTAGACATCGCACTACACTGAGTGAACAATAAGATGTAGTAGTTGTAAAAAGGACTAGACCTTTTTAAAAATAGCCAATGATGTGGTCACCAAATTTACATGCTTGTCTTTTGCATTGTTTGATGTGAAAGTCATTATGAAATTGATTCCCCTAGAACATTTAGAAACTTGTAGATCTTAGACAATTCCCCTCATATCATGGAAGTATTATTGGTGCAAGGTGCACCTTAAGGTCCATGTCATAGTACTGTCCTTTGAGAGAAGGGGGGTGTAAAAACCCTACTATATAATGCACATTTACTTTTGGATGAACACTTAAAATCCTCTCAAATGATGTATATTTATGAATTCTAACAATACCAAGCAACCTTGTCAGTTTAGGAGTCTAAGAGTGATTAATCAGTTGATTTTGTCCTAGATTAAAATCTTGTTTGAAGTCAAAACTTTGGTGTAAACAAATGATACAAACCAAAACACATGGTCCTCATTTTCCTTTGAACAAAGAGGCATTATACTACCCATGTGAGATCATCAATTTTCCTTGTTCAAAATTTCATCAAAACTTAGGAGTCATATCATCCACTTTGGCATAGTTATGATGCCTAATTGAGTCTAGACCTTTACCAAAGTTGTTTAAGTCATTCATTTATAATCTAAATTAAAATTTGCAACTTTATAAGTTTATAGGGTTGATGTGTTAAGTGGATTCACCATTTACACTAAACTTGAGGGAACTTAGGTTCAATTTCCAATTTGAGTTGAAGGTTGTTTAAGACTCATGATCATTATCACCACTTGATAGACTTAAACCATTTTGTGCTAAACACTTACACTTTGAGTTCATGCACCATAACATTTTGAGTCAAGAAAGATAGTTTTATGCTATCAAATTTGTGAGAAACTATTTTTTGCCTTAGAGAGTTTTTGAAACAAACATTTTGTCACATCTTTTCGGTAGTCTAGCATTGGTATGCTACCCAAAACATTTCAGATATTGTTTCATAAACCCTCTTGCATAGATTTCAAATTTTTTCCTACATTTTTTGACTAATTTGAGTGTACATTTTATGAACTTTTGTGTACCATAGTTACATCATTCAATTTTTATCTAGCTTATTTTTCAAAAGAGGCAAGTTTTATACCATTATTTTTGAGAAAAATAAACTATCTCTAAAGTGCCTTTTGTTTCATCCCTTATACTTAGTTGGTCAAGTTTATATCTAAAACTCAAATGCCTAGTATTTTTTAGAAGTGTTTCAAATAGGTTAGATTAAAAATCATCTTTATTTCAAAGTCTATCTTTTGACACCATTTGGCCAAGAGTCCTAGCACATGCCTTATTTGAGCCTAGCTTTTGATTCCACATTTGGTCAAAAGACCTAGCAACTTTTGATTTTCCTAGATTAGACTGATTTGAAACACTTTGACCTTAGATTTTGGCATTTTGATTTGTGGTCTATTTACTTGCTCATCTTTGTGTGAATAGTGAGGCATTAAATACTTAATGTTAGTTTGTTTCCTCACAACTCTTTGCATAAACCTTTTTGATCCTTTTGATGAATCTAGACCAAGTTCGAACATCATTTGTTTTTGACATTATCCTTTTTAGAGTTTGTATAAATCTCTTCCCTTTCTATCACAAATCATCTACTATGGATCCCAACATGTATTCTTACACTCGTAGTGGACTCATGTACAATCTAGGGATTAGTAATGTGGTTGTGTAGGAAGAAATGGTGCAAGACCCCTATGTAGATAATATTTCTTATGAGACAGATCCTTATCCCTCTTATAATACTCAATTAGGGGCATAAAGACAAGATCCATTGGCTAACTATTTGGTTGATACACCACCTTATTCAGAACAAGACCAAGAATAAACCACATAATACCTAGCTACAATACCCACAATTGATGAACCAATTCTTCAACAGCCCTACTCTTCTAATGCACATTCCACATATGATCCATTTTTTTTGGATCATTTATTGGAGAACAAAGATGAGATTTTGGTTAGAGCCATAGAAGTAAGGGCCAAGTTTCCAGCAGACTTCCCTCATGATAATTTACCAAGCCTAGTAAGAATGCCACAAAACATAATTTATGATCAACAAGCTTCTTCTATAAATCCTTTGGCTCTAGTCCAAACAATGTATTAGGACCCTAATATGCCTAATAAAGGAAAAAAAATCATGGAAGACCACTTTAATAAAATGTAGATAGCATATCAAACCTACCTAAATCTATCACACAATTTCAATCAGATGAACATGGTGAGAAAACTCTTATTGACTTAGTTCCTTCAACAGGAGTTTTGATAGAGTTAACTGGTCAAGAAAATTAGAGTTTAGACCCATTCATACAAAACACTTTGGTAGACAACTTGATGCATATGCCCATTATCGAAGAAGTGTATTCTACTTCTACATAGAATAATGAGCAAAATATAGTGGACAATGTGTAAGCAACATCCAATCCCAATCAAAGTGTTACTTACATGAAAACAACTAGTCAACAACATAGGCCTATAATTAATACCATGAGTGGATCATCATACCAAGGAATAGGATCCTCTACACCCCAACCTTCACCACCTATTTCCCAACCTCAACCAGTTGCTTCCAAAAGTGTGCAACCTACAAGATTAGGTAGTCAACTAACAACTAGTGTCATGCCTCAACAAAAGAATGTAACAAATCCTACTCCTCAACAAGTGATGAGTAGTATTCCACAACATCAAGCACAATCTAGTGTACCAATGCAGCTAAGGCTGAATTTATTTCCACATTAGCAAGTAGTAACTAATGTTTCACCTCACTAGGTAATGGAAAACATACCTCTTCAATCACAGACTAGTGTACCAATCCAAAACCAAGTGATGACTAGTCAAAAATATGTAAATATTGGTCAGTGACAGATGCTGAATCTTCAACCTATTTTCACTTCCCCATAGGAATTCATGAAACAAGGAGGCTCCCATGTTTCTCAAGTACCTACTAGAAAATAATTGGTTCAAAATGTGCCACAGGTTCAGAGACAAGGTCTTGGTCCACAAGTTCCCACTCAATAACAAGGTTTGAGTAGTTATAAACATGTCCTTTTTCAACCACAATAAACACAATATAGTTATATCCCTCCATCCCAACCATAAAATCCTCTAGGTCAAACCTTTATCACCAACCCAAACTAGAATATTGCACAACCAAATGTACAATTCCAAGTACATCATAATCCACGTATGCATATTCTTGGTCCATTTCCCAACCAAACTAATATACCCCAATAGGTATCTCCATCATACTCTAGCTAAAGTGTCCCACTTATAACCTCCCAACCATCTACCCAAACCAATGTTATTTCTAGTTTCCTATCCCAAGAATTGCAATAGGTAAAGGATGTAATTGCTACCATTCAGGTTGGGAAATAGACTAAAAATTTTAAATTGGATGACATGTATTCTTATATATTCAACATGGAGTACTTATAGATACCATTTCCTTTAGGATATGAACCATTAAAATTTGACAAATACAAAGGGAAAAGTGACCCTAAGGCTCATTTAATAGAGTTCTTTATCGCATGTCAACCGGTGGCATATAGTGATATATACCTTTTGTTGTTATTTCTAAGGATCTTGGATGGATAAGCCTTGGAGTGGTTCTTAAAGTTTCCTAAGAATATAGTAACAAATTTTTATGATCTTTCTAATAAGTTTATACAACACTTTTCCTATAATCTCAAACATGAGATTTCATTGGTTGACCTAACACAAGAAAAGCAAAAAAATGGTGAAAGTTTCGTAAGTTATCTATAGTGATGGAAAGCTCTTGCAATTTGACTCACCCATAGTTTACCAAATAAACAATTAGCCATTGTGTTTACTAAAATTTGCATAGTAAGATAACTTATCATTTGGAACTACAATGTGCACATACTTTTAAGGAGATCATCAACAAAGTCTTGTTGATTGAGTGAGCTCTTATTAATAAATGGATCATCAAGCTTACATAAACTAATTAGAATCAAGGTACCAATCAAGGAAGTGGACAAAACTAACATCTAATTCAAGTGTAAGCATCACAACTGACATAGGCCAATAACCAAGAAAGACCAAATCAATTCAACCATAATAATAATGTTGTGGATAATGGAGTAACTGAGTCATGTCATGTCCAAATGGTGCAAACATCATCTTCACCACCTTTTTAGCTTATTCCTACCCAAAAAACTCTCCCACCAATGTTGCAATCATAAAAACTAAAACCCACAAAAAAAATACAACAACCTTTACCATTGCAAACCCCTCCTCTAAGGAGAATTGTGCCTATGCATCGTGTCTTTAATGACCTAGGAAAGCCTATTCAGTTTGTATTTTACAAAATTGTCATTGATAATATGATTAGTTGGCCTAGACCAAAGCATTATCCATAAGGCATTCCTTATCTTGATTGGTACCATGAAAGTGAATTCTATGAATATCATTGGGTCAACAGGCATAATCTATGAACATGTATGAAATTAAGCATTTAATCAAGAATATGTTGGATAATGGGGAGATAAAATTGGATGATTGTGCTTCCACTTCTAATCAAACTCTTAGGATTTATCAAAACCCCTTTCCCCAACATAACAATCAGTAGCAATAGAATAACTAATAAAAACAACAACATTGACTAGTGCAACAGCAAAACCAACAATATCAAAATCAAAGGCTAAACTAGTAGAATCAAAAAAATCAAAAACAAAATCCACAACATCAAAATAATGGACAAAACCAAGGTTTAAATGGTCATAACCAACAAACCTACCATGCAGTTGCACATGACTACAACAAGGTTGTAGGTCATATTTCAGGGGGTAGTGATAATACCATCTCCATTAATCCTAGACCAAGCATTAATTAATTTAGACCATTGCTAAACAATAACACTCAACCACATTACATGGATAATCCTTCTTTGACTTGGGATAGCACACAGATAAACTAGCAAATTGGGACTTTCACTTTTGGACCTTACACCAATAACTTGCCCTTGCCACATGACCATATACAAGTGCACAGGTAACTGAGACTTGTCTTATCTGGTCCCACACCATTCTCAACATTTGTTATCAATAATGGTCCAGTCTCTAATCCCAATTATGGAATCACAACTTATAGGTTGAAGATTAATATCCTAGGCCCATAACCATTTACCACTTTGCCTGTTATCCAACCAAACATTCAGCCTTGGAATAAACCATTCACTATTGACCAAGACAAGAAGTTTGATATTGTGGAACAATTATAGAAGACACTAGCACAAATTTCTATTTTAGATTTTCTATGAATGTCAACAATCTAGAAGAACATATTGAATGAGTTCTTGACCTAATCTACTATTTCTAGTGACATATCTCCTAATAAATTTCAAGCTTTAGTTGGACACCTAGCTCCAGTCCAACAAGTCATATTCAACCAAAGTGATATTTCTTCCCT
Organism: Torreya grandis; assembly: GCA_037957365.1. NCBI lineage: Eukaryota > Viridiplantae > Streptophyta > Pinopsida > Cupressales > Taxaceae > Torreya > Torreya grandis. The sequence goes on along the minus strand of JARHVA010001216.1, from coordinate 2,243,671 downwards.
TGACCTGCTCCATAATAATCCATTGTACATATAATTCTATATAAAGTGGCATAAAGTGAAATGTGTCCTTATAGACAATGGATCAGGCCTCAACATAGTGTCTCTAAAGCTCATCAAGATTCTTGGGTACACATTGGTAGATCTCTAGCTAGAAATGATAACTATCAAAGCCTATGATAATCAAGAAAGAGAATCGCAAGGAACCATTAGCTTACAAGTTATCATTGGGCCTTTGACCCATGATACACTTTACCATGTGCTTGATCTTGAGTTGTCATTTAATATGCTTCTAGGTAGGCCTTGGTTACATGAGATTCATGAAGTCATGTCAACATTGCACCAATGTATCAAGTTCTCCCACTCAAGGATGAAAGTGAATAATCTAGGATATTTACACCCATATGAACACTACAAACATCTTGAGGCCCAGTTTTAAATCTATAATTACCAATACAACATGAATCCAAGTTCCAAGCAAGATAAAAGAAAGGCCATACTTATTGATCTTCTATAGGATAATTGCATAGATCATAATACCTCTAATTCCCTTTCCCACATGCCACCTCTTGAAGCTTCCAATCATTTCACTATTTTAGATAATGGATCGAGGGAGTATGTGACCCATGATACCTTCCATATTAATAATATTCCTTAGAATTTGAAGACCTTTGGGTGACTTAAAGTCACCCCAAACATGCATTGGAAACAAAAGAACAAAGATAAGGGACCTCTCATATTTATACTAGCATCTAGCCTAGAACCATATCCTCTTGAATGGGATGAATCATGGTTGTATAATGACAACCAAGCTGATTGTTATAAAAGTGCAAAGTATCCTATTCCCAATGATTATGAAGGAAGAGGCCTCAAACTGAATTAACAAGGAACCATCAAGCCAATTTCTATGACTAAGTATAAAAGACCCTATGGACTTGTATTTAAACTACTTGGGAGTGACCCCACATATCTTATAAGAATTCCATCACCAGCACCTAGTGATGATGATGTTGATAGTGAAGTAGAGTTTGATCATAGCCTCACCTTTGATGACCTGGCTGAGACTAACCTATTTGATAACAATACCATTTTTACCCTTACCCCAATATTTCATCATAACCCATTACCATTATATTATCCCCAACTAATAGATTGGGACCAACATGAATCCAATTTGCCGATTGATGAGTTTTAAAATAATGAGGCATTTTGTGACTTTTTAGGCCTTAGAGATAACGTTTTATTGGGAGATCATAAGTTAGGATTCTCAATTACATTAGATCCTGAAGCCTATTTGGAGAGTGGGTGAACACCCTTATCCAAAAATAGATAAATAAAAAATTGAGTTCCCAAAGTGAAAACCTCTTTGAGGTATTTTATGATCAGGGCAAAAGTAAAGATAAAGGCTAGTCTAGTGGTGAAAACCTATTTTAGGCATCATTAGATGAGGGTGTTCATTCTTATTCAAATTTAGACTAGGAGATCACCAATGATGAACTTGCCTATGGATCTGAGTTCAGTTTTGCACAATAACAAATATTTGATTGAATTCTTCAAGATTTTTTAACTATTTTTGTTACATGGATAGATCTCCCATTAGGGGACTTAGATTCATCATGCCTATGAGATGTTGAAGAGAAATTCCTAGTAGAGGACCCTTATACAGTCCAAAAATTCAAGTCTTTACCTAGTATCCTAAAAGATGGTTTGACCCTTCTAGTCGAAGATACAATAGAGGTAAACATCGAGACTCTATCAAGCCCAAAATGGATAAAATTAGGTGCATCCCTCACTGAGGAGTAATTTGAAGTCTTTACAACTCTATTGAAATAATTTGTAGATATCTTTGCATGGACTTATTTTAACATGCTAGGTTTAGACCTCCCCTTAGTTTTACACCACCTTGTGGTCAATCTTGATGCCAAACAAGTAAAATAAAAGCTATGTAATATACATCCTCACATTATTGTCTTGGTAAAAAAAGAGTGGGAAAAACTCTTAGAAGTAGGATGTAGCTGATCTATTGACAACTTAGAATGGATATCTAATGGTGTACCTATTAGCAAAAAGCCCAAAGGAATCAAAATTTATATTGATTTTTGAGACATCAACAAATATTATCCTAAGGATGACTTTCCATTACCTAATATTGACATGATCATCGACTCCATGGTAGGTTATGAAATGCTTTCACTCATGGATGGCTTTTTAGGATACAACTAGATCAGAATAGCACTAAAAGATCAACATAAAATAGCATTCACCACTTCATGGGGAACATTTTGTTATCAAGTAATACCATTTGGTCTTAAGAATTATGGAGCTACATATCAATGGGCCATGACTATCATATTCCATGATATGATGCATGATATTGTTGAAGACTATGTCGATGACATATTAAGAAAATCCAAAACTAAGACCGACCATCTAGCAGTGCTATAGAAGATATTTGAAATATTATGAGTACAAAGTTAGACTCAACACAAACAAATGTGTGTTTGGTGTAAACTTGATTAAATTACTTGGCTTCATCATGTCTTATAGAGGTATTGAATTTGATCCAACTAAAGTCCATGCTATAACTGAGATGCCACCACCAACCAATTTGAAGTAACTTCATAGTTTGTAGGGTAAGATCCAATCAATATGATGCTTCATCTCTTAGTTAGTATACAAGTGTCATCCATTTATACATCTTCTAAATAATGGACTTGCATTTCATTAGGATAATCACTGCCAAACATCTTTTCAACAACTCAAGGACTATTTAGCTATTCCACCTATTTTTTTACCTCATATGATAAGAAGGCCATTCTTGTTGTATCTATTAGCTACTGATAATGCCTTAGGGACACTCTTATCTCAACATGATGACAATGTAAAATAACATGTTGTATACTACCTAAGCCATAGCTTGGTCTTATATGAACATAACTATGTACCTATTGGAAAAGCTTCTCTGGCTATGGTATTCACAGCTCAAAAATTATGCCATTACATGTTGAATAATAAGACCATTGTAATTTCAAAAGTAGATCCACTCAAGTATCTACTATCTAAAATAGCTTTACAAGGTATAATGGCCAAATGGATCATGCTTCTTAGTGATTTTGATATAGAGTATGTCAATCAGAAGGCATCAAGGGACAAGTTCTTATAGATCAACTTGTTGAAGCACCTCTTTCAGACACAAAGCCACTCACATTTAATTTCCTTGATGAATCCATAATGACCATCATTGACAAACCTCTTGAGGAGAAACACTAGAAGCTATATTTTGATGGTTCATTTACTACACATCGATCAGGGGCAGGCCTTTTATTTATTACACCAAAAGGGGATATAATCCCTAAATCATTCAGAATCAAATTTCTTTGTACAAACAACATGGCTGAGTATGAAGCACTTGTTACAAGACTTTGACAAGCTATGCATTAGAACATATCTCATCTCAAAGTTTATGGTGATTATCAGTTCATCATCAATCAAGTCACTCATCATTTTTAGACCAAAGATGACAAGTTGGTTCCATATAAAGCCATAGTTGACACTCTTAAGTAACAAATTGCCAACATTCAATTTGAGCATATAAAAAGGGCTAGTAATAGAATAGTAGATGCCATGACTATTATTATCTCTCTAGTTTGACAAATAGATAAAGCTAGAGAGTATTAGTTCCATGTTGAGAATTTGGTAGCACCATCTCATGAACCTTCAATCGTTGTAATGATTTGTGATATTGTTGGTCCTAATTCTATTTGGTACTCAAAACTTTACAACTACCTTCATGACCAATTTTTACCACCTAACCTATCTCAAAAACAAACCAAATCCTTTATTCATCATTCCACTCATTATACTCTACTTGGATCCACCCTTTACCATCATAATTTTGATGGAACTCTACTTTGTTGTTTGAATTTGGTAGAGTCTACACTAACATCAAGAGAAGTTCATGAAGGAGTATGTGGAGCTCATTCTATTTGGGTATTCCTATCCAAAAATCTCTTACGTACTAGTTATTATTAGCCCATGATGGATGTTGATGTAGCTACATATGTAAAAAAGTGTGACAAATGTTAACGACATGCTAATATAATTCATGCCCCAACCCAAAATTTGAAACTGACCTTAACACCATGGCCATTTTCTACATGGGGACTTGACCTCATTAGAAAGATCAACCCCACTTCATTTGATAGTCATAAACATATTCTTACCACCACTGAGTATTTCACTAAGTGGGTTGAACCTATACCCCTCACTTACATGACTAGAAAGAAAATTTCCAAATTTATCTTCAACCATCTCATTTACCAGTATGGTATCCCCTCTAACATTATATCTAATAATGGAGGATCATTCAAGAGCAAGGATGTAGACTAGATATGTACCAAATATAACATCACATAATAGTTTTCTATAACATATTACCCTCAAGGTAATGGCCAGGCTGAAGCATCAAAGAAAACCATTATCAATATTCTCAAAAATATTGTCAATAATACCGGTCATGATTAGCACTTATAGATATTACCCACCCTTTGGGAATACTGTAAAAATCATCATACTCCCATAGGAGCCACTCCATACTCACATGTTTATGGTACTGAAGCCATCCTTCCCATTGAGGTTGAGTTACCTTCACTATGCATATCTTTCAATCATGTCTTAGATGATCATGATTATCGAGTAGCTTGCCTTCAAGAGCTAGACCTACTTGATGAGAAATGCACAACTACACTCAACAATCTTCAGGCATATTAGAACCAACTCAAAGGCCATTATAATTATCATGTTAAGTATAGAAAATTCAAATTTGGTGATCTTGTTCTTAAAGAAAACCAAAAGAATAACATGGATAAGAAGAAGTATAAAGCTTAATTCAAACCAAACTAGATATGTCCTTTCATCATTACTATAAATTATGGATCAGGGGCATACAAGCTTACCACAATAGATAGAGATGAACTTCCTAAGCCAATGAATATTATTCACCTTAAGTGGTATTATGCTTGAGTGCTAAGGGTATTATCTATAAAGACCATTTTATTTATGCCATTTTATCACTATTCTTCTTTATACAAATGCCATTCCTATCTGTCCTCTTAGTTGTATCCACTTTACATTCCATTCTATCAATTAGACGTGTTATAAATCCTAGCCCATTTGACCTTGGTTTTTTCCATTCATTACACATTTTTAGCACTGAGGAATTTGATCAATTTTTTCAAGTACTTCAAATAGAGATCATATTTTGGAGTAGTATGATAGAAGTTTTGATAGTTGTATCCTTCATTTGTTATTCCTTTCTTATCACCAGTCTTGCTACTAATTATAACTACCTTTGGGAAAATTATTACCATTGACCTATGTTGTTGTGTCCTAGTTATAACTGCATATGGTAAAACCAGGGGTAAAATTTGTTTCTTAAGTATTGATGTACCAACTTACCACTTCCTATGCCATATTATGCCTTTTTACCAAATGTGCCTATTTTATTTGAATTGACTGCTACACTAGTCAAATTTCTTTGTTGTAGACTGGAACTATAGTGACTTGATGTCCTACTCTGGGACTACCTAAGCCACAGTCTTACCTTTTTGTGAGCAACCTAAGTTTTAATTCTTTCTCCATTTTATAAGCAACCTAAGTTTGAATGCTCTCATAATTTTATGAGCAACCTAAGTTTAAATGCTCTCGCCATTTTATGAGCAACCTAATTCTAAATGCTCTTAACATTTTGTGATCTTGAAACATTTATTGCCTCATCATTCTTGATTGAGTTGAGATACTCCAAAAACATTTATAAAACTACTAGAAAAGAACAAAAACATGGACCACTTCTTTGCCTTCAAGATTCTAGGAACCCTTACTAAGTTTCAAGCAAACCACTTATCACTTAGTTTATCCATCCTCTTTGGCCTTTTCTCTCATGTACTTTCCATTTTTCAAGAATATTCCTATTCTTCTATCACATCCATTCTATTTTTTTCACCAGTTATCATTTTTCTTCCCATTCCCTGGGAGAACTACATTTGACCTAAAGTTTTTATTGGATATTACATCCATGGAACTGTGTAGGAAACATCCACTTGCCTAGCATATAAGGAAATAAATTGGCCATTTCCTTCCTTTCATTTCTTAAGTTGTCACCTATTTTCTAGGGGTAATGTGCATATGGTTTCTATTGAGTGTTTCTTTTTTTGTTTCTTTATTGTTTTGTTTGTGTGCATGTTTGTTTACTTTCAACACTACTACCTTGATTTAGTTTATGTGTGTTCATTGGGTGATTCCTTGTCCACCTTACACTTGAATATATCCTTATTCATATGTTTACATTGTCATCATGGCTTCTATCATTGGTGCATTGTTTTCTATTGAGTATTAGATTATGGGAGTCAGTCTGTATGCATATTTTGGCTAGATACTCATGATGTTCTACCATGATGCCTATCGATACATGCTACAACAAACCTCAGCTTTAAGAAGTCTATTTAGCAATGGCAACATCTCTTCGACACTGACATCTTGACTCACTCCCAATCATATCCCAAATAGAGTAATTATCCATGAAAGAAATTCAACCTTTATTAGTTTAGACAAGCATCTCCCTACTAGTAGGTTGTTCCAATTCATCATTACCCTCTGTATTAAGTTATCATCATCATTGACCAAGTTTATCTTATTTACCATAATTAAGGTCTTATGATTATAACCACCTATGGGCAAATCATTGCACACCATCCCACCTGCATTTCTTAATGATTATAACCACCTTTGGGCATATCATTATGTTGTCACCACTTCCCTTTTCTTGCCCATACAAGGGCATGTTATTATCTTATTTGTCTAACCTAATAGGGGCATCTCCATCTTCTCAATGATTATAACCACCTCTAGGAAAATCATTATATAATCATACCACATTGCCACTATCAGGGTATAATGCTTATAACCACCTTTGGGCAAACCATTGTACATCATCCCACTTGCATTCTTAGTGATTTTGACTACTTTTTCAAAATCATTATGTTTTCACCCCATCATCTTTCTCTTTTTTGGTCCCCTCATTTTGTGTTTTTCTTTTTGAGGGATCATTTTTTGACTTACTTATGACAACCATTCCCTTGAGGGGACATCATGCAGTTAGTTTATCATCATTGCAGTTGTATGCATATAGTACCTTTTCATTCTTTGAGAAGATGTAACTATGCTTATAGCTTTCAATGCCTTCCTAAATAAGGGTAAACTGTAGACACCTAAATCTATCCACCAATAACCTCCAATCAAGCTTTTGACCAATTTCCACCTAAAGTGCAAAATTTGGCCTAAAAATACTAAAACATGTTAAAAGATGTGAAACTAACATATTCAAGTGCTAATTTTGGCAATAGTATCGTTAAACAGGGTAGTATAATTTATGGGCCAACTAAATTTGATCAGTTTATTTCGAGTTAAAATGCCAATTTTACACCTGGGTGCTCTGGATTGCTCTTTCCTATCAAATCTCTTGCATGAGACATGTGCCTTTGTTATTTGGTGTTGGTAACATCCTAAATGGGATAATAGATCTAACACATCTAACATCACATTTTAATTCCAATTCAGTTAAATTTTGGACCAATAACAAGACATTCTAATCAATTTGAGTAATTTGTACACAAAGTTCTTAAACATGCTTAAGAGTTAATTAATTGAAATCAAATCCTAGTTAATAATTTCATATAAACTTGTTGAAAACTTATTTTCAGAAATGAATATTGAATATCTACATCATTAGGTAACCTCATTTCTTGGAAAGACATCCCTAGGCCATAAATGGCATAAATATCAAGATTCATGCCTCATCAAAGCCCTCCATGCCTCTTAATTGATCCTCTATCCCAAATATTGATGAGCCTATTTATTAATTTTAATTGAAAAATTAGATTAATCCTTAGCCACACATGTCAATCCTGAAATGGATGGTTTAAGTTGATTTTGATCAATCTCAAAAAATCTATAAATAGGAGGCCTTACCACATCATTTCTAAGCTTAATTTGTGCAAAATTATAATGCAAGATTGGTTCTAAAAGCTTCATGCAAACTAGTGTTACCATACCAAATTGATTCCAATCTAAGCCAAAGCTAAAGGTGCCAAGGAGAGATGGAGGTAGTCAAGCTTCCATTGATGAGGACTTCATGAGCACAAACTGAGTAAACCAATCGAAGAATACTTTTAGAGCATAAAGGAAGGTAAGGAATGTGTGTTTTCTTGCATTTTAGTTATGATTTGTTCATTTTTATTTCTTTACCAAGATCACCCTAGTAACTAGGCATGAAGATGTTAGTTTAGTGTGTGTTTTGTCAATTTGGTTTGTTCATTTTGTCACTAACACAACACTAATCTCCTCTTCTTCTTTGAATTCCTAGTTCACAATGATGAGCATGTTTTCCTCTTTCTAAATATATTATTTTTATAATTTTTAGGCTATTTTAAGGGTTCAAACTATATTTATTTCTAATAACACCTTTTTTAGGCCACTACATGCCTCACCCATACATGCCTATTCATGTTTATCTAGTTTTTATTTCGTTGATCCAAATGTAAAACAAATTATATGGTAATAAACTAGGCCTAATTCTACACACATTTTTTTTTTTAAATCAATTTTCATTTTTTTGGATGTAGTTAGGGTGGGTCGCATGGATGACTATCCATTTTTTTCCATTTTTTAGGACATACTTAATTGCAAAATTAATAAAAAAATATTCACCAAAAAAATGTATAAAAAAGTTTGTAACACACTAGAAGATCTAATATAAATATTCACCAAAGTGTTTCTAACAATATTAAATGATGCTCAAAAAATGGTGGGTCGCACATAATGGTATAATTCAAATTTTATTAAAAAAATAGGAGGTCCTCTTCAAATTTTAGATGTTTGACCTATTTATAATTAATCATTTTTCAAAAAAAATATTTTTTTGGAAACTAAACTCAAAATGCTACAATTCATGTTTTTATACAGTCTTCAAATGTTGAGTGTAGTTATCTCTAATTATCTACAAAATTTCACATTTCTAAAATTTCAAAAAAATCATGCCCATGGGTATGCCCTTTTTTTCCCCCCAAGTTGGTGCACTTACCCTTTTAAATTAGTGATGAAATGAAATGAAGTAATCGAGTAAAAGAAAGAAAAAAGAATGCATACCTAGACCTACCTGTGTGGAAATGAATGTGTTACAAAGGGTCTAACTCACTTCCTGGCTAGGGAAGTGGATGGAGAACCAAATAGTACCTAGAGAAAGAAGGAATCCCTAAAATGGATGCCCCCTATACTAAATCTAGAATTGGAATCTATGTAACATGGAGGAGGGAAATTCTTTCCCCCTATGTTGAATCTGACTAAAATGAGAAATGCTCAAAGGCCCAAAACTAATGTCTACCTTATGTCCCACATAAACTCATGTAATCTGGAATGTGTGTATAAAATCTATATGTTGTGAAGATAAAAATCTATCATACTTCCACTCTGAATATCTGAACTAAAACTGAGAAATGCTCAGAGGCCCAAAACCAATGTCTACCCTCTATCCTACACAAACTCATGTAGTCTTAGTCTGGTTAATGTAATGGACCAACCACTAAAAATGATCATACAATCCAACTTGGTGACAACCTAGGTATATCTAGGTGTAATCTGAAATTTTAGTCAATGTGTGAGAAGGGAATGGCATGTTTTACCATTCCATCTATATTATCTTGGATGATGAAGAACATGAACATCTATGTCATGCTCCCAAATATGGTATGTTAGTGATGTGTATGTATAATCTGGTAATCTATATAACCACATGTGATATGACATCGTGTCATGCCCCATGTGAAAAACTAGAGATCAAAACACTGTGCTCTGTATTATGCCTATAATATATTATCTAGTCTTATAACTATGTCATTATATATAAAGCTATATGTGTGAGATGTGTAATAATATACATGCCTTCAAATTTGGTATCTAAATTTGTATCAAATTCACTATGAATCCATATAATCTGACCTACTGTATTTGAATAATTTGTGTATCTGTAAACTAAAGATATATCCCTTTGAATGCCCTAAGTAATGTTGAGTGACCCATATAATTTGAGTCAATATACATTTCAATTGATTTGAGTTGAATCTAATAATATGACTATTGGATGTGTACGAACTATGGTGTATCCATATATAAGAGTGGATAGGCATGTTGGGTAAGTGTAGGAATAAGAATAATAGGAATTATTCCCCCCTTTTGGGGAAGGGATGAGATCCTATGATAGAGGAGTTTGATCCAAAAGTGATGACTAGTGGTGTAATGATAGAAGCAAGGTTGGTATAGTTTGAATTGATTAAGAAGTTGTCTGATTGATTAGATTGAGTTTTTTGAAAGTTGAATGAGCTTTTGATTAGTTAGGTCCAAGTTGTGTGTCTGGGTATAAGATAGGTATAGAGATATGTGTGCCATAGTAGGTAGATGAAATAATAAGAGAGTGAAGCTTGAATGATGTTGAAGGTATCATTGTTATGATTCTATGGAATAAAATGGTTTGTAAAACAAAGCTTTTGGGTTCTAGTTATGGGCAAAATGGTATTTGACTTTAAATGAAAAATTTGTTTGATATGAGAAAATTGAATTGATTCTTGATTCATTTATGCATTAACTAGGTTGAGATTTGGAGCTCTAGAGTAGGAGATATGTTGAGGAGAGAAGTACTTACCATGACCCAATTTGAGAAGTTGGCAGCCCAAGTAGAGGTTGTTGGTGATGTTACCCTAGTGAATAGCTAAAATGTGTGATTTTTGCCTATTTGGAAGCCTCTTTTTGATGTCTTTAATCTATTTAAAGTGGCCTAAGACAAGTTTTACTAGTTATATCACTCTTGTCTAGGAGTCAGTGCTCCTATCTAAGGTTTAACACTATTGTCTAGGTTCCAGTGCTCCTATCCAATGTTGGTGTCCTTTATGTAGTGTTGTTGCCCACTAGGGCTGATTTTTTATGATTTTTCTTTGTTTCCTATTTTTTTGTAGCTTGTTTATTTACTTGGCTTGGTTGACTGATATATATGTTGTTTTCTAGTGTTTTATAGGGTGAGGTATAGATGAGGGAGTTCCATAGAGGTCAGGTGATGGAGACATTTAGGTTATTGCCATTATTTGTTGATGAGAGAGATATGATGGATAGGGTAGGGTTGGGTCATGTATGTGACCTAGGCACTATGCAATGGGATAGGTATCTGATTATGCCTTATGTGAAAGTTGGAATGCATATATATGTACTATTTGGCTTCTTACAAGGGAGATTACTATGACTCTAGAGGATGTGTATCACATTTTGCATTTACTAGTTAGTGGATAGTGGGTGACATTACAGGATGACATGGGTGTTGATGCTATTGATTATGCACCCTTGTATTTTGTTGGCATACCTTCAATTATACATTAGAGAGGTAGTGATAGTGATTTACTATTTTTAGTTATAGTATGGTCTAGTGTTCCATGTCTATGGAAGTGGTTAGCCATTTTGTTGGCTTTGTTTATTGATATGGATGGGAGTGGGGTATCGATTGCATATTGGCTGCATAGGATTATTCACAGTGTGGAGGTGTATGGTAATGTGTTCTCATTGGATAGGACTATGATTTCCCACCTATATGGGGATATTTATAGGTTTACATAAGAGGCATTCAGTGGTGGTGTGAGTGTAGCTACACTATTCCACTATTGGGCTTATGAACACATTATAGTTGTGCATCTGATTGGGTTACCTAGGCTAGAGTGGGCACATCCACATCTATTTAGGGAGTGGTGGATGAGTACATTGGATATCTAGTCTCTTAGGATAGATCAATATAGACAATTTTTAGATAGATTAGTGGCTCATGATATCATATGGAGGCCCTATAGAAGATTTCCTAGGTGGGCTGAGGATGGAGTGTAATTGTAGTATATGAGGGTCAATTATTGGTTACATGACCATTGGGTTGGAGTGTATGAGCACTTTCAGTATGAGTGCATGACTAGATAGTTTGAGGTATCATAGGAGGTGCCCCCTATTGTATGGGTATGGGTGAGGAGTGCACGAGCAGAAACAAGGGTAGAAGCTCATGAGAGGCATAATAAAGCTAAGTTAGTACCATTACATTTGGATACATAGGATACAAATATATATATTCTTGATGTAGATGATGTTGGATGTATAAAGGCATATACCACATGGTGGGCTAGGCATCAATGGGCTCTATTATATCCTATTGATGGAGGGGTTTCTCCTGAGTATGAGGATCTTATGTTGATCTAGATGATGGGAGGTAAGTAGTAAATTTATTTAAATTATGTATAAGTTTGTGCTTTAGTTTGATTTAAAAGTATATATCTAATGTAGTGTTATACTTTTTTTTATGTGGAGTGCGAGGTGTGTAGGATGAAGCATAAGTTGGGGCAAGAAGTGGAGATGATGGGTTCTAGGAGATCAATATTGAGTTGACACTTTGAGAGATCACATAACATGTTCCTAATGATGTAGTGGATGAGGGTTTGATAGATTAAATGGCAGTGACAACCAGTGTTTATGTTCATTTATTTGATAGAGCTATTATCATGATAGTTTCATATGTCAGAGTAGTGGGAGAGAGAGATGAGCTGAGGGCTAAGTTGGATAGGTAGAGGATGTCCCCACCTAACTTTAAGTCAATGAGTATGAGGATTGTGGATGAGTACACATAACTTCAAAGGCATTATGCAGATTTTCATGAGGATTATGGTTGGCTATTGGAGTGAGAGAGTCATCATAAGAGGCATTTGAGAGCTTGAGGAGGTACAGGGCCATCGAGTGGTAGAGTGGATTATGGGACCAGTGCTGGTGGAGAGAGTGAGGGCATGATGCCCATTCATGATTGATTGTATTTTATGTGATGTATATGTTTTTAAAAAATTGTTATATATATATATATATATATATATATATATATATATGGATACTATTTTTTATTTCAACTCATGTGTACTATGTTATGGGATTTGAAATACATTGTTACATTTGTTGTAAATGGTTGATTAGAAATAGTTGATTTGGGATTGATTTTAAGTTTGTGTATGTTTTGGTAGATAAAATTTTGGGATGTGATTTGATCATTTCATTATATTTTCAAGTGTGATGTTTATGTTTGATTTGTAATCATATGTGAGTAAAAATTTTGTTGGTTTTATAACTAGTAAGTTTTTTTGATAAAGTGAACTGGTTTAAGCTTGGTAAAATGGGATATTGGTAAGGTCCAAACTTTGGATAATTTGTTTTGGCTAGGGATAGCTATTCAGAACTAAAAATGTTAGTTATTAGTAGAAGGGGATGTAAGAGAGTGTTTTGTGCTCAATTCCCTGAGAGTGGCTCAAGAATACAAAGGCTAGTCCTTTGGATTCATCATTGCCCTACAAAGTGAAGCTATGAATTGATACTAATATGAATGTGTGTTGTATCACCATTTTAACCTTGATGGCCAACTAAACAAGTGCCCATACTACTCATGTTATGTAGGAATGTGATCTATATCTGATACTATCTATGATGCACTAAATGTAGTTGTACATGGAGACTCTACAAAATGTAACCTCACTAGATGTGTGACTGAAAATATGTGTTGTGGAGAAGTATCATCTATCCACAATCATAGTGGATTTCTACATGAAATAACACCCTATGGCTTTTGTTGTGATGTATATGAGTGAGTAATAGATTGAGATGGAGCTAAAACCTGTGATGGGGGCTCATCTAATCTCAATCATAGTGGGTTGCTATGTGAAATAGGTCCTTGAAAATATGGCCATATTGAATATCTATCTAGAAAAATAATATGTGATGTGGGTTCATTTAATATTAACCATAACAGGTTGCTACATGAGATAGGACCCTTAAAATTTTGTCATAGTGAATATCTCTTTGGATCAGTACTCTATTATGGTGCCTATGATTGTGTTGGATATGTATATGGAACTGCACTATGTACTCCTTAGATTACACTACTATATGGAGGTTTCTCTCACTGTACTAGTTTTAAAACCTTTTGAGTAGGTGAAATATGAGATCTCTTATGAGGCTCTATCCTAAAACCCACATTACTCTCACGATGAGTGACTAATGATTCTTATGAAAGAATGTCCTTGGATGAATTAGTCATAGATGAATGAGGTCTAAGGTTTCATGATGGAGGAGATATTATTACCCCCTATGTGAATTCTATGATGCCATTATCAACACATCTATTAATGCAATCTCTAAGTTTATAAAAATCATTATCTCTATGTCCACGGATATGATGATAGTTACAAAAGGGTCAATGTGGCTATTTATATAGGATATGTGGATCTCATCAATGAGTATAAGGCAATGTGAGTAATCTCTTATCAAGTAGTGATGATAATATAACACATGGGTTGTCCTAATATAAATCAAACTATAGTGGTGCTTTGTTGTTGTTCTCTATAGTGCATATTGTAGGTTGTACTTTGGAGATTAGCTCTCTATTCTTAACCAGTTGCTTTTTTGGTTGTGGTCTCCTATCTTATTTAGGACATAGTGGATGATATATGCTAGGAGTTGTACATGTCGATACTGCTATTGAATCTAGAGTAATTTGATCAACTAAATTTGCCTCAATCAATCCCAATTTATTTTCCAAAGCTAGAACTGTATAGCATAAATGTCTGAAAGAAGACTCTATCTGATATAATAGATGATTAAGGAGAGTTTGATGAATCCCCTTAATAAATATATGTTGAATCTCTAAATTTTCTAGTTTGTAGATCAATATTAACATGTAAGTCTTAAATTGTATGATATAATCACTAACTGGATCTAAAGTATCTTGATGCAATGTGGCAAGTTTCTCATATGTAACATGAGGACCTATGTTTGATATATAATGTCTAAGAAATGCCTCCTCTAAGTCATCATATGTGTGAAAGGAACCAATGGGGAGTATATTAAAGAACCAATTTTGTGTTTCCCCACTAATGTTTACTGGAACAACTTCAATAGAATCAAAGGACTTGCATGAAATGACAAAACCTTCTGAAAGGCTTGAAGGTGTATGAATGGATCTCCAATTTCATCAAAGTGAGGCAATGATGGTATCTAGAAATTATTAGGCAATGAATATTTTATGAATGTCTTTGGAAGAGGGTTACCATATAAATCATTAGCATCCATCCAAGACTTATAAGCCTTTTTTTCCAAGGTAAGGATATGTACTTGATGTTGTAATTCTCCTTCTACATGCATCACAAAAATAATCTCCTGGGATGGTATATTAGCATCTTGAAGTGGTTCATTTAATCATTGAATTTAATCATTTATTTTAGACATGGGAATGCTACATTTAGAAATTAGATCATAAAAAGGGGGTGTGCTCACTTAAACCTTGGGATTAATGGTAACTTGGAGCTTACTAGAGGGATGTGGGCTATCATTCTCTTTAGGTGAAGAGTGAGAATTGGGTTATACTATAGTGAAGGGTGGATTGGGAGATTCATTGGTATCTTTATGTTTTATTAAATCACATTCTAATATATTATAAGATGTGATTCTATCATTAACATGTGCATTATTTGAAATATAATCATGCATAGAAGTAGAAAAAACATTTGGTAGTGCATTATGCTTGAGAAGGAGTGAGAGAAGAGTTAGAAACATGAGATGCATTTTATTATTCACTATGTGAATAATGATCATCATTGTTCCATGCATTATCATGATTTAAATATTGTTCATAATCACTCTAATATTCATATTCATTTTCATGTTTGTTATCATACTCATTATCACTTCCAACATTGCTAGGGAGAGGGGTAAGAGAAGAATTTGATTATTTTCTAATATGCAATAAATTATCATGTGAATGTGCATCCATGTTATCCATAGATGGAGTTTATGCATTATTTTCATTTTCAATATGATTAAGATTAAGAGAGTTATCATTTAGACATTATTTTCATAAAGTAGAGTTGAGAGCATGAAATGCATCATTTGAACTATGCATTGGTAATTTGATTTTATTGCATTTATATTGTTATATTTTGAACATAAAAATATCAAAAGAGAAAGAGAGATTATATTCACATGGAATAAAATTATCACCAATAAGAGGTTCACTTAGAAGTGCATAACTAATTTGTTCATTTGATGCATTGTGCATAGGAGAATGAGGTGAAAAGTATCTCTCCCATTTATCAAAATTATTTTCTTTAGAAGAAGGAATAAAAGATATAGGTTTGAGAGAAGAAGATGCATATACTTTGTATTCACTAACACTTTAAAATGTATCATCATATTCCTCATTGCAATAATAGTATTATCTTCATTGGAAATGAAATCATTTTCCACATTTTTAGCTTATGTGTAATTTTGTAAATTTATCCATTCATTGTCATAATTATGAGAAAAAATTAGCAATTAATCTATGGGATGACAGGGAAGAAGTGCCTTAATGGCCATTTTATTTATTTCATCAAATAAAATATTGAAAAGTACTATTAAGCAAATAAATGCAAAAATAACTACTAACATAGAGATTTTTAAAAATATTATTGACTATCCAAAAAAATTGCAAAAATTCTAAGATATTTTTCTAAAAATTGCAATGAAGTAAGGCTTGGGGTTTGAGGACCTAATTTGGAAATTTAGGGTTTTGGGCTAGGGTTTTAGAATTTTTGAAAATTATGAAATAAATTAAATTCTAAAAAATAATTTTGAATAGGATAAATGCACAAAAAATTTATACAAAAATCAAAATTTTGAAATTAAATTTTTGCACAAAATAACTACTAATATTGAGATTTTGAAAATATTTTTGGCACTCCAAACAATTTACAAATCTATAATATTTTTCTAAAGATTTTAAGGAAGGAGGACTTGGGGTTTGAAGACCTAGTTTGGAAATCTAGGGTTTTGAGCTAGGGTTTTAGAATTTTTGAAAATTATGCAATAATTTAAATTCTAAAAAAATAATTTTGAATGGAATGAATACACAAAATTTTGTATAAAAATCATAATTTTAAAATTAAATTTTTGCACAAAATATGAAAGAAAAACCCTAAGGGTACCTAGGGTTTTAGATTTATTCGAAGTAAGTCAAGTTCACTAAATGTTTTATTATTTTTGGGAAACTAGGGTCTAGTTACTAAACAATAAAGGGTCTAGAGTAAGGGGAAAAATCTAATAAAATACATTAAATTAAAAAATTTGATCAATTTAGTCAAATTAATTACATATGGAAAGATATAAACTTATATAAAAAAATTGGCTGAAACAAATGATTCTTGGATTAATATCTATTACACAGGACTGGGATAATGTTTCAAATCTAGATCTTGCTTTCATTTTATCAAATGATACAAGCATTGAAATAGGACACCCTAGGGTCTAGTGCTATAGTCCTCTTCTACCACTATTGTCCCAAAGACCTAAGCTTTTTAGGTTTTGTTTGTTATCTCTATATGAGCTAGTATATGAAATTTCAGGGGTTGAATATCTATAGATTTCACTGAAGGTTCATTTCAATATCCAAACCCTAAGTTTATCTAGACATGAAAAAAAAATACATTAAAAGTAAAAGGAGTAAAATTGGGTTAAGGGAAGTATGATTTCATGATCTAGAATCCCTACTATCCTAATTATTGCCTACATTAACCTCAAGTTGGGGTCTCAGATCAAATGTAGTTCTCCCTTAGGGAATGTGCATAATCAATGCACATAGTAGATGCAAGAATGAAATTTCACCTAGGCCCTTCCTTGATCACGCATGCAAGTTTATGTGTGATGCAAAATGTTGAGCTATACTATTGACTAATTTTAATTATGTAATGTGCCAAAGTATTAAGTGTTATATATAAAATTCCTTGTGAAGTCTTTTATATAAAAGACTCTTTTTTTTTAATTTGATAACTTTATTATCATTTGGCCAACATTAGAAAACTCAAGGATGAAGTGAAGAAAGGGGATGAGACTCATTAAGTGAGGGAAAATGATTATTGGGGATAAAAATGACACTGGACAGGAGCACTATAAATGGACACCTTAGAGTCCAATGTTGTATTCCAATCCCAATGCTCCTATCTTATAGGCTCAAGACCTAGGGGGATGGAATAAGCAAGGGAAATATAACCTGGCTATAAGGTTGAATGAGGTTATGAAAATATAAGGATAATTGGAAATAAGTAAAAGGGTGACTCAAACATGAAACAAGACTAAGATGAGTAAAATGAAATATGTGGCTAAATGTGAACAAGGCTCATATTCTCTAGTCAGAGTCTCTTATGAAAAGACTGTGAAAAAACATGATATGTGTGGTTGCTTCACCAATTTAGGGTGTATACACCTTTAAGGTATATCTTCAGAGATACCTTTAAAACATGCATAAGATTGGATTTCCCCTTCAAATTATCTCCCAAGAGATACCTTCCAGATAGGCACAAGAGTGTATTTCTCCTTCAATGAACTAGTGGAATTTCCTTTACATGAAAGACACTACTAGGTGATATCTTGAAGGCCTATATAATAACTTCTATTTATCTCCTAGGAGATACATTTCAAACATGCACAAAATTATATTTACCCTTTAGGGTGTCTCCTAGGAGATACATTTCAAATAGGGACAAGAGTGGATTTTTCCTTCAAGGAACAAGTACAATTTTCTTTTACATGGAAGGCACTACTAGGTGATATTTTAAAGGCCCTTATAATAACTTCAAGGTATCTCTTATGAGATAATTTTTAAACATGCAAATAATTGAATTCCCCTTAAAGGTATCTCCTATGAGATATCTTTCAAAAATTCACAATACTTGAATTCCCCTTCAAGGTATCTCCTAGGAGATACCTTTCAAATAGGTACAAGAGAGGATTTATCCTTCAAAAAACAAGTGGAATTTTCATTTACATGGAAGGCAATACTGGGTGATATTTTGAAGGTCTTTATAATACCTTCAAGTTATTTATTAGGATTTACCTTTAAAACATGGACAAGATTGGATTTCCCCTTCAAGTTATCTCTTAAGAGATACCTTTCAAATAGGCACAAGAATGGATTTCTCCTTCAAAGAACAAGTGGAATTTTCCTTTATATAGAACGCACCACTGGGTATATTTTGAAGGCCCCTATAATACCGTAAATGTATCTTATAGGAGATACCTCTCAAATATGTACAAGAGTTTATTTACCATTCAATTTATCTCCTATGATATATTTTTCAAATAGGGACAAGAGTGGATTTCTCTTTCAAGAAATAAGTGCAATTTTCCTTTACATGGAAGGCACTACTTGGTGATATTTTGAAGGCCCTTATAATACCTTCAAGGTATCTCCTAGGATATACCTTTTAAACATGCACAAGAGTGGATTTCCCCTTCAAGGTATCTCTTAGGAGATACCTTTGAAATAGGGACCAGAGTGGATTTTTCACATCAAGTAACAAGTGGAATTTTATTTCACACGGAAGGCACTAATGGGTGATATTTTGAAAGCCATTGTATTACCTTAAATTTACCTCATAGGAGATACCTTTAAAACATGGATAATATTTTATTTAACCTTTAATTTATTTCTTAGGAGATACATTTCAAACAGGGACAAGAGTGGATTTTTCCTTCAAGGAACAAGTACAATTTTCCTTTACATGGAAGGCACTACTAGGTGATATTTTTAAGGCCCTTGTAATACCTTCAAGGTATCTACTAGGAGATACCTTTAAAAAACATGAAAAGGTGTGTATTTATCCTTAAATATATCTCATATAATATACCTTTCAAATAGGTACAAGAGTGTATTTCTCTTTCAAGGAACAAGTGGAATTTTTCTTTAACGAAAGGCACTACTAGGTGATATTTTGAAGTCCTTTATAATTGTTGACAAGGTTTGACTTTTAGGTCAAACTTGGAACCCTACAGGTAATTTTTATATAAAATGGAGCTTAAAAATAAATATAATCATGTATATTAGTTTGGGGAAGATTAATATGCATCCCAATATCTTTTTCCATGTGGCACACTTCTCAAGAAATCCATACAAGTGCCATTTACTCTCTTTTTTAGTTGTTTCTATAATTTTAGTTAGGGAACCTACCATATTCTAATGTTTCTGACATAAATAAAAAACATAAAGACTTATTGGATGTTTTAAATTAAAATAAGACACATATTCACCTTGATAACTATGCCACTTGCATTAATGATCCTTAAAAGCACATAAAATGACCCCAAATTAACAAATTGACAAATGTAACTAAGACCAAGGCTAAAATGCATTGAATAACATCAAATGACACATAATAATTCCCATGAAAATATATTTATACCCCTATATCATATAATAAAACATTTTTTTATGCTCATTTTTGGGTTTCCTAGGCACACTAAAGTGACCTTCAAGTTTTTGCTTGGTATGGACAACACAGGTAGTTTCAAGGAAAATTATTTTGTGAGGTTGTTTTAAAATAAAATACCTTAATTTAAATATAATATTTTTTATTAATTATCAACTATGCTTTATGAACCATTGATAACAAGTTGATTGTGAAAATATGCTAGTTGTTTTGTGTACCTTATAGGTTTTGCTTCCTTTTTTCCAAATCCATATGAACTAGTTAGTTATGTTGGATATAAAGGATTTTAAATAATTATTATATGGTATAAATTCTTTATTTAAATTTTTATAACATTTTTATGAGTAATTTAGTTCATGTTGCAAGCGGCTGTCACCAGGGGCAGTTCCAACTGAAGTGCTTGTTTGCTAAGATTTTTATCCTATAGGGGTCTCATATAGTTATCAAATGGTGTTTAAAAAGTTATTAATTCATATTACCACCTCATATCATGTTTTTATCTCACCATTGCATCCTTTGAGTAGCTTACAAGCTTTTCTTTCTCCATTTGTCAACTTCATGCCTAACTTCACTTGCAGTCATGTGTATGGGCTTGCTCAGCTTGTTCTTGGATTTGTAATCAAGGTATATCAGTTGTTTATACCATAAGTAGTTGTAAAAATTTTATCTATATTATTTAAAAATGTTTAATTATAGTCACATGCTCAATTCACCATGCTAGACAGTCATGTGATGCCCTTGCTTGCTATATTTCATGTGCATACAAGTGATTTTAATGTTGTAACAGGTGTTTTAAAGCTGGTTACAAAGTACAAAGAATTTAAATCACATTCTTGAATATTTTCAATGGTATTTAGGTAGTATTGAAGCTAATTCATCATGTTTTTTCCACATCTCATTACTTTGCCTACATAATTTGCTCGATGCATACTCATAAGACCATTTACTGATGTCATACTGAAGTATGAGGAGGTTGATTTGTGACAAAACTCCTTGGTTTTACTTGAAATATAAATGGGTGAACCTTGTATCCCTATCAGATAAAAAGGAACATACCAAATTTGAGAAGGAAAATACTAGTGCAAGATGGTTTTGTAGAGCTTCAAACATGCCTCAGAATAAACTGAGACCCTTCAATAACATATTCAGGCCTATAGATGCAAATGACCTTTTGGTGACTCTAAGAAGCAATAACAATAAAATGGTTGTGGTAAATGGTTCTCAACTGGCATATTGAGGTATAATGAATTCAAATGCACCAACAGAGGACTAGGGAAAATAATTGTATTCCCCATGACCATCTATAGGCACCCTTTCAAGCATGGAACTAGTAACCTACAGGGGTCAAATAGGTAGGGTGAAGAAATAATGGTCTATGCATGGTTTTTATGGTTTTTTATCCAATAAAAGGTGACTTTGAGGCAAGGATAGTGCTATATGTTTCAAAAGGAATCTAGGAAGGCCTCTTCCTCATCAAATCACCCCAAGCAACCCCTATGATGACCTATAGGCAGGGGTAAAAGGGATATCTTAGTCAACAGGGGTAGTGGAGAACCTAGTTTTGAGGAATTGTGAATAATTGGAGTGAAAATTAGTTGTAAATACTTCATAATAGTTTTAATATCATCACTATATCTTGAGACATTTTTAATAAGTACAAAATAGCTCAAGACTACCTACAAGAGTACACTAGGCAGAGTATACAATTATTCACCTATGACTGGTATTAGTGATATTTTCAACCTCTAAGTGATGGTCTAACCAAGTTGGGTGAATTAATAGGCTTACATCACTATTAAGGATCTTATAAGGTTATGGGAGGACTCATGACCTCTATCAAACACCACTATAGGTATCCTTTGTATGGATAATGCACCTACAATTGTGAGGAAAGTTGGTGTCTTAGTCAAAGTGTTTAATGGTATTTAGCCCATCAAAGTGAATACAAGGTGAATAAGGGCATAATAAAGCTATAATATGATAATGGTTGTTTAAATTAGGGTATTATAATACCATTTTCAAGCCTAATTAGGGATCTTCACCTATAATAAACCATGAGAAAAGTGTCTCAGTCTAATTAGTCAAGGACTCATTTTGGGGTTAAAAGGTGAATTAGCATGGTGAATGGAATTAAACCTTAGTAAAAAAATGAATTACCACCTCAAATTTTATGTTAGTGGTGATATGAAACTTTCCAAAGGGGAAAACAAAGCTTACACAAGGTTCTAAGACCCCTGTGCTCAGTCCTACAACAAGGTATAACCTAGCAAGATAAGTGGAAACATAAGCTTGTCCAAGGAAGAGGTGAAGGTTAAAATAAAGTTATTATGGTTAATGATATGTATTTAAGTGTTTATACAAGCCTAAAATCCTACAAAAATGATCATCTTAATTCCCTACTTGGCTAAAGGGGCAACATTTTGTATAATGAGCTTAGAAGCCTTTTGCCCAATAGGCAAGTATGAGAATTCAAGAGGAAATGGGATATTTAAGTGATTTAAAAGCTCCATAATCATAAATTTTACATGTGAAACATGTTTAAACCACATATTGGTATTTTTTTAGCTTGAAAAGGTCACTCTTAAGAGGGTTTGAGAAAAATGCTAGAAAATATTGTTTTTGAGGTTTTTTGGGCATTTGGAGATGGTTAGCCATCCAAAACATGGAATAAGACCAAACCCTCTAATAAAAATGGTAATTTTTATTTTTAATATATCTAAAAACACTCACTTTTCCTAATGGATGAGGGATATACCTCTCTATTTTGTCTCAGAGGTCAGCCAGGTTAAGAAAATTAGACTTTGGTAAGATGAGATTTTGATGTCAAAATGAGCAAAAGACTCAAAAAAGAGATTTTAAAACTTCATTAAAACATTATATGAGGTTTATATAATGAAAATTATGGATAAAAATAAATATATCAATCTCATACTCCTCAAATTATCCATTTTCCCTTCACGCATAGTCTAACTAAACAAGGTTTCTACTAGGTCTAGTTGGTGAATGAGAGAAGTTGATAAAGTAAAGTGCTTGAAAGGGTATGTAGTGGACTTAAGAAATAAAATTGGATGTAAATATTCATAATACACCAATAAAACCATGAGTTACTAGTCCTAACATCCAAATCCATCAAGGTTCCTAGTAAACCTATTGGATTTTGAGAAGGCCTAATGCCAAATGGCAGTCCATTATCACTTTTGACTCTTAGTAGACTATATATAAGATTTAGGTATGATTTATAGGACACAATACAGGTGTGAGATCTTGTGGCGTGTAGATAAGTTATCAGGAGAGCCATCTTTGGGATTAAAACCACTCACCCTTATGTAAATTTGGAAAAACAAGCTCGATAGGGAAACTTTTAGAGCTCACATCTCCTTCAAAGATCTGCATGGGAGAAAAAGGAGTTTATAAGAGTTATATAAGGTCCTTGGAAACCATGTTGTGGCATTTTTTTAATTTTAAACATGATATATTTATGAATAATGGTTAAGAGCAAAAAATTGTCTAAAACCCTTGTAAAACCCTTAATGAACCCAATGGGAAAATGAGATTTGAAATCTGATATAAATACATAGTTTGGAAAGTAAATTTATTGGAACATGGAGAATACTCACTTAGTCTCCTCACATTTAAATGATTTGTAAGTAATTGTATGGACAACATGCAAAATACGGTTTTTCTCACCATTTTTTGTGTTTTACAGGCTACAGGAGGAGTTGGAAAGTGAAATCAATTTTGGATTGAATTTTTGGACTTATAATAAGTCCATATGTAAATTTTATTCCAGGCAAAAACTTCTAATTGTTCAAATAATTGCCTTATTTTAAGCTAGTCAAAACTAGCATAGTGAACATAAGGGCAAGAAGGGTGAAAACTCTAAGTGTGATCCTTTTTAAGGTGTACCCTAGAATTCCAAGGCCATGGATATCCTTTAAAAGTTTCATTCACTCCCTCCCATGGATTTTCATGGGAAAATGAAGCCAATTTTGAGGCCAAGTGTGAGGGGTGATCGAAAAGAGGAGTTTTTAGACTACAGGCAGTGATGGCTTCCTTCCAAGAGTTTTTAGATGATTAGGATTAGAACCAATGCATGTAACTACATTCTTGAAGTTCTTCCATATTATCCCAATCATAATACCTATCCATATTTAGTGGTGGGATCTTCAAATAGGCCCAAGTGATAAAGGTAGTTTTCTGAGCCAGGATTAAGAGTTTTATGCCATTTTTCATAAATTTCATGACTTGTATGGACAGTTTTAACTTATAAAATTGGATGGTTCATCCCATATATCTTTATCATGAAATTTTAACCCATTTTATTATATTTAAAAGTGTCCAAGTGGCCTTTGGACTTCCCTTTCCTTACTTCTATCTCAAAAGCTATAAACATTGACTCTTTTGGCTCTTCTTGATAGCCTCCATTGGTTAATGGTGAAACCTTGGCCAAATTTGTAGTTTAATGACTCTTGAAGAAATAAAAAAGTGACATTTCATACTCACATGTTGTTCAATTGAGTATTAGTACAATCTTGTTGGTCTTGTCTAGTAGAAAAATATCTTTTCTAGCATGTTATCCTTGATTGTTCACCAAGTGTGTAAAAGAGTAATTGTTACAGGTCTTTTTTAATGTTATTTTCAAGTTTATAAGTGTTTTATTATTTTATTCTATCAATTAATCATTCATTTCTCTCCTAAGTACCAAATACCTTCTTGAACCTAGCTTACAAAACATTGATGTGACAATACAACTTAAATTGTGAATTTTGTGTAAAAGAGGTCTTGTTTGACTCTAAGTAGTAAAATTTTCATAAATATGGGGAAATATACTTTTTGTCACTTGAAATTTCATAATTTTAGGATATTAAAATTCTCTCCTCATTCAAGTGGCACAATGGAACCACCTCAGGGTTGAGGGTGACCCAACTTTGAGGTGGATCTCTAGATTTGGGCTAGTTCCCCTTGATGTACCACTTTGATCAATCCTACTACTAACACTTGGGAGGATGAAAAGGGATAATAATATTTTAAATTAAATATAATCTATGGGATGTGATACACCAAATAAGTTATCTACTTACACCATTTAACATACACTTAGAACCAAGAAGAAGTCTGCACATACACTTCATCCAATGACAATCTTCCCTTTCACATCAATGTTTCAAGTATGGGGGCTTAAAGAGAGCCTAGGTTAGGAAGAATTATAAAATATGAATTCTAATAAAAAATATTTAATATACTACTCACTATACCTGCAATCCAATTAGACACTTCTTTCTGGCCTGCAAAAGAGAGATTCCAAAACACACAAGGCACTAGGAAGAGTAACATGTGAAGGTAAGCCAAAATACACTTGCATAAGACCAAAAAATATTGTGTAAACATAGTGAAATATTTAATGAGGTAAAAAAAAAATTATTATTTCAAGGAAAAAAATTTGTAGGGATGTTCCATACCAATATGGAGAGATTCCATATAATGCCAAAAAGGTTAGAATTTATAATAATTATGAGGAGAAAGAGATAGAAGGGACTCAAAGGTCATTGATAAACTTGTCAATAAAGGAGAAGGATTTAAATTAGCATGTAATACATTATGATATATTTCCTAAAAGAGAATCAAAGATAAATGACTCTCAAACTTGTTTAACTCCTTCACATATGGCATAGATTCCCTTGTGCTTGCACATGAAACTACCTTCATGATTTGCCTTTACAAAACTACCTCACAAATATATAGGATTAGGTTTTATGATTAATATAAATTGGATGGGTTACTAAAAATCCCTCGTGTGTATTATATTAGTCCATGATCATTCTTATTCTTCTGGCCATGTATAATCATCTCAAATAGTTACAAAAAGCTCTTTCCCATGCACCTCTCACACTTGGCACCCAAAAACTTTCCAATTATAAAATATGATCCATGCACAAGGAGTTATGACACTTTTCAATAGTTTCCAAGTCATCAGGTTAATCAAAAAATCCTTAAAAGGCTTCACAAATGGAGTTTCACCCTTTTTCACTAAGTGATCACTCTCTACCCACTGGCCTAGCTAAAATGAGAGAGGTAGTAGATATACTTATGAATCTATATACTTCATAAAATTGACATGGATACTTATAAAAATTCTCAAACTATCTCCCAGAAGTGATTTCACCTTTTGAAACCTTCTCACACCTATAAAATACACAAAAATGTTAAAGAAAACCATGTTTTGCACCATCTGTACAAGTGTATTACACCTCAGTCATATGTGTTAGGTATATGGAGAGTCTTATACTAATTCAAGTAGGTTTCATTGACTTTCCACTACATTTATATTCTTAATTTATCTCATCTTCCCAATCGGATTCTTAGAGAGGGTTTACAAGGGTTTTGGAGTGGTTTCAAGTCTTAATGTTTTTTCATAAAGAACAAACATTAGAAATATAATAAAAGGCCACTAAGGTATTTTTTATTACCCTATTCATACTCATAAAATAACTCAAGGTCCCATGCAAAGTGTTATGAGAGATATAAGCATCTCAAGTTGACCCTTCAAACTCTTTTACTACATTCTATGAGGGCTTGAGTTTATTCCAAGCCAAAAATGACTTCTTGATAAGTTTGTATTCAAAAAAATAGATCCAAAACCTATATTATGATCCAAAAAATGTGTCCCCAACCATTGGGAAGGTAATTTCATGCTATAAATTTAAATGACTCACCATTTGTCTTAGGCCTAGACCTTGTTTTCACAAGTTTGGCTGCTACTTAGGACTCAAAATGACTCTTTTATGTTTTCCTTGCATGTATATAGCTTATACACATCCATTTTAACTTTTAAAACATTAGTTAAATAATTTTAATTCTTGTAAAATATTATAAATGAAAATGATCTCGTATTGGCCCCTTGGCTTTAACCTTGCCTATTGGGTTTAACTGCAACCCTTGTTGCCCAGGGCATCGTATTTGGCTTCAGAGCTCCTAGATTAATTTTATAGGTTTATATTAATGTGATACAACTTTAAAAACATTATTTAATTGTAACCTTAAGTTTTGATCACCAATTTCATCCTTTTTCCTCAAAATTGCCTCTTCATGCACGATAAAAGTGACCTAGATTTGAGATAGAATAGAGGCATGTTTACCTATTTCTTTAGAAAAACCAAGTATTTTATGGGGTTTATCAACTCCCAAGTGTGTTATGTACCAAATTTTGACTCTTCACTACATGATTTAGACCTTCAAAAGACACAAAACCCAAGACTAAGTTTGCAAAGGTAGATTGTTTGTAGGCAAGGCATAAGGGTTGTGTTTTCTTTATTTTGTACTCTTTTCTTTGGTGAATATGAATTTTTAATATTTACATAAAGTTTATATCATCATTTATTAGTTTATATAAATCATTCACCACCTTTTATCACTATAAACATCACCTATGCTCTTACAAACACAAAACTAGGTCAATAACTACCTAGACTGAGACAACCCTACAGACATGTCTGTAGGTGATTATGAATGTGATAAATCCTACCTAAGGTGTGTTTTAATTCTATAAACGTATCTTTAAGGTCACAATATTTTCACTTGATCAATTTCATACCTTAAATATTCTTCTAACACCATTAAGATATCAAAGTTCACTTTTTTTATTAGCTGGATTGAGACACCTATAGGTATTCTCTTGCTCTTTTCTTCAGGTAATGATGATCATATATATATATATTGGAACCTCTTATGAAGTTATATAATTAACATATCACTTTTTACCTCATATATACCCCATTGTAACTTCAAATATATACCTCTCACTCTTGACTAGGACCTTTATGTCTGACTGTTGTATGTGTATCTTTAGGTTTTGTGTTAGGCTTGAACAATGCTTGGAGACTCTATTTATGATTTTTTTATCTCATTTTAAGTATTATAGTCATAAAAAAAACTTTTATACTTTTCATTCACCTTAAAATACTCAAATATAATGTCAAAACTTCAATTTTTGACCCCCTATCTGGTACCCCTATTGTAGGTGCCTCTTTTGAAATTGTACATATAGGGAATGAGCTTGAAGGTAAAAATAGGACTTTATCCTTCTTATATAGTCATTATATAATGAAAAAATATTTTTAGGACATCATGAATCATCTCAATGCATTGACAAGGTCTCACTTGCAACTTAGTAGAGAAGGGGGCACTTTTAGGCTCAAAACTTCCAGATAACACTAACTAAATTCAGTGCATCAAAGTGCATTTTTTAGAGCTCTCATTAGCTATCTTCCATAGGTCATTATCTAAAAAAAAAATTAGATCTCTTTTTACTTATTAAGATATATGAATTGAACATATTATGACCCTTAAAAATCTGTCATATCCTCTTTGCATAAAATCAATACAATACCCAAGGACTCTATTTCATGCTTTTAGGGAAAGAATCCATATATCTCAATCATCACTTTTGGAGTGGTTCTTAAATGTTTTTTAGAGTCTAAAAAAGGTTTTAAACATGTTAACAAGCTATCATACACCTCAAATTCTTCATTAATATCACAACCTACCCACCATCCTTCCATACATCTTCTCTAAACTCTGTAAATAACACCTATAGGTGTATACTAGTTGTATGCATGACCATGAAGGTGATATAAGACAAAAAAAGCATAAGAAAGACTTTTTGAGGCATGTTGACTCGTATTAGATTATTTTAAGCAATTTGAGCAAAATTATATCTCTCCCAACATCAGCATGACATCATCAATGGTCCTATAAATGCAAATTTTGGGTTATAAGATAGTGAGAGTAATCAACAAATAAGGACAAGCTTAGGAGAAGATTTGTTGGGAATTTGATCACTTATAAAGACAATTTAACATTGAATAAACTTGTGGAGGGGCCTTGAGTAACACCTAAAATAATCAAAGCATCAAACCAAAACAAAGAATTCTGAAACTAGATCAAAACATAGATCCCTCATGAATGGAAGTACATAAAGAGTTGCTTGAGGTCTAAGTGATGGTTCATAAATGAGAAGCCATTAATCTAGGAAATATTTCAAATTTGAATTAGTCTTATAGTAATTTCAACCCCCAAAATCATTCCTCCCAACTCCAAATATACATCCCACACCAAGCATTTGAAATTGACCTTTCTTGGCTTACAAGGATAAGAAAGAAGAAATAGAAGCAAAAATTGAACTTTATGATGAAAATTCTTCAAACCAAGTGTTTAAATGATCTTATGGAGCTGAAGGGACACCATCCCATGTTTTTTGTTGAAGGAGGACTTCCTAAGTCCATACAAGTACCAATAATGGCCTACATCAAGGAAAAACTACCTCTTTCTGCATATAATTACTTCTTGAACTGACATATGACTGATCACTAACATATCCTAACCTCCTTAATGTTAGGATCAAGCTTGGTGACAAATTTTCTCTTTGAAAAGTCTGTACAAGTCATTTATTATGCTAAAAATGTGGCCAAAAGGCATATTTGACATATGAAACATGGTAAAGGATAAATTAATGACTTAAAAACACCTTAGAACACCTAAATGACCACATTAGGATATTTTCAAGATAATTGGACCTTTGACCATGTTTGACTAGGGTTGACTTTGGTTTACCATGGTTGACTACACTAGTACAAGGAATATGGTCCTAGACCAAGGCTAGACTAGGGATAAGTAAAGTATTTAGACCAATATGAGACCCTTATAGGACATGTGGAGACTTCCTAAAAGTTTAGAAATGTAGGGGTTTACCCAATTTGACTAAAATTAAAATTTGGTCAATAATACTATTTGTGCATCACCTTTTTTATCTTTCTTAGTTGTTTTCTTAACCATTTTCATCCAAAGTTTATAGGCAATAAAGTGTTTTCAAAGATTGCATCAAGGGAACTAGCCCTTCTAGATATTCATCTCAACAAAATTGTCACCCATAGAAAGAGAGTTGTTTTCATTATTCCACTTGGATGAGGATAACTAGGCATCTCCTCAAGGGGTGAAAACCTAAGTGACAATAGTTTTTGGCATGCCTGGTAGGACTCTAAGTCCTAAAAGATTATCCAAGATTGGTGCTAGTCTTGGCATAGTTGAAACTACAAGAACATCTACATTCAATACTTGGTGACTCCACTAAATATTTCAACTCTTTGGTTGTTGATCAGTCCCTAATTTCCATGCCAAAGGTAACCACTAGGTTTGTTTCTAAAGATATACCCTTTGAGTTTTTGTAACTACCTCTATATTCTGCCAAAAGGTTTAGGTTTGTGAATACCCATCCTTATTCAAGAGAGTTTGTGTTTAAGAAGCCTAATTTATTGTTTAATTTAGGTGATAATACTCATATTTCACATTCAAAAATGGATAGGAAGTAACCTTTTGTATCCTTCATCAAATCATCTCCTTTAAACCTTGTAGCCTTCATTGAATCATCTCCTTTAAACCTTGCCCAATATGACCAAATTCTAGGAGCAACCCTTAAGAGTGTTTCATATTTTGTGGAGAGGGTCCTATTACTACCATTGAACACATTAGAAACATATCAAACTTATGTAATATCCATAATTTCATTCAAGATAATGTGGCTATTAGGTTGTTGGCATTGTCTTTCAAAGGAAAATCTTTAGATTGGTATAGGACTCTACCTAAAAATTCTATTGGTTCATGGGATGAACTAGGAGATCTATTGACTAAGAGGTTTGGAGATAAGAGTGATCATCTAAATCTAGCTGAGTAATTAAACACTATCAATATGGCACCATAAGATTTTATGCAATATTTTAACACTAGATTTAAAAAAAACATGGGATAGGATACCAGCCCTTGTGAGACCTACTCCAAACTATGCTTTCTTATACTATCTAAAGGTATTGAATAGTGATGTATCCATGATGATCTAATCCATGGGTGGGAATACACTAATTTTTGCCTATGAGATAGCCATAAATGCTGAGAATTTTCTTGTTTAAGTAGGGAGGATTGCCCCTAGGCCACTAATGTTATTATTCCCTGATTTGCAGCCTCCTAGTCAAGTTACATTACCTACCTTGACCCCTTTACCTAATCATGAAAATTCTATCATTGTCCCAAATAATTAGATCCATGAAGCCAAAAGTTTGCTCCAAAGTGTTACCAATTAATTGGTTTCTCTTAAAAGGCAACAAGCTCAAAGTTATAGGCCATATTAGTCCTAAAATTAGTTTGGGCAAACCAGACAAGGTCAAATCACCCAAGATAGACCTTATCAAAGCTAAAATCATAATTCGACATCATCTTCCAAGGATATTATTCCCACTCAAAACAACCTTGTTCAATAATAAATAGGTTATCCCTCCTATAACCAAAGTCAAGACCAAGTTGTTTATGCCAATGAGACACATAATCAATCCATGACTATGCAAGGTAATCAAATATCTCAAGTTTTAAATTTTAAAGGGCTAATGCAAGGTGGAATTAAATTTATAATTTAAAATGGTCAAACATAATCTGATTCTACTCTCATAAATCATTTGGAGGGAGATTTTTTTGCCATCAATCATTTGGGGAATACATGCAATGTGAATGCTAGTGTATCTTCTAACACTATGTCTAAGAAGAGGGCTGTTGAAGAGACATAAGGGGATAATAAAGGGCATATTTTAACTCCCAAAACATATCTAATGGTGGGTGGGTCTAATATATCTCCTAATGTGCAAGAAAATTAGAAGTTTTAAAATGTAAGGCCTACTCCTACACATCCACCTCCACAAGCTACACCACAAAGTACTAGTGCTTTCAAGGAGCCTTCCAAGGTGAGAAATACTTATATCAATGTTGTAGACCAGATGAAGAGGTTTCATATTAATATTTCACTATGGGATTCAATAATAATACTTGGGTAAAAGGACATGCTTCAAAATAATTACAAGGACTTGGTAAGCAAGTTAGATCAGCTAGGAATGAAAATGTTGTCTTGGTGAATGGGACTCAACCCATTGATGTAAAAGTAAAGAAAATTGATATAAATCCTCCTTTATACATATATATAATCATTGGTGATTTCTTATTTCATAATCTCATCATAGATAGTGGGGTTAGCACTTCAATTATGCCCAAGTGTATAGTAGATAAACTAGGACTCAAATATGACCCAATGGCTAAAGGGGTTTTATACTTGGATGGATCACAAAAAAATACCTTGGGAGTGGTCAAGGATTTGAATATTATTTTACATGCTTGTCTCACCTTTTATATTATTCTTGATGTGGTTGTATCAGATTTACCTCCATACTTTGCCCTTTACTTATCAAGAGAGTTTACAGCTAAGATAGGTGGATACATGGCAGCCAATTGGTCTTATGTGGTTTTTAGGACAAAGTATGGTACTAAAGTGAATATTAAATCAAAGCATATCCATCAAAATCACTTGGATCCTTACATTTCTAAAGTGGCAAATGTCAATTATGCCATTATTGATGAGGAGGAACTTCACATAGATCAATCTCCAACATCTTCTCTTGCTGGAGTTTTTGGTTTGTACTTAGATGAATGGGGAGATGAACAGTATGAGAATGATCCTTACAAATTCATGGAGGAATCTGGTTTGTAGTGTATTATATGCATGAGTAAGACTCTTTCATGCCAAATTTGATGAATCCAAGTGAAGACATGGATGGTTTATGGTAGCTTTTCTTTGATGGATCAAGAAGTAAGATTGGGGTAGGTGGTGGAGCTATGTTGGTTTCTCCTTCTAAGAAAAGGTACTATTCCAATTTCATATTTCAATTCTATTTTACTTATAATGTGGTATAATATGAGGCCCTCATTCATGGCCTTGAGTGGGCTAGGAAAAGAGGCATGAAGGAGTTACAAGTGTATGGTGATAGCAAGTTGATTGTAAATCAAGTAAGAGGCCAAAATGTGACTAAGAATTCTTTGCTCAAGTACTATAAGCATAGAGTGTGGGATCTTGTGGAGGATTTTAGAGATTTAAACATCACATCTTTCCTAAAAGAACACAATAAACATGTTGATAGGTTGGCAAAAATTGGATCTAAATTTGATATTCTAAAGGGCATAGGAGAGGATAAGAACCAACCACATCTCAAGGTGATTGTAAGGCCCTCCATACTAGATAATGTCACTAATTATAAAGTGTTTGATAGTGACCAAAAAATAAAACTTTTTCTACAATAGGAGGCTGAGTTTTCTTCTAAAAATCAATCCAAACTATAACAACATTATGGAGGGAAGATTGTGTAATTGAAGTCAAACAAGCTCCCTAAAGGCCTAGTCACACTTGAGAGTATTTTTAATGATGATGACTAGTTGAAGAAAGAAAATTTAATTATTTCTAATAAGCAAGAAAAATATGAGAAAGTATAAATATTAAAGGATAAGTTGCTTGCACTTGATAAGGTATGTACTAGTGAAGAGAAACATGCTTTCATTGAGTTATGTAAATAATTTTATGATGTGTTTGCATGGGAATATAGTGATTTAAAGGGATTTGATCCAAATTTACCTCAACATACCATATAACTAGATGAGAATGCTAATCGCATCAAGAAAAGACAAAGGCCAATCAATCCTAAGATTGAGCCTCTTATGAAGAAAGTGCTTACTAAGTTGATTGAGTCCAAAATCATCTTTCCTATTAAGCATTCATCTTGGTTGGCAAAGTTAGTCCCTGTTAGGAAGAAGAATGGAGAAATAAATTTGAGTGTTGATTTTATGGAATTGAATAGAGTTTACTTGAAGGACCATTAACCTCTTCCCTTTATGGAACAAATTTTGAAAGTTGTGGTAGGTAGTGAAAGGTTTTCTCTACTTGATGGGTATTCTGAGTACAATCAGATTTTGGTGAAAGAAAGTGATCAATATAAGGAATCCTTTACTACTAAATGGGGTACATATTCTTATAGAAAAATGAATTTTGGCTTGTATAATGATGGAGCTACTTTTCAACATGTAATGGCTATGGCTTTTCAAGGACTAATAAATGACATTGTGTTAGTGTATCTTGATGATGTCACAGTTTTTCTAAGGATGCAAGCGATCAGTTGAATCACATTAAGAATATTTTTGAGATATTTATAGAGTTTTGAGTCTCTCTCAACCCAAATAAGTGTGTGTTTCTGTCCATGAATGTAAACTTTTAGGACACATTGTCTCAAAGAAGGGCTTATCTATATATCCTGAAAGGGTGAGTGCAATCTTAGCATTGGCTTTACCCAAACACAAGAAAGGTTTGAAAAGTTTCTTTGGAAAAATTAATTTCATAAGGAGATTCATCCCTGATTTTTATAATTTAGTCAAGCCTCTAACATCTATGCTAACGAATGATGAAGTGTTCAATTTGACTAGAAGAAGGAAGGAGAGTTTTAAAGAGATTAAACAAGCCATTGCTCAAGCTCTAACTCTTGTAAGTCCTAATTTATCAAAGGAATTCAACTTGCATACCTTTGTAAATGATGAGGTAATTTTTTCCATGCTTACTCAATCTAATGAAGAGAACTTGGAGCAGTGTATTGCCTTCTTCAATCAAGGTTTGGAGGGCTATGAGGTAAGATACACCTATGTTGAGAAGCAAGTACTTTTAGTTGTTAAAAGTCAAAAGAAGTTTAGGCATATGTTATATAAAAAAATATTAACATATTATTACCTCATATAAGTGTCAAATAATTCATTTTAAGTAGATATTTGAATGAGAAAAGGGTTGGTTGGATCACAAAAGTGATGGAGTATGATGTAGAGATCAAGACAACCAAGCTAGTGAAAGGGAAGGGGTTATGTGAGCATCTTGCTTCAGATTTGAAGGAATAAAAATAGGTTATTTTATCACTTCATGATGACCCTATGATATTTTCATCTTCATCAATGAGGATTTGGACACAATATATGATCTATTTTCTCCAAATTGGTGATTGTTCATAAGGCCTTGATAGAGCTAGAAGAAGGTACTTTAGATTGTAATCCATTATTTATGTACTTGTTGATGGAATTTTGTTTAGAAAGTACTTCTCAAGTGTGTTATTAAGGTGTGTTGAGTTAGATCAGATTGAGAAAATTTTATTTAAGTTTCATGATAGCCTAGTTGGTGTTCACTTTACTCCAAGAACCATAGCTACTAAAATTATGAGGGCTGGTTACTTTTGGCCTAGCTTATTCAAAGACACCCATGCTTGGGTGAAGAAGTGTCAAAAATGTGATCTTTTTGATTTTAAACCAAATATTTTTGCCTTACTCTTCATCCAATTCAGGTTGATCAACCCTTTATGCAATGGGGTTTGGGTTTCATAGCCCTAATCAATCCACCTTCTAGTGTTGGTCACAAGTGGGCGTTGACTACTATAGATTACTTTATAAGTTGGGTAGAGGATATTTATCTCAAGGAATCAAATGAAAGTTTAGTTATATACTTACATGAAGGCATAGTGACAAGGTTTGGAGATCCTTCAATAATAATTTTAGATAATGCATTAGCTTTCCTTTGGATGAAGACAAGTGAATGGGCCTTGAAACATGGCATCTATCTTAGTACCTCCTCCAGCTATTATCCATAATAGAATGGAATATTTTATTCCATCAATAATAATATAATAAAGATCATAAAGAGAAAAATGGAGGAGAATCAAAGGAGTTTTCATTCCAAGTTGAAGATAACTCTTTGGGTTGATAGGATTACCCCAAAAAGAGCCATTAGAAACTCACCATACACACTTGTTTATGTTAGATAAGCTAGAATGACTATTTAAATTGAGTTACTAGACTTGGATCTCACTTATAATATGTAAATGATGGAAAATGAAAGCATGGAATTTAGGTTATGTGAGTTGACAGAGTTTGAGGAGACAAGAGATCAAGCTATGCAAACCATGAGAGCTCACCAAGATCAAAAAAAGAGATAATTTGACAAAAAGGCCATGCCAAGGAGTTTCAAAGAGGGATAAATTTTACTAAAGTGGGATAAAGATAGGGATAAGCCTGGAAGACACACAAAGTTTGATGCTTTATAGAGTGGCCCTTATGTTATCACCCAATGCAAGAAACACAATGTCTTCCAACTCTCAAAGTTGGATGGAGAGGAGCTTCATATCCAAGTCAATGGGATATATCTCAAGCATTGATACTAAGTTTCTCATCTTTCCTTGTACATAGATTATGTTTCCCTTTGTTTTCCATAAGTGCTTGTGCACATGTGTGAGTTGGTTTGGTGTCTTACTTTGCCTTGTGTTGGTTTGGTGTCTTGCTTTGTCTTGTGTTGGTTTGGTGTGTTGTGTCTATATTAGTGTTTTTTAGGAAATTCATTACTTTTTGTCTTCAATAATCCATTGAATCCATTCTCCCTTGATAGGATAAGGCTACTGGTCATTAGTATAGCAAGCATACTACCCCTGTCAGTCACCATTTTGTTGACCAAATTTGACTTTTAGGTCAAACTTGGACCCCTATGGTAAAAACGTGTTTTATTAGATGATATAGGGTTCTAAATATATTTTCATGGTAAGTATTATATGTCATTCAATGCATTTTTAGCCTTGGTCTTAGTTATATTAGTCAATTTGTTAATTTGGGGTTATTTTATGTGCTTTTAAGGGTCATTAATTCAAGTGGCATGGTTCCAAAGGTGCCTAGGTGTCTTATTTTCATTAAAAACATGAAAGAAGTTAGTATGAGTGTTATTTATGTTTGAAATGTCATAATATGGTAGGTTCCCTAACTAAAATTATAGAAATAACTAAAAAAGTGAGTAAATGGCACTTGTACAACCTTCTTGGGAAGTGTGCCACATGGAAAAATATATTGGGATGCATACTAATATTACCCACACTCATATCCATGCTTATATTAATTTTGAAGTGTCATTTTATAGTGAAAACCATTCTGCTCATTTTTAGGTTTCCTAGACACACTAAAGTGACCTTTAGGTTTTTGCTTGGTATGGACAACATAAGTAGTTTTAGGGAAAATTATTTTGGGAGATTTTTTTAAAATCCAAGACCTTAATTTAAATATAATAATTTTGATGAATTATCAACTATGCTTTATGAACCATTGCTAACAAGTTGACTATGCAAATCTACTAGTTGTTTCATGTACCTTATACATTTTGCTCCATTTTTCCCAAATACATATGATTCAATTAGTTATGTTGGCCCAAAGGATGTATAATTAATTATTATATGGTACACATTCTTGGTTTCAAGTTTCATAATTTTTAGATGAATAATTTAGTTCATGTTGCAAGAGGGTGTCACCAAGGGTAGTTCCAATTGAAGTGCTTCTTGTTTATTGAGTGTTTTCTCCTATAGGGGTCTCATACAGCTAGGAAATGGTGTTTCAAATTTTTTTGAGTCATATTACCACATCCTCTCATGTTTTTATCTCACCATGGCAATCTTTGAGTAGCTTGAAAGCTTGTCTTTCTCTATTTGTCATCTTCATGCCTAACTTCACTTTTAGTCACATGTATGGGCTTGCTTAGCTTGTTATTAGATTTATAATCATAGTGTATCAGCTATTCATACCATCAGGAGTTGTAAAAATTTCATCTAGATTCTTGTAAAAGGTGTAATTCTGGTCACATGCTCAATTCACCATGCTAGATAGTCATGTGATGCCCTTGCTTGCTATATTTCATGTGCATACAAGTGATTTAAATGTTGTAATAGGTGTTATTAATCTATTTATAAGGTAAAAATAATGGAAATCACATGTTTGAATATTTTTAATGGTATTTGGGTAGTCTTGAAGCTAATTCATCATGTTTTTACCACATCTCATTGCTTTGCCTACATAATTTGCTCAATGCATACTCATAAGACCATTTGTTGATGTCATACTGAAGTATGAGGAGGTTTATTTGTAACACAACTCCTTAGTTCTACCTAAGTTGCATTTGGTGGTTTGTCAAATGCATATGAGTTTCTTTTTCACTCATGTTTCTAGTGGTTCATACCCAGTCCACTATTTTAACATTAAAACACCTACCTACACGTGGTTGAGCATGGGGTTTGGGTGTTGTACGGAAGAGATAAAACAATGTAACATCTCTTTGAGGTCTTAAGATAGAAAAATAATTATAACAGACCTATGTAAATCTCCTAGAAGTCAAAGGAGATGTGGAACCAATTCGAGGGTCAAGGACTGAGTTTATAGATGGAATCCCTAAAAGAGCAAAAGAGAGATCCAAAAGGTTTTGGTGGACCTTACACAACATGTTTACAAGGTGTTTTAAGACATATAAATGGGTGAACCTTGTATCCCTATCATATGACAAGGACCTTGCCAAATTTGATAAGGAAAATACTAGTGGAAGATGGTTTTGTAAAGCTTCAAACATGCCTCAGAACACACTGAGACCCTTCATTGACATCTACAAGCTTGTAGATGAAAATGACCTTTTGGTTACTCTAAGAAAAAACAACAAGAAAATGGTTGTGGTTAATGGTTCTCAACTGGTATATTGAGGTATAATTAATTCAAATACACCAAGAGAGGACTAGGGTAAAGCATTCTATTCCCCATGACCATCTATAGGTACCCCTTCAAGTATGGAACTAGTAACCTATAGGGGTCAGATAGGTAGGGTGAAGAAATAATGGTCTATAAATAGTTTTTTAGTCAATCTAAGGTGAATTTGAGGTAAGGATAGTTTTATATGTTTCAAAAGGAATCTAATGATGCCTCTTCCTCATCAAATCACCCCAACCAACCCCTATGATTACCTACAGGCAGGGGTAAAAGGGATATCTCAGTCAACAAGGGTAGTGGAGAACCCACTGTTGAGAAATTATGTAGAATTTGAGTAAAAATTAGTTTTAAATACTTCATCATAGTTTTAATATCAACACTATATCTTGAGACACCATAAATAAGTACAAAAGAGCTCAAGACTACCTACAGGAGTACACTAGGTAAAGTATATAGTCATTAACCTATGATTGGTATTAATGAGATTTTCAACCTCCAAGTGATGGTATAATAAATTTTGGTGAATGAATAGGCTTAAATCATTGGTAATGATCTTATAATGTTATGGGAGGACTCATGACCTCTATCAAATAACACTACATGTCTCCATTATACGAATAATGCACCTGCAGCTGTGAGGCAAGTTGGTGTCTCAATCAAAGTGTTTGATGGTTTTCTAGCCCATAAAAATTAATCCAAGGTGAAAAAGGTTATAAGAAAGATAAAAAATTATAACGGTTGTTTAAATGATGGTATTCTAATACCATTTTCAATCTTAATCAAGCATCTTCACCTACAATAGACCAAGAGAAAAGTGTCTCAGTCTACTTAGGCAATGACTCAATTTGGGGTTGAAAGGTGCATTAGCATGGTGAATAGAATTTAACCTTGGTAAAAAAATGAATTAAAACCTCAAATTATATGTTACTGGTGTTATGAAACTTTCCAAATGGAAAAATAGATCTTACACAAGGTTCTAAGACCCTTATTCTTAGTCCTATAGCAAGGTATAACCTAGCAGGCTAAGTGGAAACATAATCTTATCCAAGGAAGAGGTGAAGGTGTAAATCAAGGTATAATGGTTCATTATATGTATTTAAGTGTTTATAAAATCCCAAAATCCTACCAAAATTATCATCTTCATTCCCTACTTGGCCAAAGGGGCAACATTTTGTATAATGAGCTTGGAAGCCTTTTGCCCAATAGGCAAGTATAAGAATTCAAGAGGAAATATGTTGTTTAAGTGATTTAAAATATCCATAAGCATTAATTTTACATGGTAAAAATTTTTAAGCCACATATAGGTATTTTTTTGGCTTAAAAAGGTCACTCTTAAGAGGGTTTGAGAAAAATGCAGTAAAGCAAGGTTTTTGAAGCTTTTTTTGGGCATTTGGATATGGTTAGCCATCAAAAAAATGGAATAATACCAAACCATATACTAAAAATGGTAATTGGGACTTGGAAAAAATCCAAAAACACTCAATTTTCCTAATGGATATACCTCTCTATTTTGTCTCAGAGGTCAGCCAGTCTAGGAAAATTAGACTTTGACAAGATGAGCTTTTGAGGTCAAAATGAGCAAAAGAATAAAAAAGGAGATTTTTAAACTTCATAAAAAAATATTATGAGGTTTATATAAGGTTAATAAGGGATAATAATCAATATATTAGGTTTATAATACTCAAATTATCCATTTTCCCTTCACACATAGTCCAACTAGACAAGGTTTCTACTAGGTCTAATTGGTGAATGAGAGAAGTTGATAAAGTAAAGTGATTGGAAGGTTATTTAGTCATATTAATATATAAAATGGGATTTAAATATGAATAATACACAAATACAACCTTTATTTACCATTCCCAACATCCAAATCCATCAAGGTGCCTAGTAAACCTATTGGGTTTTGAGAAGGCTTAATGCCAAATGGCAGACCATTTCCACTTCAAACTCTTGGTATAATATATAGATGATTAAGGTATGATTTTTATGACACAATATAGGTGTGAGATCTTGTGGAGTGTAGGTAAGTTATCAAGAGAGCCATATTTGGGCTCAAAAGCACTCACCCTTATGCAAATTTGGAAAAACAAGCTCGATAGGGTAACTTTTGGAGCTCACATTTCCTTGAAGGATCTACATGGGAGAAAACTTAAGTTCAAATGATTTAAATAAGGCCTTGGAAACAAATTTTTGGCATTGGTTTGTAACTTTAACATGCAATCTTTATGAACAATGGTTAAGAGCAGAAAACTCTCTAAAACTCTTGAATGAACCTGATGGGAAAATGAGTTTAGAAAGTTGATCTAAAGACATAGTTTGGCAAGGAAAGATATTGTAACATGTTGAAGACTCCATAATTCCCCCCCACCCATGAAAATGAGTTGTAATTAATTGTATGGAAAACATGCAAAACATGGTTTTTATCACCATGTTTTGTGTTTTGTAGGATACAGGATGAGTTGGAAAGTGAAATCAAGTTTGGGTGGAATATTGGGACTTATAATAACTCCTTATGGGAATTTTATTCCAAGAAAAAACTTATAAGTGTTCAAAAAATTTCATTCCTTTTAGCCAATCAAAACTGACATAGTGAACACAAAGGTGAGAAGGGTGAAAACTCTAAGTGTGAGCCTTTTTAAGGTGTACCTAAGTAGTCTAAGGCCATGTATAACATTTACAAGTGTCATTAACTCCCTCTCATTGATTTTCATGGGAAACTAAAGCCAATTTTGAGGCCAAGTTGAGGGGTGATAGAAAAGAGGAGTTTTTAGATTGTAGGCAGTGATGGCTTCCTTCCAAGAGTTTCTGGATGATTAGGATCAGAACCAATGCATATAATTGCATACATGAAGGCATTCCCTCTTATCCCAATCATAAGACCTATCCCTAGTCAATGGTGGGATGTTCAAACATGCCCAAATGATAAAGGTAGTTTTTTAAGCTAGGATTGAGAGTTTTATTCCAGTTTTCATAAATTTCATGACTTGTATGTATAGTTGTATCTCTTGAAATTACATGGTTCATCCCATATCTCTTTCTCATGAAATTGTAACCCATTTTATTATATTAATGAGTGACCAAGTGACCTTTAGACTTCCCTTTCCTTGCTTCTCTCTTAAAAACTATAAATATTGACTCTTTTGGCTCTTTTTAGTAGCCTCCATTGGTTAATGGTGAAACCCAAGACAAATTTGTACTTGAATGACTCTTAAACAAATAAAAAAGTGATTTTTACTACTCACATGCTATTCAATTGAGTGTTAGTGTAATATTATTGGTCTTGTCTAGTAGAATAATATATTTTCTAGCATGTTATCCTTGATTGTTCACCAAGTGTGCAAAAGAGTGATTGTTATAGGTCTTTATTAGTGTTGTTTTCAAGTGTAGAAGTGTCTTAGAAGTGGTATATGACTTTATTATATCAAGGAATCATTCATTTCTATTCTAAGTACCAAATACCATTTTGAACCTAGCTTATGAAACACTAATGTGACAATACAAGTTAAATTATGAGTTTTGTGTAAAACAGGTCTTGTTTGACTCTAAGTGGTAAAATTTCAGTCAATATGAGGAAATATACTATTGGTGCATCACTTTTTTTAGATTTCTTAGTTGTTTTATTAACCCTTTTCATCCAAAGTTTATTGGCAAGAAAGTGTTTTCAAAGATTGCATCAAGGGAACTAACCCTTCTAGAGATTCATCTCAACAAAATTGTCACCCATAGCAAGAGAGATGTTTCCATTGTGCCATTTGGATGAGGAGAGCTAGACATCTCCTCAAGCGGTGAAAATCCAAGTGACAACAGTAATACCTTCAAGGTATTTCTTAGGAGATATCTTTTAAACATGCACAAGAGTAGATTTCCCCTTTAAGGTATCTCATAGGAGATACATTTCAAATAGGGAGAAGAGTGGATTTTTCCTTCAAAGGAATAAGTGAAATTTTCCTTTACATGAAAGGGAATATTGGGTGATATTTTGAAGGCCCTTGTTAAACCTTCAAGGTATCTCCTAGGAGATACATTTCAATCATGCATAAGAGTGGATTTACCCTTTAAATTATGGTCACTCAAACACAAAATTTAAGATAAAAAAGACCCCCATAGATGCATTTAAAATTTATGATCATGAACCCATCAACCTCGAGGTCAAGTATAAACAATGACCAATGGTGTTCGACTCTCAAAATCAAGATCAATGAATAACATTTATTTAGGCAAATATAATTTGAAGGTAAAAAGTAAAAGCAAATTTTTAAAAGGCAATAATCATGTTTTCAAACATTAATGGAGGAAGGGCCATGAAAGTGCCATATAGATGCCATAGGGATGCCACATTAACATAAATGACAAATCCAATGACCTTATGGGAACAAAAAGGTGAAGGTATAAATAAATTATTTGAATGAAAATATAAGGCATGAAACTCACTTAAGTGTAAATAGCCATTACCATTAAAGATGCAAAAAAGCCCTAACATCTACAAAATCCCTAATTCAATCTTGAATTTATCATGATTGAGTCTATGAGAATAAATCATCATTTGAGTGAGTGAAATTGAGTCCAAGATCAAACTATGCACCACCAATGAACAATTTACACAAACTTACAGCCATGGTAGCTAGAAAACAAGCCATAGAAGGTGTGGAGATCTATTTGACCTCAAATACAAAGGGGAGAATCTTCAAAGACACAAAATTTGATGTAGTATCTTTAAACATGAGAGATAACAATTGGTCTAAGCTTTTCTAGATAATTGAGGAGCTACCTCCCATCACCAAGGAAAATGATAAGAATGCATCAGTAAAGAGGAGGTATTATGACTTGGTTGCCAATCAAATGACAAGTCTCCATCATGCTATAACAAAACTAGAGGTAGTTAAATGCATAGATGTTCTCTCCCCTATTTTCAAAGAATTCAAGATTAAAAAGGGAATTTTGATCAATGAACATACACACAAAAGTATAGCTTATATTTATCCCATTGCTTTTAAGAACTAATATAAGTTTCCCAAGCCCCAAGTAGATATATACATAATCAATAATTAGGATAAGGAAAATGACCTAAAGATCATCCTCACCCTATGGCTATATTATGGGAATCAAGTATTCTCAAAATTCAATGGTAACATTCCAATCAGCCAATTTAGGGTAAGGATCATGATGATTATGAATTAAATGAATAGGCTATGTGGGAATCCCACCACCACTTATGTTGAAAAAATATAGGTGTTCTTGGTATATTTTATGGTTGATAAAGAATTCACTCCTACCATTGGTGAGGTTATTATCGCATGTTTGTGTAGGTAGATTTCTATAGTCTGGAAAAGGAGTAGGAAATTATTCTACATGATGTCCTATTAGATTCCCTCCTTACCACCACCAAGATCCCTAACTTTAGAGGATGGTCACCTAAAGGAACATAGATAGTTTCCTAATTCTACTCAAATTTGTACATACTCAAGTACAAGGACCACATTCATTTCATTTATGACTGTGTCTATCCAACCTTGATTGAGGCCATAATTGGAAGCCCAATTATAAGAATTAGTCCTTTGGTGAAAAATTCAATTGAATATATTAGTGACATATGGTTTAACCTAGATTGAAAAATCATCAAGATTTAGGGGACCCAATGCACCCCACTTTGGCTACCAGTCTATGTGCAAAATAAGTTAACCGAGTAATAGGCAACATACAAGATAAGTAATGGTATAGATGGTGTGTGTAAAAGTAAGAGAAAGGGGATGTTGCATACCCTACCTATGACCATTGGTAGGACTATTTTTAGCAATGGCATAATATTTAGGTTACTTATAGACATAGGGCCTCTTTCAAACAACAACATGATGAATTAAGATAGTGGGATCCCTAAGGAAGAGTAGTGGGGCACTTGAAATCAAAAATGATAAGTGTGACATATAAACATCTATTTGGCATCTATGACTCAATAAACACAAAGGCTTCATCCTTCATCTAAGTGTTGGCAAGATTAAAAAATCACAACATTAAGCTAAAGGCTAGGTTGTTAAGAGAGCAGAAGCCATGTTAGGATATATGGCAGATGGGACCCAAGCAGTTCCATTTACTACTAGGTCCATTTTATAGACCCCCTCTAGCATATCCATAGACAAAAAAAGAAAGGCCTAA
The DNA here is from genome assembly GCA_037957365.1 of Torreya grandis. Taxonomy (NCBI): domain Eukaryota; kingdom Viridiplantae; phylum Streptophyta; class Pinopsida; order Cupressales; family Taxaceae; genus Torreya; species Torreya grandis. The sequence goes on along the minus strand of JARHVA010001216.1, from coordinate 2,198,678 downwards.
AGTAAAAATTGACTAGAGACCTAAAAAAGAGACCTAGTGAGGTGGCGTCATCTTCAGCCCATCCTAAAGAATCAAGATCAATAATTGAATTCATTAACATAGTGGCATTAGATCCTAAATAAATAGTGGAAGATGCCCTGAAGATATTGGCTAGTACCTATGAATTAGATTAATAAAAAGCTCAATATGAAGAGACAAAGAAATAAAAGGGGAAATAAGTAGCATTGGACTTAGTCCCTGTTACTACCCCATCAAAGAGAAAAGCTTAGCCAACTTTAGTTCTAGTAGGAGGCAAGAAGCCTGAGTTAACCTTCACTCATCCTTTGGAGGTCAAATTTTTTAGTGATGAAAACCTAATTCATGGTCTTACCATTTTTGAATGGTTTATATATGGAAAGTTACATAATATTCATACCATGCACCATCCTTGGACTATTACAAAATCTATCAACATCCTTGTGAATGATGAGCTCAAGACATGGATCATAGATCTATAAAAGGAAGAAGAAAATATGATGGTTTACCTTGAAGAATAAAGTGGGGCACATATGGGAATTCTATCTCCAAAGGTAATTTAATCTTCTATTGGTGTTAAGTTTGACCCAACCAAAGCTGGACTATAAAGAGTCATTGAGAAGAAAGCCATGGCAAGGGGAGAAGAATTAACTTTTATAAAAGTGGAACCATTCATTGGCTTGACTCCTATTGAAGGTTAGATACCGAGTGAAAAACCTATATTTTATAAAAATGTGCTTAAACTGGCTCAAGCACAATCATCTTAGTTGTAGGCTACTATCAAAGGCTTATAGCAACAGAGGGAGAATCTGCAATAGCAGAAGGAAAATTTAGATAAGAAAGCTATATTTTTAGTTCCTAATGCCATGATTAAGATGTTTTAAGCATCCTTCTATGACATTTTTAACTCATTAAATTCAACAAGGTCTAGACAAAATGTATTGAGCCAACAAGATGCAGTAGCAAAAGGCTTAGTCACCCAGTGGTAGAATTCAAAGAACAAAATAAAGGAATTAGTCAACATCTTGGTATAGAATTAAATCCCTAGTTTCAAGACCATCAGCCTAGCTCACTTGAATATAGACATGGGATTGATTATAGACAAGATCAAGGGTTTGAGTACATGGTCCAAGAGCTTGGAAATACTCTTGGGAGATGACAAAGCTATTAGACAGGATAGAATAATTCTTGGGAACCATTGTTGCTAAACCAATAACACTTAACCCCATGGGCCTCATAATAGATGAATAATTCAAGCATAGGACCACCTTGGTCATGCATGAAGTAAGGAGAAAAATCCAAGACAAATCTGGGATAGACAACAATAGGGTCATGGATATGATAATAATAGAAAAAGAAATGATTGATGAGGCAAAGAACATTAAGGAGGACTTAGGAAGAAATTATAGGGACCTTTAAGACCTAGCTGATTAGGAAAATGATATTTTCCTATAACAATTGGTTAGTTTGAGGCTTATTGATGAGAAACATTAGAAGGTAGTAGAGCTACTACAACAGAAACATGGGACTTCATCAGCACAAGGATTCCAAGGCAAAGTTAGTTAAGGATATTATTTTTTTATAAGCTTTGTAGTATTTCAAAAAAATTAATATTATTTTTGTAAAGGCATGTGCAACTTGTAAGCACATTACCTATTAGTCATCCCACTTGGGAAAGTTTAGTGTAATGCAATATGTTTCATTACTGCAGGAACATTTTTGAAACTAACTCCCAAGACTTGAGTTTTCATGCATTTTTTATGATTTCATTTATATTTTTGATAATTTTATGTTGATTTCACCTATATAATTTTACTATATACATTTATAATTGATCATGCCAATCTCCACCACCTCCAAGTTAACTCAAACAAGCTCCTAGTTTGGTGTCAGTTAACTCTAAGACAACTTATTCTCCTTCTTTACAATTATTTCACATTTATTTGAATTTTGAATCCAAAAATTACATTATATATTTAATCTTAAAATATTTCATAGATCCACAATCAATCTTCTATTATTTTGAAGAACTTAGCCTTAATTTGTAGTAATCTTTTGCTCATTTGTACAAGTTAGAGAAAGGAGCTCATGAGTGTGCAACCAGTAATTTGTTGTCCATGATCAAATATGCATAGTTAAACTATATTATTCCTCCTAATTTTTTTTATTCTTCTATTTTATTTAAATACCCTCTTGATTAATATTTTTAAGGTCATCATTGAGTGTCATATCAAGGAGCTAGTTACCTGAGGATTCAACATTTTCCTCAACTAATTCTCCTTCACTTGATATCATCTTTGGCCATGTTGAAGGATTATTTTATTATGTATTAAATATATTATATTATATTTTTTATTATTTATTATAACAATTTTTCATTTTAAATTTGATTCATTAAAACTTTGAAAAAAACGTTTCTTCTTTGTTTCCTTGCATTAAAAAATTAGTTTCATCTTAATTTCATTCACACATTATAAATATTAAAGAGTAGTAGTATTTACATTAGATATATGATATATATTTTAATCTTAAAATTATATACATCCAATTAACACCATTTTATTTCAGTTTTCATATCACATTTTCACATACATAAAAAAACACTACCAACCTTACATGCAACAAAACTAGGAAACCAAAAGAAAGTTTACACAAAAAATTTGTCTGCTTATTTGCATAGTAAAGAAAGTTATTATAATTTAGAAATAATAATTTTATATTTTCATTAATCTATTCACACATCATTTAGTTACATACAAAACAAACAAAATACCAAATAACTAGCATACTAGCTTGTATAGATAGACTAGATCTTGAAAACGTAGAGATTGTATTTGCACACATAAAATCTGAATTTTAGATCTAGTTTAAAATTTTTATAGTCAAGATTAAAAGTTTAATTATGTTTTAATTTTAATTTAATTGAACATAAAAATAAATAAAAACATCTATTTTTAGTTTATGCAAGTGAAAGTTTACATTCTCAAAAACAAAGGAAAAGTTAAAAAAAAGCAGCTCCATTGTTAGTTGAATTTTTAGTATTAACTTGTATTGCATTTATAAAATATCAAGAAAATAATAAAAAATAAGATTATATTTCATTTATTTTATTTCCAATCACTTTTATTCTAGTAAGTAGTGTAGCTTTTTTCAATTTATAAAGCCTTATCAAAAACTCAAAACAAGCAAAACTCAAAAATCTTATCCAAAGAAAAACAAGTCTAAAATTTGATTTCAACATTTCAAAATAGAAATTAAATTTTCATAAACCAAATTGAAACAAAAAAAACACACTTAAAAATCCTAACAAGGTTACCTCACTCTTGGATGATGCTCCTTGAACAAGCTAATCTCCATAGAGGAGGAGATTTCCCTAGAGTACATGTTCTCATGCCAATAAACAAGATGCCATGTAACATTAACTCAAAAATTATAATATAACATTTCCATTCTTCTCCCATCCGAAGCCTTATCATTGAAAAGCTTAACATTATTTATAAGTAAATTTACCCAATAAAATCCTCAATAGTGAGACCCAATTGCATCATATCACGCCAAGCCTACAACCTCAATACATCTAGATCTGAGCCTCCTCCTTTCTATTATTTATCCTCGATTCTATCCTCATCATATCTCATTTTATTTATGGATGAAATCAACTAGTCATAGCCAACCCAATAGATTCAACCAAATCCCAAGGTTTTTCAATCGACAAACTTTTCAATTTTCCTAAGCCTAGTAATCACCAAGAACTTTGTTACCTTATCCTTATCCATTCTAAGGGTTATTATAACTCCATATCTTCCTAATTCACTAGTTTAAATGAGTAGTATCATTTTGTATCACCATGAACAGCCTCTTCCATTTGTTACTCAAGACCTTACTCTTATACCTCAACCTAACTAACTAGCTATTCCATCCCTTCCCATTCAAATCCCTCATTTTCATCATCCTAACCAACTAAATGATTATACCACTCATCCCATTATTTTTACAGTGGTTGTCTTGTCTAGGCCTCAAGAATTCATGTACACAAAATATAAGTATATTCATTATACTATTAATACTGAACATAAATTTTTCATTATATTAGTATTAACAATACTAAGATACTAAATATATTTCATTATCTTGGCCATTTAATTATCTCAACCATTAAAGCTATTGAGATGCTAAATATATAGTAAAATAATACATTACATAGATTAAATACTTGACAAGAAGTACTTGTAGAAATGATAGTGAAAAATGGGGTTGCTTCCACCACTAACACCACAGTTCACCTAAGTTTAGTCAATAAAAAAATATTTTTTGGCCTTCAAAAGGGAGACAGAAAAAATGAGAAAAAATATTGGAAAGAGAAAAATATAAACTTAACCCTAATTTTGAAGTGTACAAGAATTTTTAATTCTATAATAATTTAAAAGTTTAATGAAGTAAAAGTATCATGGAACTTTGGAAATGATGGTAATGATTTACAAATAATAGACTCTTGCATAATAAGTGGAGTTTCATCCATATTTTTTCAAGATGTAACATAAGCAAATTGTCTTTAAATAGAGATTTACTGAGATACTAAATTATTTCATTATCTCGACCATTTCATTATCTTGGTCATTGAAGCTATTGATATACTAAATATATAGTAAAATAATACATTACAAAGATTAAATACTTGACAATAAGCACATGCAAAAATGATAGTGAAAAATGGGGTCAATGCTTCCACCACTAACACCACAGTTAACCTAAGTTTAGTCAATAAAATAATGTTTTTCAACCTTCAAAAGGGAAAGAAAAACTAAGAGAAAATAATAGAAAGAGAAAAGGATAAACTTAACCCTAATTTTGAAACACATGGGAATTTTTAATTCTATAATAATTTAAAGGTTTATAGAAGTAAAAGTATCATCATGGAACTTTGGAAATGATGGTAATTATTTATAAATAATAGGCTCTTACATAATAAGTGGAGTTTCATCCACATTTTTTGAAGATGTAACATAAGAAAATTGTCTAATAGGGATTTGAATCCTTAATTTTTAGCCCCCTAGAATACCTTTGAGATAATTTAATTCATAAATTCAAATACCTGTGAGGGTGAGTCACCTTTCTTGAACTTAAAAATTAATATTTGGAGATGAATTCGACCCCAAAATTTTAATTTAAATAAGTGACACAAAATCATACCTAGTAACTCAAATACCTCCTAGGAAAGGATTGTGTGCTTATTTGCAGTCTACCTCAGAACACTTAAGTTTATATATAGTATTTCTATATATAGAATTTCCATTTATAGATTGTATCTAAATGTAGATTTGTATAATTTAGGAAATTTCATTCCAATAAAATAGCAATAGACTCGTTGCAACAAATTACACTTGATGGGTCTCCTACTATGGGTTTTAGATCACATCTAGGGAATCATTAGAATTAGAAAATGTTCAACAATCCACTACAAGACCATAGTAATATTAAAATTATAGAAGTTCAAATATGGAAATAGAAGTAAAATTATCATCATGCAAATTTAGAACCGATGGTAATGATTTAGAAATAATTATTAAGATCTTGCATAATAAGTGGAGTTTCATCCACATTTTTTGAAGATGTAAGATTATTAATTATTAGGATAAATAAGTGGTGGTGGTATAATAGTAGGCATCCACATTGAAATAGATGGTGTCTTTCAAACATATATGTCTGCTTCAAATTTTTATCATAATTATAAACCCAAAATTTTTCTTGGTGGCTTCTAGTTTTATTAGTGTCATTATAACAAAAGAAATTTATCCATTACAATGATCAAGATAAAACCTGATCACCCACAACTGAGCTCCTTATTCAGTGAATATAGATGCCCCCTGATAGAAACCAAAGGAGTTAAAATTTTGATGTAGAGATTGTGCTAATGATTTAGAAATAATAAGCTCTTGCATAATAAGTGGAGTTTCATCCACATTTTTTGAAGATGTAACATAAGAAAATTTTCTGATAGGCTCCTTAATTTTTATCCCCCCTTAGGAATACCTTTGATATAATTTAATTCACCAATTCAAATACCTGTGAGGGTGAGTCACCTTTATTTAACTTAAAAACTAATATTTGTAGATGAATTTGACCCCAAAATAGTAATTAAAATAAGTGACACAAAATCATACCTAGTAACTCAAAGACCTCTTGGGAAAAGATTTTGTGTGCTTATATAAATTATGGCTATGTGAGGGCATAAATAGTCTACCTCAAAACATTGAAGTCTATATATAGTATTTTTATATATAGACTTTCCATTTATAAATTGTATCTAAATGTATATTTGTATAATTTAAGGAATTTCATTCCAATAAATAGCAACAGACTTGTCGCAACAAGTTACACTTGATGGGTCTCCTACCATAGGTTTTGGATCACATCTAGGGGATCATCAAAATTAGATAATATTCAATAATCCGCTACAAGACCATAGTATAATGAAAATTTTAGAAGTTCAAATATAGAAATAGAAGTAAAATTATCATCATGGAACTTCAAAACTAATGGTAATGATTTAGAAGTAATTATTAGGCTCTTGCATAATAAGTGGAGTTTCATCCACATTTTTTGAAGATGTAAAATTATTAATTATTAGGAGAAATAAGTGGTGGTGGTGGTATAATAGTAGGCATCCACATTAGAATAGATGGTGTCTTTCGAACATATATGTCCACTTCAAAATTTTAACATATTTCTAAACCCAAAATTCTTCTTCGTCGCTTCTAAATTTTTAGTGCTATTATAACAAAAGAAATTTATACATTGTAATCACCAAGACAAAATCTAATCACCCACAACTAAGTTCCTTATCCATTGAATACATATACCCCCTAATCAAAACTAAGGGAGTTATAATTTTGACATAGAGATTGTGCTAATGATTTAGAAATAATAGGCTCTTGCATAGTAAGTGGAGTTTCATCCACATTTTTTGAAGATATAACATAAGTAAATTGTCTAAAAGGGATGTGACTCCTTAATTTTTATCCCCCTTAGGAATACCTTTGAGATAATTTAATTCACCAGTTTAAATACCTGTCAGGGTGAGTCACTTTTCTTAAACTTATAAACTAATATTTAGAGATAAATTTGACCCTAAAATGGTAATTAAAATAAGTGACACAAAATCATACCTAGTAACTTAAAGACCTCTTGGGAAATGATTTTGTGTGCTTATCTAAATTATGGTTATGTGAGGGCATAAGTAGTTTACCTCAAAACACTTAAGTCTATATATAGTATTTCTATATATAGACTTTCCATTTATAGATTGTATCTAAATGTAGATTTGTATAATTTAGGGAATTTCATACCAATAAAATAGAAATAGACTTATCATAACAAATTACACTTGATGGGTCTCCTACCATGGGTTTTATATCACATCCAGGGGAACATCAAAATTAAAAAAGTTCAATAATCCACTACAAGACCATAGTACAATGAAAATTAAAGAATTTCAAATATGGAAACAGAAGTAAAATTATCATCATCGATCTTTAGAACTGATGGTAATGATTTAGAAATAATTATTAGGCTCTTGCATAATAAGTGGAGTTTCATCCACATTTTTTGAAGATGTAACATTATTAATTATTAGGAGAAACAAGTGGTGGTGGTATAATAGTAGGCATACACATTGGAATAGATGGTGTCTTTCAAACATATATGTTCACTTCAAATTTTTATCATATTTCTAAACCCAAAATTCTTCTTGGTCACTTCTAATTTTTTTAGCACCATTATAAAAAAAACATTTTTTTCATTATAATCACCAAGATAAAACCTGATTACCCACAACTAATCTCTTTATCCAACAAATACAGATGCCCCTTGATTGAAACCAAGGGAGTTGCAAATTTGATGTAGAGATTGTGCTAATGATTTAGAAATAATAGGCTCTTGAATAATAAGTGGAGTTTTATCCACATTTTTTGAAGATGTAACATAAGAAAATTATCTAATATGGATTTGACTCCTTAATTTTTAGCCCCCCCAAAGAATACCTTTGATATAATTTAATTCACCAATTCAAATACCTGTGAGGGTAAGTCACCTTTCTTGAACTTACAAACTAATATTTGGAGATGAATTTGACCCCAAAATGGTAATTAAAATAAGTGACACAAAATCATACCTAGTAACTCAAAGGCTTCTTGGGAAAGGATTTTGTGTGTTTATCTATAGTCTACCTCAGAACACTTAAGTCTATATATAATATTTCTATATGTATACTTTCCATTTATATATTGTATCTAAATGTATATTTGTATAATTTAGGAAATTTCATTCCAATAAAATAGCAACAGACTCATCACAACAAATTTCACTTGATGGATCTCCTACCAGGGTTTTGGATCACATCTAGGGGATCATCAGAATTAGAAAATATTGAATAATCCGCTACAAGACCATAGTACAATGAAAATTATAAAAGATCAAATATAGAAATATAAATAAAATTATCATAATGTAACTTTGGAATTGATGATAATGATTTATAAGTAATTATTAGGCTCTTGCATAATAAGAGGAGTTTCATCCACATTTTTTGAAGATGTAAGATTATTAATTATTAGGAGAAACAAGTGGTGGTGGTATAATAGTAGCCATACACATTGGAATAGATGGTGTCTTTCAAACATATTATATGTCCACTTCAAATTTTTATCATAGTTTTAAACCCAAAAAATTTCTTGGTCACTTCTAATTTTTTTAGCGTCATTGTAACAAAAGTAATTTCTCCATTGCAATCACCAAGACAAAACTTGATCACCTAGAACTAAGCTCCTTATCCAGTGAATATAGATGCCCCCTGATTGAAACTAATGGAGTTGTAATTTTGACATAGATATTATGTTAAGAGGCTATCTCTTTACATGAAGAATGCAAGCCATTATAGACTAAATCATTGCATGATAATTCAGATACTGATAGGTTTGTGCCCACAATTATTTTATATGAACTTATTTTGAAATTGTAATGGGTTTGGAGTAACTAGTAGGTTTAATTGTCTATTTACACTCTTTTGATTCACATAAACCCTCTTACGCCCCTCCCCCACCCCCCTGACACACACACAAATTATATTAGTTATTAAATAAATATAATTGACATATTATATATATCATAATATTTGTATATGCATGCTTGACATAGTAGGTTGAGAATATTTAAAAGTGAAAATACAACATAATTGATAGGTTGGATTATTAGTTAATTATCAAGGACATTGACACACATGATACAAAATTATTAGAAGTGAATAAAGGTCTCTAGGCTTGTATATGTATGAAATTGGATTGTATGTTAATTTTTAAAACCTATCAATAAAGAGAAGGATATTGTGCATTGAAGGACTCTACAAATCTCATGAAGAATGACATGATTTGCATGAGAGGTAAGAGACTTAGTAGAATGAAGATAAGATAAAACTATTTATTATGAATTTGATGAAAGATTTTCACCATTAATAACTTCTCATGATGAATAAAAATAATACAATCATTTATAGTCATGCACATGGGTATAATCTTACGTATGGGTCTATGATTATAGGCTGAAGGAATATTTATCTAATTCTATTTGATCTTGATGTAATTTCATTGACTGTGTTACAAATTTCAAACCTATGGATATTGTGGTTGTATGTTGACATAAAAATTCATTATAATCTTGGACATTATAGTAATTATATTCTTGGGAGGCACATTTTCTGGACAACTAAGAAATCTAAATCAAGATTGAATTTTTTTAACATATCCTAGAGTGTAGCAAATGACTCATTTTATCTATGTAGGAAGTCGATACCCAAATTGGCCTTGTACAGACCAACAAAACATTCTATATTACTTGAAGACACTTGTCCCATGTATTATTTGATCTCTGTACTAGGATCCCATGATGGTGACACTTTTCACCCCCATGGATCTCTATATTCAATGTTTCACACATTGTTTGATCAAATGTGCCAAGCTCATGCAGACCATAGATCTCAAGAACATGATCAAGTTATAACTCTTTGGTCAGGGTTTGACTTTTCAATACTTATCATGTGCTTTCAATTCAACATGACTAATCCTAAGGTACATTTGTTTTTATAAATAGGCAAGTTGAGTTTTTACTACATTTAACATTATGAGATCAAAAATGTGATTATAGGTACAAATTTAAAGCTCTATAGCACTTCACCATGTGTGTTGTAGATGAGGTAGATTATTTTGAAGATAAAATATATCAAACATTAATGTTATGGAGGAATTAAATTAAAAGTTGTAATAATGTAATGTGAAGTTGAAATCATGTATCACAAGCATTAAATTTAATGTTTTAGATGACACTCAGCATGAGACAGTTGGTAGTAAAGTAGATGGACAATCAATTAATTTCAAGTAATGTGAATGATTAATTTTATATCCCTTTGAACTTGGTTATAAAAATTCTATGAAATATTAAATTACATAAAAATTATATAAAGGAATCAAGTTTGTTCTACTTTACAAAATGACCATCAAATTTTAGTTAACCATCAAGTCTTTTGAGCTACAATTTAAATTAGTGGTACGTGATTCTTCTATTAAATAGATTCAAATTAAGCTAAAGCACCAATGAATATCTATCTTGGTGAGTTTATTTCTCCACTCAAATCCTTTGGTTTATTTCTCCAATTTATTAAGACCAACAACTTCAATTTTGAAGTCTAAATGTGAGATGTGTTTCTTGGTATTTCTGACTGTAAGTGCTACAAAGTGAGCTGGATATGTGTTCATCAGTTTTTGTACATAAAAATGGTTGGCATTTTTGACTCGTGTATACCATGACCTTATTGGTATTTTTTTGTAATGCATAGTTACTAAGATGTATGTATTCACGTACCTATAGTCACCTACAGTTTTTGTAATATAATGTTAGAAACTCTTTATTTCATATAATATTAATTTATTATTTCCAATTGTAGTTTTTTATCCAATTATATTTATTTATTTTCAAATAACCTTTTAAATTAAAATACTCATAATTTTTTTGAGTAACGTATATTACACAAATTTTTACAAAATGTAGGACTACAAATTAGAAAAAATAATCCTACAATTTTTCAACAATATGCCCTAAAAAAATAAACAATCCCCC